>CM026555.1:20087722-20160154 GCA_015143295.1 Tetracentron sinense | reverse complement strand
AGGTGGAAGCCATCAAAATTGCATAATTGAAAACGCGTTTAGAAGAGCGAACATGACAATTATTCAATTAAATTTATCAAACTTTATGATGAGATGAACGAAGTATAATAAGGTTTTCAGGTTTCTAAAACAATTAACACTGGATAATCACTTGGAAGGGAGAAAAAAGAAAGAGAGAAATAAAAGGTGCTTTCGTACCATTCACTTGACAAAGAGAGGATAACTAGGGTTTGTTTTTATACCATATAAGGAAGGAATCAAGAACGCAGAGCAAAAGAGTACAACTGGCACGCACAAGCAGACAATGTGACAGAGGTAACTTAACAGATAGTTCTCATAGTGGTACGAACATGCTTGCATTAATAATTATAATGAATTCTAGTAGTGAGATTTGATGCGTAGTAGTTGAAAATCACTAAGGTTTCATTTTAGATCTTCTCATGTTTCACCGTATAGTTCCTAAACTCTTATAATCTTTACGTATTTTACAGAATATTGCTGACTTCTTAAACTCCTCGAAGCGCCCGGAAGTTGTATCATATAACAGAAATCGAAGTTAAATAACCGCCATAAAAGAATAAGACGTAGATAAATATATGACAGTAGAATCAGGATTTGGTAATTTGAATAGCAGATATTGAATTTTTTATTATTCTAGTAAACAATAGAAAAAAATTGCAAATTAGTGTACGTGGAGTACTACATCATGGTTCTATAATAAGATGAAGTGGGCCACAACTTGTATTAGTGGGAACCATATACTTTGGCTATACTTGGAGTTGGAGATACAATTATTGTGTAGTAACTATTGTGTAAAACTGGTTGTATTTTAGTGAAACGGTGTATGCGGATTGAGAAATAAATAAAGACATTTATGATAAGATATAAGTTACATCAGATATTAGTGAATCATCGCATGGCGTAGTCGGCCGCACATCTAGATAAGGCACCCAACTTGTCACGGATACTCGTCATCTATTACAAGCAAGAATACAGAAGGGAATGTTAGATATAGTAAGGAACCAGAAACGGGCGCAAATCATCTTAAAGATAAGAATAGTGGAAAAATCACACGAAGTCAAAGGGATCCTAGGCTACCTTGACCAATCGTACGGGCACTAGTCATCAAAGTAAAAGTTTGGGAAGAGATGTAGTAGACTCCACTCCAAGTAGGGTGGGCATTAGCCATCTGATATGCCAAGCATAAAGAAGATTGAAACAAAGTTAAAGAGGAACATGTTTTGTGTAGGGAGGATAGGAGTAGTGGCACTCCAGGCTCCAAAAGTGAACGTCGAAAGGCACTACGGTACATATGGCCTAAGTATGATGCATCACACGCTCATAGGGAAATCATCAGTCTATTGAATATTGATCTAAAACAAAGTATGTAAATGTGATAATTGAAAGCTGAGTTCGTAACTGATTTAAAGTAGAGTAATTCTTTCCGCTTGGTTTCAACCCGCGATCTGATACTATGAGCATGCCAGATTGATGGTTGTATAACATGCTAGGTGATAGTAGTTTGTAATTCGTGAGGGTTTTAATGGTAGCACGAAACGATATTTTGGCAAAGTCATGTGATCTATGGATCTGGGACTGGGGCGAGGAGGGAGTACGTTGAGGAGGATCCTACGGAGATAATCCGAATATGGTGATAGGGAACGCTTACAGGTCGGGCATATACTGATTGTTTTGAGTGATGAGAGGGAGTGAAATGTTATGGTATGGACCACTTGGGTCTTTGTAGTATTGTGTAATACCTTGGAATTACAGTTATGTATGAATAAGCAAACTTTCAGCCTTCCGTTATTTAGGCATGCTCAGATGCTTGTACAAGAGGTTTGATAAGTAAGCAACAAGCCAAAGTCGCATAATCTCCGGTGGCTTCTGGTGGTCGCGACATTGGATCTCATCAATACTTAATTATCATCTTGGTTAATGGAGTCCCGTGGTTGCTAGCGAACTCTAGGGCCTTGCCGTCAAGAAGACCCTTATTGTCATTCTTATTTATCATGGTAAAGAATACCTTGAGTAGGATGTTTGCGAGAATGGAAGGTTCTGTTTTAGAGAGTTTTTCCATAGGATTAGATTCGATGGTTATATTACATCTTCAATTCGCAGATAACACGTAATCTTTTGCAATTCATCATGTAGACAACTGGTTTGTCTCAGATGTCTTTTCCAGAACTTTGAGGCTTTCTCTAGTCTTAGGATTAATCTTGGGAAAAGCGTCATTTTTGGAGAGGGAAATATCTCAAATGTGAGTGAACCTGCGTCGGTGTTAGGTCGCAAAGAGGGTACTCTACCCTCTTCTTGTTTAGGGTTGCCTCTTGGAGCTCGATTCAAATCTATTGAGGCATGGAATCCAGTTCTAATTCGTTTTTCAAAAAAGTTAGAAGAATGGAAATCCTTGTACCTATCAAAAGGAGGCCAACTCACTCTTTTAAAAAGCACCCTTAGTAGTCTCCCAACATATTTTACGTCTATCCTAACTATTCCTGCTCTGTGGCTGTCAAATTGAAAAGATTACAAAGAAAATTCATTTTGAATGAACTAGTTGAGAAACATAAATATCATCTGGTGGAATGGAAGTCAGTAATTAATCCAATTAAGCTGGGAGGGCTGAATCTCCAACCTCTAGTGGAGGTGAATAAGGCATTATTGGGAAAATAGTTTTAGGGATTTGGAGAGGAAAGGGATAGCCTTTGTAAAAATGTAATAGTGGCAAGATATGGGGTTGCATCAGTTTGGAAGCCTAAAGTAGTGAAATGGCCATATGGGGTTGGCCTGTGGAAAGATATCCTTAATGTGCTCACAACTTTCTCCAAACTCATTAGGTTTAGGGTGGGGAACGATTCTGAGGTCAGGTTTTGGGAACACATCTAGTGTGGGAAGAGTTCCCTACAAAGGTTCGGGAATCTCTTCTCCATAGAGACAGAAATCTATTTGTAGCTTCGTATTTTCAGCAACGAACTTGCAGCCTGATCTCCTGTTTAGAGTTTAGATGCATCCTAAATGATTGGGAAGTAGAAGAACTTCTTAGAATGCTCAATCATGTGTCTTGTGTCAACCTATGTTTACATAGGAGGGATGTTAGAGTTTGGTCAGAGGACAACAAAGGGCAATTCACTCCTTTTTACAGTCATTACGGGTCTATCACAATTCTCCTTTTCTATATCGAGTTGTATGGAATCCAAGCATTCTATCTAAGGTATTTTTTTTCCTATGGACAGTCATGCTGGATAAAATCCTCACATATAACCATTTGCAACATAGAGGGAGGAGGATGGTCAATCGTTGTTTTCTGAGCCTTGAAGCGAAGGAGTCGGTTGACCATCTCCTTCTTCATTGTCCTTTTCCTTATGCTATTTGGGGCCAATTCCTTCACCAATTGGGTATTATCTAGATCTTTCTTGGATCCCTTTGGAGTTCCTTATCAGCCTGGGTGTCGATTACTTTGGAGGGTCTAGTATCAATGATTTGGGCAATGCTTCCAGGGGCCATAGGGTGGTCTCTTTGGAAAAAAAAAAGGCGAGTGTTTGATGGTATTGGTTCAACTAAGGCTAGAGTGTACCAAAAAGCTAGACAATTACTCCTAACTTGGTGTGCCATAAAAAAGGATTTCAACGACGAAGGGTGGCTAGATAGGCTTCAGTAGTGTTTTCATCTTCATAGTTAGCGTTTTGATTATTATGCTTTTTGTTTTTCTTCTCTCCTTGCTACTTGATCTTTGGTTCATATTTTGTGTGAACCTTTGATTTGCTTTTGATTGTTGTACTGTTTGCATGCTTCTATTTATATCATGGCTTGATTACCTATATAAAAAAAAAAAACTATTTTCTTTGATTTATATTTTAAAACAAGTTTCAATTTGTAAATTTTGATTACTTACAAGCCCATGGAAACATTAAGGTGCTGTTTGGTAACACTAATCTAAATAGGTAGAGCTTAATTGAAAAGTGAGCTTATTTTCAAATAACCTTCAACTTAACAATATAAAGTCTAAATAAGCTCAATTTTCAAATAAGCTCTACCTATTTAGATTAGTGTTTCCAAACGTCACCTAAGTAGAAGACTAGAAGCAAAAGGAAGTAGTGATGTAAAATGTCCGAAACTTCAGGCAAACATCACAACACGAGTAAGCCATAAGTGGAATGTCTTTCAATAATTGTTCCAACATGTTACCTGGTATGTGTATCTCTTATATCATCATCATCCATGGCAAATGGGCAATCAATCTCATCATCAAGCTCTTCCCGCAAAGACAACCTACTGGAGCTTCTGGAATATGAAATCTGCAGTGAACTGTTGGAAGATAACTTTGCTGCAGAAAAATTTCCAACTTCATCTTTCCCAAGAGAGAACTACAGCACACAAAAAGAATGCTTCAATGAAGCAAACAATATAAACATAAATAAATAAAAAGATCATTGTCATGAGTGGGACAAAAAGACAAGTTACAATTGCAATACCTTCTGAGGTGTTCCACCGGTCTGAACATCTCCCAATCTCATCAGAGCTCTACTATTATCCTCCTGAGGAGAACAGCTGGGCCTCGTTCCTTTTGAGAAAGGAGATGGAGGCAGGATATGATTGAACGACAATCCTGGACTGCTAACAAGCCTAGCTGCAGGTATGCTAACCGGAGCACTTTCAGTTCTAAAAAGAGTCTTCGAGAGATGACTACCAGGAATATTTGTTGGTGGAGATGGGGAAGGAGAGGGACAAAAAGTAGGTGACGGCAAGTACCCATCAAAACTTGTATTCGTCTTATGAGTCAAAGATACATTGCTTGCGGATGGAGTCTCAGGGGGATGACGTGGCAAGCTCATAGGTGGGAGGCCACGTGAACTCGGGTTAGAAAAACGATAATCCGAATATGTAGGTGAAGGTGAGGGAGACAGTGAAGGTAGGGAGCCTCTGTAAAGGTCATTACCCCAGCTATGCCGACGTGCAAATGGAGTGGAAGATAGAGAATCATGTGACACAAATCCCGCCTGAGGTAGAGAAGGGAACCTCTTAAGTGGATCTGTCATTGGGCTTCCAACATAGTCTGATATGAACTGTGGGGACATAGGGGTTGATGGTTCTAAGCTCATGCCTGAAAGTGTCGGACGATATAACACGGACAAGCAAAGCCTGCCGCAAGAAGCATCCACCGGTGTGAACCCATATTGCTGCATCTCCGCCTCCTCCCTACGTGTGAAGGGCTCAACAAAGGAAGAAACCTTATGAGCAAGAGTAAATGTGTGGATTTGGCCCGACGAATTGAGGTCTTTAAAGAGTTTGTACGCAGGTAAGAGCCTAACAGTCAGATACAAAGATCTTAATAGTATAATGGATTTCTTATACAGTGAGTTAGAACTAATTCCACCAGATCTCTTGCCCACCGAACCAAAATCCCTACTCTTCTGACTCTCATACTGTATGACCCATCTCTCTATAATCTTTTCGCTCTTCTCCTCCGAAAGATATTCCTCCTGACCAGAATTCCAAAAATTCGAAGAAAGCTCTTTCACTGAGAGATTCTTCACAAGACCACTTCTGGGGGAACAACGTAAAGGGTCACAATCCAAAGGTCTCTGAATTAGAATCACATCGACCACCATTGGTTCCAGATTACTCTGGCGCCAGAGATCAATGTTCTCTAACGCAGCAGAGCAATCTCGAAGCGCTAAATTGAACCATTTATCCCTCGGCCTGATACTCGAAGACGACGACGAGGTCGAAGATGGAGACGAAAAGGTCTGCTCTCCGCTGAAGTTCCGCGAAGATGCACAAGGAGACCTCGACTCGAGTATTATGTGGAGACTTTTCGAGAAGAACTCAGTAATTATCTGCTCTATTTTCGCAGGTTCTGAGTGTGAATTGCTATGAGAAGAGGCCATAATTCTCTCTAAATATACACTTTCAGTACTGTAATCTCAAATTCTTTATTAACAGCCACAAATTTCTTTCCTCAAATGAAAAGGGCAAAAACCCTAAACCCTAGAATTCTATTTGGAAGCGAATTGCAGCAAGGGGAGATGAAACAGAGCAATCAAAAGTATTTCACAGAAAACCCTAGAAGCTAAACAATACGAAAAGCAGATGAAAGATTTCAAATTGCAGAGAACAAAAGGAAAAACAAAAAAAAAAAAATTCAACGAACTACAGCTTAATCATTCAGTAATTAACACAGAAGAAGATGAGAAATTAATCGAAAATCAAACAAAAATTACAGGGAATAGGCTCAGTGTTCAAACGATATTGCTCTTTTCAGAATCTGGGAAAAAAAGGCATTTGTTTGAGTGCAGAGAAGAAGCAGATGAATTAGGGAGAAGTCGAGCTTCTACGCAACTGCCTAGAAGAAGAGGAGGCTGGCAGTCAGTAATTGAAGACCTTTAATGGGCTTTGCTACTCTAGTTGGGCTTAGAAGGCCCGGCTTGTATCCTGGGCCCAGACTCAGACCCCCAACTCATACATCCAAGATTGGGGAGCCCAGATTCAAACTCGAGAAATCTCGAGACCTCCGTTACCATTCGTCCTACAACTACTAGGCTACACCCCCGGGTTGAGGATATCTTACTCACTGGGTAGATAACTAGTAGGCTTTGAAGTTTAAATAGGTATGCCATTTTCCTACCCCATGAATCAGCATGTGGGTTGGATCCGAGACTACAATATCTGGTGTAGCAAGGATTGTTCCAATTGAATATATTACATGTCAACCATACGTCAGTGTCGCGGGTTAGGGTTGAGGTTTTTGGACCATGAATCGGGTTTGAGTTGGGTTCGTCCTGTTTATGATTGGGCCAAGTATGGGTGGGCCTTCAAGGACCCCAAGTGTTATATATACTTAGTTATATATATATATATATATATGGGTGGGCCTTCAAGGACCCCAGGTGTTATATATACTTAGTTATATATATATATAAACTGATATACAAGAAGTGTTCTCCATCATATAACTAAGTATATATATAAAACACACACACACACATATATATATCATTTCAATTTTTCATTACTATAATATAGAAGATGTTGCATATATATATATATATATATTAGTTCAATTTTTCAGTACTATAATATAGAAGATGTTGCATATGGAATTATAGTCGGGTGCTAACATAGAAGTGGGCTTTCAGTTTACAATGTGATTGACTCAATGAGATCAAACTAGAAGAAAAGGTATATAAGAAAGCAATGAAACCAACATGTGTTTATGAAGCAAAATTGAATAACCAAGAAGCAAACGGTTGGTACTCGTTTTGAGGAGTGCTTGGGTGATGCTTATGTTGGGTTGCAAGTGTGGTTGTGTTGTGATGTGTGTGGTGTGTGTGTGTGAGTGTTTGGGGTGTATGTTTCCTTTGTCTTGCCTTCGGCCATCACCTTGTGATGTAGTTGAGTTAACCAAAAATGTCGCGTCCCAAAATACCCCCTAGGAGTTAGGATACTTTAGTGACGTGAATTATACTAAAACTAACCTGCAAAGAGTATACGAGACTTGCAAAAATAGTGAACAAAATTTTCTTTAGTGAATAAATGTAATTCCAAGCGTTACATAAACTAACGACTTACTAAAAATACAATAAGTACAAAAGAGTCCAATGAGTGAATTACCAACTCGAGCCTACATGAAAATCCTCAAGGAAAAAGACCCAAAATACATGTCTCTCTCTCTCTCACTCATCCCGACCATTGGCCATATGCCAAGCTTCCTAATATCTAGGTGAGGAGCCTCCGAATAACCTCCGACTCACCCTGAGCTACCTCGATCCAAGGGACAAGAGTCCATATACCACATAGTGTACCTGCCGACATAAAAGTACGGCTGAGCATGGAATACTCAGCGAGTCCAAGCTACTAACTAACAATAGTAATAATGATAAAATAACACACATCATACAGTTCATCATCATGTTTCACAAATCAGAGTGCGGAAGCAATAACAAATACAATCTTGTGCATCAGATTTCAACTCATACTTAGGGTTCATACTTTGACTAAAACCTTTTTCGCCTTCCTTGTGATTCTTGTAATTTAAACTTTACGTTTTATGCTTCTTGTGGGTTTCTTACATATCTTATGAGGTTCTTCTCATTGGCTAGTACCCGAACTATTAAATGAACGGACATACTAGGTTCTTATCTGGTTCTTGTCTCGTAAGTATCATGTGTGTTTTCTTGTTGACTTGCTTGTGAATTTCCTTGTTTGTCTGGGAACAGATGATAATGCCCGTACCTGGTCTTAGTACATTATCACCCTTCCATTATTTCTTGATTCTTGCTTGGAGACAGATACTAGTACTCGTACCTGGTCTTAGTATACTAGTATCCTCTCATACTTGTTGGAAACATGTGTTAATGCCCGTGTCTGGTCTTAGTACATTAACACCCTTTCATACTTGTCTTGGAAACATATACTAGTGCCCGTACCTAGTCTCAGTACACTAGCATACTTTCATATTATTCTTGTCTTGGAAACAGATACTAGTGCCCATACCTGGTCTTAGTACACTATTACCCTTTCATGATTGTTATTTTACTTGGAGACAAATGCTAGTACCCGTACCTGGTCTTAGTATACCAGCATCCTCTCATACATGTTTGGGAACAGATATTAAATGCCCGTACCTGGTCTTAGTACACTAGCATACTTTCATATTATTCTTGTCTTGGAAACAGATACTAGTGCCCGTACCTGGTCTTAGTACACTAGTACCCTTTCATGATTGTTATTTTACTTGGAGACAGATGCTAATACCCGTACATGGTCTTAGTATACCAGCATCCTCTCATACATGTTTGGGAACAGGTGTTAGTGCCCGTACCTGGTCTTAGTACACTAACATCCTTCCATGTTTCGTGATTCTTGCTTGTCATGTTTTCTTGTGAGCCAGGCATGACATATCCTAGGGATATACCCTTACCCTTGACATTCATGTTAGTTTAACTTGTGAGCTAGAGGCTAGCACCCGCACATCCCTGGGCTACTAACCTCCTTGACATATGCTTATTTCTTGTTTTATTTATCATGTACTAATACTCATGAAAGAAACTCAGTTCATGCAAGCATGCGTGCGTGTGTGTAGCAATTGTAGTAGGCATGATGACATACTTGAGTAGGATGATCACATTAGCGTAGCATTTCAATTCTTAATATGAGCATATGGAAATATAAGTGACATGTAGTGCATTTGATCAAGGTAGACATTTAGAAAGAATAACTCAATGCATGGTTTCATAATTCAAGTTCACTCATTCAAATCGTCATTTAAACATTTTTTCAAACACTTGGTAAGCATCACAATTATAGCCTTTTGATTTAGGTTGCTTAGTGTATGTTTTACATCCACCACAGAGATACGTTCATTATGTTTGAAAATGTCCTTCCACCATTATCCATCACACTACATACATCACCCCACACAGCATCCATTCACCACAACCCACCATCCATTCACACATTCCCACACCTTTATCCATTTATCTTATTAATTATATGAATTACATCATAACTCAATAAAAGGGACAACAACATATAAACTCATCATATTTGAAGAAGAAATCAAGGTTATTACTAATGAAGTTAGTAGGGTGTACTAACCTTGAATAAGAGGAGAAAACCCTTGAACAATGCCGTGGAAAATGCTGCCCTAGCCTAGGATGGGACTCCACACGAGCTTGAGGGTGGATTTGAGAAGTCCAAGCTTTTGGGATGATCTTGGGTTCCAAAACCCTTGATTTCTCTCAAGATGCAAACCTAGGAGAAAACCCCTCTTCCTCTACTCTCTTTTAAAATGCTGCCCTAAGGGTTTATGAAACCCTTAGGCTCGAGCAAGCCTTTATAGGCAAAGTGGAAATACCCAAAAGATGAAAAAGCCCTTAATAAAATTTTTGCAAAAACGCGAAGACCCAGCGATCGGTGGTTATGACCGATCGATCGGTTGCCTACCGAGTGATCGGTGTTCTTGGCCGAGCGACCGGTCAAAAACAAGCTCTCTGGAAAATTTTTCCATACAAAAAAGTTAACCAGTCGATAGCTACCGATCGATCAGTTTTGGACCGATCGATCGCTATTAATGACCGAACGATTGGTTGTGAACCAATCGATCGCTACATTGGACCGAGTGATCGGTGCTCTGCAGGTCCAAACTGTTTTGGTCATATCTTTTGACTCGTTCGTCGGATTTTGACGATTCAACTTGCGTTGAATTCGTCTTTTAAAAGCGAATATTCTTGAAGTTTCAGAATTTCTAATTTCTCCCTTATTTATTAATTAGACTACTTGAAAGTCCAATTGGCTACGAAAATGCTATTCATTAAGTATAGAAAAGTCTGGGGTGCTACAAAAAAACACAATATAGATGAGATGAAGGGAATTGAGATGAATGTAAAGGCAAGAAACATATAAGAATATAAGATCATAAATGAGCGCATATAAATCAAAATGAGAGTAGCTTTGGATAAGTGGTAAATGAGTGAGAGGGAGAGAGAGAGATTATGATTGAGATAATTGGGACACATTCAATAAAAATCAATGATGACACCAATGAAGAGTGAGTTACTGTAACTTGAAAGCTTAAAGAATGACAAGAAGATAAAAAATGACAGAAAAAGAAATTGGTGAGAAATTATTTAATAGCTTACGATAAGAAGGGTGAAAAAACTTCCAAGATAATTAAAAATGAGTCCGTCTATGGGTACTCCCAAAGATACTTCCTAATCCTAACCCTTTATAACCAACCACTAAGAGCTAGGATTTGAGTTGGCTTATTTTGCCTTTTTTAGCGTCACATCAACTCTAATCCTAATTGTTTAATAACTGAGATAAACGATTAGGATAAGAGAGTACACTTTGGGAGTATCCCTAGACTAATTCATTAAAAATTGGCCCAAATCCAACCCATATGCCCAAAACTTAACATTTACCTAACATTTGAAGAGGCCAAAAAATTTCATCCATTTTTTACCCTGGAGTTGGAAGTTTTCAATGTTTTTGGAATTTCAGCCAATTTTATTTTTATTTTCTAATATGCTAAAAAATTGAGCCAAAAAATTTTGAAATTTTACAAAAAAAAAAAATGGGTCCCCGATTTCAAAATTCATCGAAATAGTTTGACTTTTTCCAACATTTTTCAGTTGAGTTTTATATTCTTATAAATACTTTCAATATTAAATAGTTAGTAAAAGATTTTGAAAAATAGTATCTGTAAGCACCCAATTTTTGTAACCCTTATCCCTCTTCCCGCTTCTTCAAATGCTTCAAGGTTCAACCAAGGCCCAAGCCTAGTTGGCCAAACTTACCCAAGCCCAAGCCCAAGCCCAAGCCCAAGTACTCCATTGTCTTAGTCAAAGCCTAATTACCATAGCCCAAGCCCAATTGAGATAACTAAAGTCAAACAACCATAACTCATAACCCATCTACTAACAACCCATGATAAATAAGATCTAGTCCGCATACCTACATTCACTCAACCCACATCCAAAACCCACAAACTCAAGCCCACTTTTCACTTTCCTACAAAAGACCTCTTATTTTTTCTTCAAACCCTAAATAGCCTCATTTATTTTGTGTTTACACATCTTTTTTACCATTCAATCACCTCTCACCAAGTACACACATTTTTTACTAACCAATCACTTCTCTTATTCTCTTAATCCTCTTAGAACTTATTCTTACACCTCTTATAAAACAATTCATTCTCTGACACCCTTTTTGACCACCCAATCATTTCTCACTAAGTACACACTTCTTTTACTACCCAGTCACCAATTACACCACTTTTGACCAATCAATCACCTCCTTTCTTTTCACCAACCCCTTAATTAATTACCAAATTGTCACAACTCCTTGAAAACTTTATAAATACAAGACACTCATAAGTCATTTCTCTCATCTCTAAAATTTCACGTGGAAACCCTAGCTCTTCCTCCTCTCTATCCAAAAACCTTTAGGCTCCATAACCCCTTAGAAGACTCTTACTATCACGATCCAAAATCTCACCTAGAAGTTATGAGACTTTGGCATAATGACTTAACTGTACAAACCATCATGTTAGAGTATATAAGGCACGCTAAATAATGAACTTAAAAATTTATTTCTTCTATATACAGTATTCCAAGTACAAACGTTTACAATAACTGAAATATAAACTAAGACATGTACATAAGATCCCTAGTCTGAGTTACCAACTCAAACCGATACAAAATCTCATAAATGAAAACTCAAAATACATCTCTCTCCCTCTCATCAGTGGGGACAACTGTCAAGGTCCCTATCATCATCCATCATACAGCCCACTAGTTCATCTACATATACCTCCTCGAACCATGGTTTTGGAACGCGTGTGCTTACCTGTGTACCTGGAGAAGTAACAGTTCGGCTGAGCATGGAATACTCAGTGTATACAAAGTACTAGCTAACCATGTCATGAACATCACTTTAGGATGAATGCAGATACATGTATAAGGCATTTCAAAGCATGAACAATACTAAAATCAGAGTGCGGAAGCAATAATTCTTTTCAAAACCTGTCATGTGCCTACTTTTTGAAATCATACTTACATCCATACTTTATGTTTCAAGATCACGAGTATATACTTTTCAAATCGCATGCTTTCGAAATTTTCGTTAAAAACTTTACTTTTGTCATTTTCTTCATACCCTTTACTTTCTCAATCACATATTTCATGCATACATTATATCCTTACAAGTATTATACTTCACATGCATTACTCTTCACAATATCATATTTATCACATGCATATCTCTTTTCCAATACACATTCAACACATGCATTACTAGTACCCAACTATGATTGAACAGCATATACTAGTATCCTTTACACATACACATGCACATACTTTTCAAAACTTCTTTTCATTTCTTTTATTTAATTTAACTAGTGCCCGGAATATGATGGAACGTAACACACTAGCTTCTTTACTTGTGAGCCTTAACTAGTGTCTGGACTATGATGGAATGGAATACACTAACTTCTTATCTTGAGTTGACTAGTGCCCGGACTATGGTGGACCGGAATACACTAGCTATTTAACTCACTTAACTAATGCCCGGACTATGATGGAACGGAACACATTAGCTATCATATTCTTGCTTAACTAATGCCCGAGCTATAATGGAACGAAACACATTAGCATCCTTTCTTGACTTGACTAGTGGCTGGACTATGGTGGAACGGAACACACTAGTTTTTTCACTTGCTTAACTAATGCCTGGACTATAATGGAACAGAACACATTAACATCTTATTTGACTTGACTAGTGCCCGGACTATGGTGGAACGGATCACACTAGGTTCATTTCACATACTTAACTAGTGCCCAAACTATAATTGAATGGCACACACTAGCCTTGCTACACATAAAACATCACACTTGAGCTCGTACTTTAAACCAAATCTATTTTTTAGCAAAACCATACTTTTAAAAACCCCTCTTTGAATAAATGCATTGAAAACCCCTCTTTGAACACATGCTTTGAAAACCCCTCTTGGAACACATGTCATGCTTTGAGCGGAATCATACTTAAAACGGAAATCATAATTTAAATGGAAACCATGCTTTAAACGAAATCATAGTTTGAACGGAACTCATACTTTAAAACAAAACTCTTTTCCTCAATACTTGTATTTGATAAACATCTGATTGTATAAGCGTGAGTGATCACGTATATCAATTGTGTACAATTAGGGAAAGCGAGGGAATCAAATAAACATCCATATCATACTTTTAAGGCCATAGGCCATTTGATTTACCAAAACCATTTATCAATCCTAATCTCTAAAATTAATTCATCAGATAGCCAACTAGTAGAGTGTATCTACTATTTTTCATAAATTTATCATGCTTGTTCATCTTACTTTCCTTAATGAATTTCAATAAAACTAGTTGGGGAAACTATCTGTTTATCTTCATCAAAACATAGGTTTAACAACCTAGTAATCATGAATTATTCACAACATGAAAAGTTAGTAGAATGTTCTGCATTATTTGGGATCAAATCTCTGAAGTGTAGTGCTTAAGAAAGGAGAAGGTTGAATCCTCACGCTCCAATACTTATGAAACACCTTGGAAGAGAGAACTAAGCTTGAGGGATGGAAGTCAAGCTCCAATCTTAAACACACAAGAACCCCTTTGAAAACCCTAGACTTTCTTTTTCTTTCTCCCTAAAATTTCTCCCTAAAACTCTATTAGGTTAGTGTATCCAAAAACCCACGAAATGGGTGCTATTTATAGGTCTAGGTTTGTTTAAAACCCTAAACCATCAATAACATTCACGGAAAAGGGAAAAAGTCCCCAATTACTAAAGGGCGGTCGACCGGTTGGGAGGGGCGGTCAATCGGCTAAGCAGAAAACCCTACTGTTTACCCCATTTTGGCCTTTTTGGGGATAGTCAGTCGACCGGCTTGGAGGGGCGTGTAGGCACGGGATTTCAAACTCACCAGGTTATATACCTTCTCGGGTGTGGAAGTGTTTAGAGTCGCCACATATTCATTCAGAAGGGATAAGTCTCCGAGAGTTGGATAAAGTCTTGGTCTGCGATTGAGATCAGGGTAAGAGGTTCGGTTAAGTCCGGGGAAGGTGTTAGGCATCCCGAAGCTTTCATTTTATAATGGTTCTCTACTCCCTAGGTGTAATCCAATTAAAGTTAAAGTTTTTTAAAATACCTGAGTGTTTAAGATAATACTAATCTAAGAAAAAAAGCTAACTAGGGTCGAACTCGGGTGGGGTTACCTACGTACTAATAGGGTGAGATCAGACCAAGCGCAGTTCTAACACATGAGCCCGTGCCGAGGCTAGGGGTGTGTGTTTGTGCACCAAGGGTGGCTAACTGAGCTAGTCCGGTAGACTAGGGTTTGGTTGACCGAGATAGGTTAAGTGCATGGTTTAAGCCTAGTAGGCTTGGGGTTAGTCCGGTAGACTAGGGTTTTGGCCTGATAGGCCAAAAAGAGAGGCCTGGTAGGCTAAGACGGAGTTTGACTAAGATTAGGGTTGCTAACCTGGGTTAGGTCAAACTAACCATGGTTAGGGTTACTAACTACAGTGAAATGAGAGTAAGGTCAAGCCCGGTAGGCTAAGATTGGGCCCGGAGGCCAAGGGGTAAGTCCGGTAGACTTGACTCGGGCCCGATAGGTCGAGAACGGAGTTAACCGAGGTTAGGGTTTCTAATCGGGGTTAGGGATAAGTCTAACCATGGTTAAGTTACTAACCAAGATTGAAATGGTCAAGATCAGTTTTATGGTCCATTTGGTATTTTTAAGGATTTTTTCAAAATTTTCTAAGGTTAAATGGGCTTAACCATGGTTGAGCTCATTTAATAGCGGTTAAGAATACTGCTGAGTATGGTTCTGATCATTTCTGTATTTTCAGATTTTTTGAGAATTTGGGAAATTGTCAGGGTTTTTCTCTTATGATTAGATCAGTTAACCATGGTTAAAAACTAACTGGGATTGGGTTAACCCCCGATTAAAGCTGGAGATGGTCTGAAGTGGGCCAAGGGGGCTAGGTAGGGCCTAGAGTGGCCTCCTACCAGTCCTGGGTCTTTGCAACTAATTTTTACACTCTGCTTTAACCATGGTTAAATCACCATTAGCCATGGTTATCCCAACTGAGTCCTACTTTAAACCTAAACCTAGGTGAACCTTGGTCAAACCCTAGTCAAACCTAACCCAACCCTCAACATAACCCTAGGTGAACCCTAAGCCTAAAACCCCTATGAGCTCAAGGCCCATTGGTAAGCTCATAAACCCTAAAACCCTAGTCAAACCTAGGTAATGCCCTAAATCCCTAGTCAACCCTGGGTAAAAATCCTAAAACTCTAAACTAACTCTAGGTAAACTATGGTTAAACCTTAGGTAAACCCTAGGGTCCACCCAAGCCCATTTTAGGCCCAAAACCAGCCTAGAACCATCTTATGGGCCAAAACAGGGGCCCACAATACCCTAGGAACCGTTGGGGTGGGGCCGAAAATTCAAAAAAACCTATTTGGCGGTAATCCAATTACCGCCAACTCCAAGAGTGGTAAGGGCTACAGTGCTTTCGCCCCGCATGTGTGAGGGTTGGCCCACTTTAGGCAAAATCCATTTATGGCGGTAATTGTATTACCGCCATTCCCATTTTACACAGAAATGAGAATGACAATAATCCAATTAGCGTCATTCCCTGTTTTCTGCAAAAATGGTATCAGGCTCCCTTGCACCACCCTGGGTCTGCTCCCATTAGTCCCGCACGCCTGGGAAAATGCTCGAATCACCCCTGGCACCTCCCTCCTCATCCTATATAAACCCCATCACCCCATAGGTTCAGCACTCCGAAAATCCATATCCAAGTGCTGCCTTACTTCGGCCAGCCCCACTCCATCCTCTCCAAAGCTCCACCACCACCTGAGCCAAGCCCCAGGCGTCCCTCACTGTGTGATAGCACCCACTACCTTACACCACCCTGTACAGCTGTTGTACAGTCCAACAGTAAGAGATAGCATCCCTACCACCCTCTTTTTATTTTGTTAAAGCATTGTAAAGGACTCCTGGTCCTATTCCAAGGGTCCTCTATTTATTTTTATTTTTTTTTTAGCACTTCGGCCAGGGAGGGGTCCTCCTGCCTTAACCATAGGCGAGGGGGAACTCCCTTGAGGCTTAACTTGGGTTAACCACACCCCTACGTGCATGGTAAAGTCCCCTTCGGGTATGGGGGGTCCTTAGACCATGAGGAACCTCCTGGACACACACTGGTGCAGCCCCCCAGTGGGAAAAATCCATTTCTGAGCAAAACTCGAAATGACGGTAGAATATCTACCACCATTTCCTAACCTTACTGTAGCTGCCTTCTTAACTGTGGTTAGGTTAGGCCCTGGTCAAGTCCAGGGCCATAGCTAGATTCCATGACTCTTGGCTATTTCTCATAATCATCTCAGACCCTAACTTTGCATTTAACCATGGTTACAATGCTTTCAAACCAAGGTTACTGCAATGGCGGTAGAACATCTACCGCCATTTCAGTCTTTTGAGCAAATCACCTTCAGGCCACTGTGGGGCCCATATGCGACCTCCCCCTAGGCCCACCAAAGGCCCAAGGTCCTCCCTGGACTTTAGGCTACACCCCTGTAGCTTCAGTTTCCCTTGTGTCACCCCTAACTCCAGTTACAACTCTACAAACCATGTTTAGAAGGTATACTGTAATGGCGGTAATCCCATTACCGTTATTACCTAATTTTCTAATATTTAGGCTTTGCACAGGGCCCAGACCAGGTAGGAGGCTAATCTAGGCCCTGCCATGCTCCCTGGGTCACGACCAGACCTGACCAGACCCTTAACCATGGTTAAATTTATCTTTGGTTAACATTTAACCATGGTTAAGCATCCCTTAATCCCATAAATTCTAAAAAAATATTTAAAATATCAGAAATAATCTGAGGATTCCAAAATGGCCTTCTGTGGTCATTTTTACATTGGTTAGGACCCTTAACCATAGTCAAACTCTATTTTGGGTTAACTGTTAACCGTAGTTAAGCAGCCCTTAACCAACAAAAATTTGAAAAAATACTCAGAAGTTCAGAAATATTCTGAGAAGCCTAAAAATGGTCTGTTTCAACCATTTATCCTGATTAGCAATCCTAACCAAGGTGACCTCTCCCTTAACCATGGTTAAGCAATCCTTACCTTGGAAAAAAATCTAGAAAAATCCCAAAAACATTCTAAAAATCCAAAATGACTAAAAATACAGTTCTGAACATTTTTACTGTAGTTAGTAATCCTAACCATTATTAGTTTGACCTAACCCTAGTTAGCAATCCTAACCTTAGTCAAACTTTCCATTAACCTACCGATCTCAAAACTTAGTCTACCAGACTACCCCTCGGCCTACTGGGCTCATCACTTTGCACTTGACCAACCCCGGTCAACAAAATCCTAGCCCCCGAGTTAAGTCCATTACCCACCCTTGGTACACACACACACCTCCTACCCTTAGCACAGGCTCATGTGCTAGAACTACGCTCGGTCTGATCTCACCCCAATGTGAGTATGTAGGCAACTCAACCCAGGCTCGACCCTAGTTTAGCTTATCTTTTTTAAATTAGTCTTACTTTAAATACTTAGGCATTTTAGTAAAAATTTGACATTAATTGTCTTAATCTTACGGAGTAGGGAATCATTATAAAATGGAAGCCTCGGGGTGCCTAACATCTTCCCCGGACTTAACCGAACCTCTTACCCTAAATCTCGAATCGTAGACCAAGACCTTATCCAAATCTCAAGTACTTATTCCTGCTGAATGAGCAGGTAGCAACTCTAAAACATCTTCACACCCATTAGGGTAAAACCCATGAGTAAAAATCCCGTGCCCACAGCTTTGGCGACTCTGCTAGGGATTTCAGGGGTTCAACTTAGAACCTAGAATTAAGCCAATTAATCTCAAATTTGATAATATGCCTAAGTATTTTAACTTAACACTAATCATTTTACATCTCTGGCTAATTGTGTACTATGTATCTCATACATGTCATAGTAGTGTAATTATCTCATTAAACCCATTAGTAAAGCTTAATACACTAACGGCTGGGGGATAATCATTCTTAGTGTCAGTGGCTTAACAGTCTTGGAGGTCTGCGGAGTTACTCCCGGTGGGTGATTACCCTCAAGGAAGGATTTTGAACACTCTCACTTACACCAATTGTCTATTTTCAAGGGAGTTGCATATGCAGTGTTAAGTGATTCCTCCCACCCTGCTAAGAACACACTTGTATCAAACCAGCATTCATACATATAGCTTAGATTAGGGTATAGTATACAAGCAACCCATCCCGGGAGGGTTATCTTAAACCCTAACCCGCTCGCATCCTATACCTATGGTAGACCCGAGATTTTAACCCCACTCCCGATCAGGATTGAACCCGAGGAGGAATAGTGCTAAAAATATAGAAAAGAGAGAGTCGCCACCTATTTAGATTGTTAGGAAAAATAGGGTCCCTTAAAAGGTTGGATAAGGCTTTGATCTGAAATAGAGTTCAAGGTAAGAATTCATTTGAGTTAGGGGAAGGTGTTGGGCACCCCTAAACTCTCATCCGAAGACGGTTACCTACTCTCTAAGTCTGAATTAAAGTGGGGGAAACCATAAGAGAAGCTTTCATTTTCTCTATATGTTTGATATGTATTATATGAACAGTAATGTATATGCTGAAATAAGTAGGGACATGATAGGAGTTCTATCCTAGGTGAGCTGAACCCGATCAGGGTTGCCTACGTATCCACTGTTAGTGGAATCAAGCCACACGTAGTTCCAGATGGGTAGTTGATGGTTTGATTTGTTTTGTTTGGATTGTGGGTGTTTGATAGGTTGAGACTTGTCTTGGATGTTATGGTGTTTTTGAATGGTTTGGGCTCCTGTTCAGGAGTGTTTGGGCCTTTTATGCTCTTGTCGGGGAGCATTTGGACAGTTTTAGCTCATGTTAAGGAGCACTGGGTTGAGTAAGGGTTTGATAGGATTTGAACCAGGGTTTGAAGCAAGGTTCGGACAGAGGTTTGGCTAAGGCAAGTAGGGTTTGAACCAGGGTTTGAACCGAGGTTCGGACAGAGGTTCGACAGGGTAGGCTAAGTTTGAACCGAAGTTCGGGCAGAGGTTCGACAGGGTAGGCTAAGTTTGAACCGAAGTTTGGGCAGAGGTTCGACAGGGTAGGCTAGGTTTTAGTAAAACCGGGCAGGGGTTCGACATGGCAAGCAGTCTAAGCAATTAAAGCAATTTAAAAAATAATTAAAAAGCTAATTAAACTACTAAAAGACTAAGCAAACGTCAGAGTTTGGTGATATTTTACCTTCCGGAAAATCCAAAAGGGTCTTTGAAATAAGTGCTCTCGAAAATGATCATTCGAAATCAAATTCCTGGGATCGCCAAACGCTAAAAAGAGATTTTTGAAAGAGGAGAGAGAAGAGAGGAAGTAGAATGGATGATTAATGAAGGAAGAGAGGGGGGGTATTTATAGTGTTTCAGAATAGTGCCCGCGCCATTTTAAAGGGTGAGATTTATTATATTTTAATGAATAATAAAGCGATGTGAACAGTAGGGCGGTAACGCAGATCAGACTAAATCCGCGCCGTTTTAAAAGGCGAGATTTAATATATTTTATTATGAACAAATAAAATAATAAAAAATGAAGTTTGTAGTGCAAGTGGGGCCCACATGGTCCTGCGCCTTTTAAAGGGTGAGGTTGCCCCTTAGGGCCTGTTTGGCTCTCCAAAAAACTGTTTTTTGAGTGTTTTTGTTTTATGCTCTTATTTGCTGAAAAACTGTTTTTATTGTTTTAAGCCCATTTTGAGCCCGAAAATAGCCGAAATTGAAGCAAAAAATTTGTAAAATTATTTCGGATGAAATCATAACTTTTGACCACTTTTCAGGGGTGTTTTGGTCATTTTACACTCTAGGGGCATTTCTATCATTTTCTACTGTTTTAAGCCCAATTTAATTCCAAAAATAGCCAAAATTCATCAAAAAATTTATAAAATCATTTTGGACAAAATGGAAACTTTTTAACACTTTTACGGATATTTTGGTCATTTTTCACCCTAGGGGCATTTTGATCATTTTCTACTTGAGGGGCGTTTTTTGGAAATCGAAGCCCGCGGAAAGAAGGCTTTAAAAGAGGGTTTTTTAAAGAGTTTTTAGATGTGTTCAAAGAGACTAGGGGGTGCAAAATTGGGGTGTTTACAGTTGCCCCGCTTTGTCGGAGGGTGCGGGCATGTGAACGACAAAGGCTGATAACGCTTCAATTTTGCACACGTGTGTTGAAAACCTAGGAAAAGATAGAGGAAAAGATAAACTCTACTTAGACTGCTTGCCAGGGACTGGATGACGAAAGGGTGACACAGGACGGGTGCGCTCATGCCAAGTCGGCACTTGCTGGCGTTAGAGAGGGTTATAGTGTATGAAACTGCTTGCTAATCGATCGCACGACTAAGTAGCGGGGTGCATAATGCAAGTGAGTGAGATGCAAGTGGATGAGATGCAAGTGAAGGATGATTGTTGCAAAATTAACTTTATAAGAGGCCGCGACTGATGGTCGATCAGACAACCATTTCAGTTACTCCTTGAAGAGTGAGGAAGTATTGCAGTGCAGTGATTGAAGTGTACAAGACTGGCTTCGCAAGAGGCCGCAACTGATAGTCGATCAGACAACCGTGTCAGTTACTCCTTTAAGAGTGAGCAAGTATTGCAGTGCAGTGTATGAAGTGTGCAAGACTTGTTTCACAGGAGGCCGTAACTGATGGTCGATCAGACAACCGTGTTAATTACTCCTTTAAGAGTGAGCAAGTATTGCAGTGCAGTGTATGAAGTGTGCAAGACTTATTTCACAGGAGGCCGCAACTGATGGTCAATCAGACAACCGTGTTAGTTACTCCTTTAAGAGTGAGTAAGTATTACAGTGCAGTGTATGAAGTGTGCAAGACTTGTTTCACAGGAGGCCGCAACTGATGGTCGATCAGACAACCGTGTCAGTTACTCCTTTAAGAGTGAGTAAGTATTGCAGTGATGTGTGGTGAAATGTGAACATGTGGTGGAAGATGCAAATGAGTGAAGGTTGGTTACACAACCAGTTTCACGAGAGGCCACAACTAAAGGTCGATCAGACAACTGTTCAGTTACTCTTTCAAAAAATGGATAAGATGCAATTAGTGCTGACAACCGCGCGGTTGCCCCACTGGGTACTATGCCATGGTGCAGACAACCACGCGGTTGTCCCACCGGGTACTATGCTATGGTGCAGACAACCACGCGGTTGCCCCACCGGGTAAGATGCTAGCAAGATGAATGAAGCCAGGTTTTGAAGGGATCGCATGATCACTTCAGCACAAGTAAGCAAGCAGATGTATAAGTGGAGATTGCTGAACGGCTAGTCCACGAGCAAGGTGTATAAGCAAGCAGAATATATGGTGAGTGGAGATAGTCACACGACTAGTCCACCAACAAGGTGTATAAGCAAGCAGAGTATATGATGAGTGGAGATACCCACGTGGTTGCTCCATGTTACAAACAAGATGTATGAACGGGGAAAGCCACACGGCTAACCCATGAGAAAGTAAAATGTAAGGTTAGTGAGGATTGGTTACACAACTGTCTCCATCGGGCATGAAACAAGCAAGCAAATGAATGCGATATATGTAAAAATGGAGATAGCCACACGGCTAGTTCATGAGCAAGCAAAATGTAAATGCATGAAAGGGGATAGCCACGTGGCTTACCCATAAGCAAGCAAATGAAATGAATGGGGTATGAGGATTGAGAGAGTGTAGCACGACCCTGAGCCTCTATCTGATATCTGCCCTCTGTCTGATGTATCAATACTACACTGAGGTTATGCCTGGATTTGTCCAACTGAAATAATTTGGCAGGATAATCTGCTTGAACCAATCTTAAGTTTAGGAGATTCGATTGCACCACCGAAAGGATTAGCCAAATTTGAGCTGACTTGCATGAGGACACGACTCTGACTAACTGACTTGACATGACAGACCGATGTCTTGGTGATATCTTGATAGAATGACTTGACAGACTGACAGATCGACATAAGTATTTTGAAAGATGTCCAATATTGCCTGTTGATGGGAAGCCTAGCTAGGATCCCTTTGCCTTAGAAAGTAATTGAATAAGTCTGGGTTCATAGCTTCCGAAATAGATCGGTAAATCTGCTCCTAGATGTCCTTGCCAGATTTTTGATGCATAAGATAGTGCTTGACTGCATTAGCTGATTGTTGTTGGTGGCACTTGATATGAAAGCTCACACTTTACGATTTTCCCTTTTTTGCCCCTGGACCTTAACAGGTTTCACCAGGACTGGGTTCACGTTATTTTTGCGCATTAGCAGGATTGGTAATTCCATACTAAGCCCGTGAAATCAGAAATTTGTCTTCATCCATTTTTTGCCCTTGGAATGACCAAGTCTTGGGGTCGCATAATTTTTGCGCAATGAGTCCTTTTCCGGTTTTCACTCATGCTTGCGTAATTGACTAATTTGTTCCCTTTTTTGCCCTGACAACAATGTCAGGGCTGGGCTCGCATAATTTTTGCGCCTTACTGCCATTTCTGGTTTTCACTAGGCCTTCGATTTTTGATAAGCTGATCTGTCTTCTCCCGTCATTGCATGATAAAATGGTAGTGATTAATGCTTCTGACCACTGATGCTCAAGACCTTTCAAAGATCAAGGAGGGCTTAGTTACTAGGACGAAACGTAGTAGGGGTAGAAACGATTGAGGCTCAAAGTTTTCTTGTCGGGGGTAGGACACCCTAAAATGTTTTTGCTTGTTGTTGCATGCAGAGACAAAACCAGTCGGCTTCTTTTCATCATTTTGGAGATTTGCCATTTTTTCTTTTTTTTTTCTTTCTGTACTCTTTTTTTTTTTATTTGTTGGCTTTTTCTGCTCTATTTAGAGATAGCTGTTTGGTATCGATGAAAAGTTGCCATAATGTGACCGAACCTGTTTTAGGTTGCCTACGTATCCACGATCAGTAGAATCAGGTCATGCCGTAGTTCAAAATAAGCTTTGCTTTTGATTGGTTGGATTCTGCTTAGTTGATTTGTAATTCATAGGGTGCCTCAATATATGGGTTTAGAAAGAAAGGTTATTAGGCTCGACGGGCTAACTAGCGTATGTTATTGCATGGGTATGAAAGAGATTTTAAGGGTTAACCAAGGATGGCCTCCTATCCTTTCTTTGATTGGTCAAGAGCACGTGTGGTCATTGCATTATCCTTGTTTAAATATGTTTTTTGATGCCTGATAGCTCGGGGAGGTCTTCGTCGCTCCTTTGTTTCTTGTCTTCTGATGGATTGGTAGCTTGCCTTGAAATCTTTGGCAGAGCAGAGTATAGAGGGTCATGAGTTTTTAGATTACTCACCCGATGATCATGCAATTATCCTTTAAAGGCTTAGAATATATTTTAGTTCCCAAAACTAGGCATCTCAGAGTAATAAGCAAGATAGATTTTAACAAAAGTGGGAGATTTCATTAGAGTATGAAAGGATGTACAGACTCAAATGTGGAAAATAAAGACTGGTGGCCACTGACCAATATGTTAACTGACAGGGAAGACTTCGATTTGGGCCATCATGGCCATTTGCAAAAAAGAAATTATGGAATAAACTAAAAAGACAAAAAAAACTAGTGAGACTGCTCAAAGTCGGCGATAGAGTGGCTCAGGCTGGTGTGCCTCGGTTTCCTGTTGCTGCATGATTAGGGAGAGGGGTCTGGTTGATGTCGGTGTTCCCTGGTTCAAACTAAATCTTTCCCTTTGAAGCATGTCTTGGATTGTGTGCTTTAGATCAAAACACATATCGGTGAAATGCCCCGGGGCTTGATGATACCCACAATGCTGGTCAACCCTGTATGACCTTAGCAGTGTGACTGGTGGCGGCTTGGGTTCCCTCAGCGTGACTAATTTCTTATCTAGTAGATAAGGGAGGAGTTGCGTCATGGTATATGGCATGGGTGAGAAGACTCTTCTCTTTTTCTGTTCAAATGTCATCTGCTGCGAGGGAAGCTGTTGCTGAATCTGCTCAGGTTGTCGAGGTTGCTGGGGTAAATGGGGAATATGGATGGGCGTTGTTGTGATCATTTGCACTTCATCCTGTCTTATCCGTGTATCTTTTCGCGTTGGTTGAGGACGACTAGAGGGTGACACCCCCTTGGATCCTGAGAACATGTCAACTGCTCCCACATCTCCCATTGTAGTCTCAATCTTGGCCCCACATTTGGCCATAGTGCTGAAGTTGGAAATAGGTTGGGCTACTAGCAAAGTCTTGAATGGATGCTTGAGTGTGCGGAGGAATGTGGTCACCAACTCGTCCTCGGGTAGAGGAGTGTTCATCTTTCCAGCATTTTCCCTCAATCGAACAGAATATTCGATAAAAGATTCATTCTCTCTCTGAGTCATTCTCTCCAGATCTGCTCTCTGTGGGACCAAGTCAATGTTGTAAGAGTATTGAGCGACAAATGCTTCACAAAGGCCATCCCATGTGCGGACCTTAGTTGGGTCAACCTTGGTGAACCACTGTAGGGCTCGTCCCTTCAAACTTCTCTGAAATAGTTACACCAGCAACTTGTCACCATGCTCTAGCTGGAACAACTCTCCGCAGTAAACTTTCAGGTGTGTCTCTGGGCATCCTTTTCCATTTTATTTCTCAAATTCGGGCATTTTGAAGTCTCGAGGCAATTGAATCCCCAGATGCAGACACATATCTCGGAAGTCCGTGGATGGTAAGTTGTAGGATCCCTGGGCCCTCTTCACCAATTGTTCTAACCTCTCAATCATGTCCTTGTAGAAGTCTGGAGTATGGGCTGAGCTGGTTGATATGCCTGGCTACTCTGTATTCTGTGCAATCCTTGCCTCCTCCTCCTCATACTGGTCAGTGCGTGGTTGTGGGATGTTGGAGGATGGTTGGTTCAACGGTAATGGATTGTGAGATGGCTGGTTTGAAGGTGATGGGTTGTGAGATGGTGGATTTGAAGGCGGTGGGTTGTGAGATGGTGGATTTGGAGGTGGTGGATTGTAAGATGGTGGATTTGAAGGTGGTGGATTGTGAGATGACGGGTTTGATCGATTTAAGGCGAGTGGTTCGGCGATCGGGATAGAAGAGGAGGACGGTTGCTCCCTATTCACGACAGTCAAGATATCCTGCATAATGTTTTTCAGCTCTAGGATGCCTTGTTCAGTTCCAAATACCCTCGCCTCTAAATCAGGGATTTTCTGTAGTACATGTTGAGGTGATACTGGGCTGTCAGGGTCGGTTTCCACACCTTCGACAACTTGCTGTTCTCGATTAGTCAATCTCGTGCTTACTGGAGTCATCTCGAAGAGGGCAGATAGCTTAGTACTGCTTCCGCTCAGGGTGCTATAAACTGGGTGGTAATAAGAGGTATGTACAGATGGGTCAGATGACACTCGAGATGCTAAATGAAGACTAAATTAAGACAATGATGAAAGTAACGATGCGACACACATATGATCTAATGGATGACGTTTTGACATGGGACGTTACCCCTTGTCTGGTTATGAATATAAGTGTGCACAAAATGATAGATGCGGAAAGTACTAAGACTAATATATGATTAAACAATATGATGGTGAGCAAAATGATTGAATGAAGTTGTTGGAATTGACTTGAAATTTTTTTTTTTTTTTGATGAATTGAATGAATGAATTGATCAAGTATACTAAAAAAAAATGTGTCAACTCAACATGTGTGACCCAATGAGGTGAATGGATAGAGATACATTTCACTTATCTAGGCTGTAGAAAATCAGATCTCATTGGGTTAAGATCAAAATGAATTAATGGTTTAACCATGTGATTCGTTTAGAGTCCAGGGTTTCAACAATCACAACATCTTGTTGATTTAGAAAAGAATAGGGTTAGACCTATCTAGCAATCAATGCTCACACAAGCTCCGAAAATGGTTAAGTATAGGTATAAGATTGTCCCTATACCTAAACAAATGATGCAGGAGCGGCTTAAACCAGTAACAGAATAGGGATAAGGTAGTCCCTCCTGACCGGTGTTCTTGGTTTATGTTCAAACAAAGACCTATAGTCTATATGCTTATGTTGGTGTATGCAAGGTTTTTGTCTAAAAGGTTGATGAGCACTTGACCGTATATGAGACTCCCCGGTATAGAACATACCTGAAAAGGGACGATTGATACAAGTGAGAAAGACCAGTTACGTTAACCGGGGATAACCATCCATCGGTCTACAACCAGTACTTTCCAAAGATCTTTAGGCTCCAGCATCGGGGATAACCATCCCTTGATTGTAAGCTTATTGGATCCAACTAGATAGGTGAAGGATTTTTATTCTATTATGCAATGTATATGAATGAATATGCATCAATAGAAATCAAGCAATGAATAAAAAAATTGAATCCTAGGCATGTTGCTAAGTTGGTAAATAAATGTCCGAGATTTGATGAATGATAGTAAAGTAAGAATATGTACAAAATTAGCAGCATATTGATGAAAGTAAAAGTTTCTGATGTGGTTTCCCTTGTTCAGTTCAGACTTTGGTTTTGGCTCGAATACTGGTCTGCGAAACCAAATTTCCCAGCGGAGTCGCCAAGCTGTAGACTCGAGATTTTAACCACACTCTCGATCAGGATTGAACCCAAGGAGGAATAGTGCTAAAAATATAGAAAAGAGAGAGTCGCCACCTATTTAGATTGTTAGGGAAAATAGGGTCCCTTAAAAGGTTGGATAAGGCTTTGGTCTGAAATAGAGTTCAAGGTAAGAATTCATTTGAGTTAGGGGAAGGTGCTGGGCACCCATAAACTCCCATCCGGAGATGGTTACCTACTCTCTAAGTCTGAATTAAAGTGGGGGAAACCATAAGAGAAGCTTTCATTTTCTCTATATGTTTGATATGTATTATATGAACAGTAATGTATATGCTGAAATAAGTAGGGACATGATAGGAGTTCTATCCTGGGTGAGCTGAACCCGATCAGGGTTGCCTACGTATCCACTGTTAGTGGAATCAAGCCACACATAGTTCCAGATAGGTAGTTGATGGTTTGATTTGTTTTGTTTGGATTGTGGGTGTTTGATAAGTTGAGACTTGTCTTGGATGTTAGGGTGTTTTTGAATGATTTGGGCTCCTGTTCAGGAGTGTTTGGGCCTTTTATGCTCTTGTCGGGAAGCATTTGGACAGTTTTAGCTCATGTCAAGGAGCACTCGGTTGAGTAAGGGTTTGATAGGATTTGAACCAGGGTTTGAAGCAAGGTTCAGACAGATGTTTGGCTAAGGCAAGTAGGGTTTAAACCAGGGTTTGAACCGAGGTTCGGACAGAGGTTCGACAAGGTTTGGTAAGTTTGAACCGAAGTTCGGGCAGAGGTTCGACAGGGTAGGCTAAGTTTGAACCGAAGTTCGGGCAGAGGTTCGACAGGGTAGGCTAAGTTTGAACCGAAGTTCGGGCAAAGGTTCGACAAGGTAGGCTAGGTTTAAGTAAAGCCGGGCAGGGGTTCGACATGGCAAGCAGTCTAAGCAATTAAAGCAATTTAAAAAATAATTAAAAAGCTAATTAAACTACTAAAAGACAAAGCAAACGTCAGAGTTTGGCGATATTTTACCTTCCGAAAAATCCAAAAGGGTCTCTGAAATAAGTGCTCCCGAAAATGATCATTCGAAATCAAATTCCCAAGATCGCCAGACGCTAAAAAGAGATTTTTGAAAGAGGAGAGAGAAGAGAGGAAATAGAATGGATGATTAATGAAAGAAGAGATGGGGGGTATTTATAGTGTTTCGGAATAGTGCCCGCGCCATTTTAAAGGGTGAGATTTATTATATTTTAATGAATAATAAAGCGGTGTGAACAGTAGGGCGGTAACGCGGATCAGACTAAATCCGCGCCGTTTTAAAAGGCGAGATTTAATATATTTTATTATGAACAAATAAAATAATAAAAAATGAAGTTTGTAGTGCAAGTGGGGCCCACATGGTCCTGCGCCTTTTAAAAGGGCGAGGTTGCCCCTTAGGGCTTGTTTGGCTCTTCAAAAAACTGTTTTTTGGGTTTTTTTGGTTTATGCTCTTATTTGCTGAAAAACTGTTTTTATCGTTTTAAGCCCATTTTGAGCCCGCAAATAGCCGAAATTGAAGCAAAAAATTTGTAAAATTATTTCGGATGAAATCATAACTTTTGACCACTTTTCAGGGGCGTTTTGGTCATTTTACACTCTAGGGGCATTTCTATTATTTTCTACTATTTTAAGCCCAATTTAATTCCAAAAATAGCCAAAATTCATCAAAAAATTTATAAAATCATTTTGGACAAAATGGAAAATTTTTAACACTTTTAGGGGTAATTTGGTCATTTTCACCCTAGGGGCATTTTGATCATTTTCTACTTGAGGGGCGTTTTTCGGAAATCGAAGCCCGCGGAAAGAAGGCTTTAAAAGAGGGTTTTTTAAAGAGTTTTTAGATGTGTTCAAAGAGACTAGGGGGTGTAAAATTGGGGTGTTTACACCTGTCTCCAATCATGGCTGACTATCCAGGCACTTTACCTAGGTAAACACCCATCCAGGGGCATGTAATGAGCCAAACATGTGCTTGTAATAAAATACATCCGACCCCGTGCCCCGACTTAGCATATAGGGTTCAAACCCCAAGTAGACAGGTCTTCCCAAAGACCTAGCCAGCTTTGACTTGATAGGCCTCCGGTTCCCAACAACCCGGGTAAAGCATGCCGGAACTCTATCCGACTATCCTATCGGCTCACATATACCTTGTCACACCCAATAAAAAAAAATCATCATCATTTGAATCTTTATATTTTCGTCTGCATACACGGTCACTCACATCGAGTCTGTCTTCATTCAATTAGATGGTAGGTCCTTCAGAGATCGTTAAGACAACTGGTCAACTCTCACAGCCCGTGCATCTGAATTCTCAGGGGGCATGTGACAAGAACCTCCACGATGTAATCAAGGTCCTTACTTCTTATCAGCGTCTCTCTTGGGCCCAGTACTACAAATTAGGATCCATATTAGACCTGTTCGTGGTTAAACCAGATCCGTGCCTTTTAAACGTTGCAATACAATGTTGGAACCCCTCGTACATGGTCTTTCGTTTTGGTAAGAACAAACTGTGTCCAATACTGGAAGAAATTCAACGCATTCTAAGGTTAAACATGGACGACGATGCCATAGTACCGCACTACAAGACAAATTATTAGGCAACCCTCTCAAGGTTCTTACATCTCAAGCCTGCCTGCTTGCAGCTTGGTCCTAACGGCACTTTCGACCAGATACCCATAGATTTTCTGGGAAAACAGTATAGACCCAAGTGGAACCCTGATCTCATTATAGCGGAACTCCCCAGTCTCAATGCCTTTACACTGATAGCTGTATCTCAGTTGCTGTTCCTGAGATGTCACACACTTGTCAAGTCAATACTAGTGGGGATTATTGAGGACACCTGCAGTTCTGGAACCATCGCACCAGTCATCCTATCAGAGCTTCTCAGGGCTCTCAATCAGGTAGCAGATCGTAGAAAGGGAATCTTTCATTCCAGTACACCTCTTTTGTACTTATCGTTGGTAGGACACCAGGCTACAATCATAGCAGTACCGGCCGCCCTCCGCGAAGCATAAGTCTTTCTCGATAGATTTCTCAGAATGAGGAGCTGATAGCAACCACAGACGTCGAAGAGCTCTACCAGCTTCTCCAAGGCCTGTCCAAAGAGGAGAATGTGTGGCAGTGCGAGTGGCTAATCATCAGAGGACTACCTCGCATTGTCATATCAGGAAGATGGTGCATGATCCTTACCAGACTAACTGGTTCAGCAGCTTATGTACCACTCAGATTCCTCCGCCAGTTTGGATTCCTTCAGTGCATCCCAGTTATAGACCGACAGGGAAATGATTTAACCAGCTTCATGCTACATTCTGAGCACCTCACTAGCCGATTCCAATTAGATTGATGTAGCTCCAAGCGAGATCAGTGGCCAGACTTCGTGGTTACATCAGGACCTTCTATAAATGTAGCATACCAGCTTTGGGTAGAAAACCCTGACATTCTATCTCCCATGCCTATACCCAGGGAACTGTCGACACCAGTCTCAGTTCCATCTCGCAGAACCATACCCTTAGCTGAAAATGTGGTTCCCTGGAGAGATATTTTTCTGGAGATACAGCTCCAGATCTAGCTAAAAGAGAAGCGGCTTCAGAAAGCCCAATAGGCACTCAAGCTATAGGAAGCAGAGTGGGGCCGCGAACTCTAGGCCATGCAAGAGCAGATCGAGTAATTTGAGCGGAAAGTCCAGTCTTGTCAGAAAAAGCGGAAGGACAACACCAAGGAGACAGCCATCATCAGGGCCCAACTATATTTCCATCAGGAACAACTTGATAGCAGAAAGGCGGAGATGACTTCCCGTATCCAACAAGTTGGATACCACATGTTCAATGCCAGTAAGACCATTGCAAACATGGAGGTTGAGGTCATATCCCTTCAGCAGCAGATCATGGACCTAGACAGTGTGCCCCACCCACTTGACTTCGCGATCCCAGATGGACCTTCTTAAGATTGAGTCTTTTCTTTCTTTGAGTCTCACTATTGTACTCACTGCACTTTATATGCATCAATGAAAAAATTCATTTTTAGCATCAAATCTCTCTCATCGTGCATAATCGTGATTAGCCGCTGCATCCTTTTCAGTTTGCACGAGCCGACCCATGACTCATTCTATGACTACGATTCTTTCAGAAGCAGTAGCCGCAGACGCAGTCCAGATAGAGGTACTGATCATGGAGATTGTAGCTTACACTGCCCTATATGAGAGCATCTCAGAATCAATGGCTGAACCTTCAGACCATCATCAGAGGACAGATGAGATGTTTCAGGCCCACGATCGGGATATAGCAGTCATGGAAGCAAAATTGGACAGTATTCTGGAATCCCTAAAGATTCTAGTTGGTGCCCGAACTGAAGAACCCTCCACCCGAATCCCTACTAGAGAAACCCCTGATCAGCCTCATCTAGAGCCACATCAACCTATCCCTCTCATCAGTCTCAATCCCAAACCCGCAACAGGCAGAGGAGAGGAGTACGATCAGTACGACGAGCAGCCAAAGACTTCCCATGTCAATCAGGACAGACCGTCATCCTTGGACCCTACGCTGTCCCTCAGGGACCAACACGAGGAAATCAAACAAATGAAGGAGGAGATGAGAAAGATGAAGTGGGCATCTTCGAACCCCACTCTATCATTGGAGGATCTGACATTCTCATATGGGGATGTAGTTCCCCCAGGGTTCAAGGTACCTGATTTTGACAAGTACGACGGCTCAGGCTGTCCTAAACAACATCTACAAATGTACTTGGGGGACATGCTCCTGTACAACAAAAATCAACCCCTACTCATCCAATACTTCCAGAAAAGTCTGAAGGGGGCAGCCTTTACGTGGTGGATTTCAGTTAACAAATAGTGAATCAAGACATAGCAGGACGCCATGGATAGCTTTGTAGAGCAGTACTCCTTCAATCAGGAACTCCGGCCTCAGAATAGCCAGTTTGAATAAATATACCAACGCAACAATGAATCATTCTTGAAGCACGCCACTCGTTGGAAGAAAATGGTTGCAAAAGTTGCTACTCCTATCCCCAAAGAGGAGTTGAAAACCATATTTATGGGCACTCTGAAGCAGCCCTATTCTACCCTGATGGTCACTCTACCAGTAGTGGACTTTGGTACAATTGTCAAAACGGGTGCCCGTATCGAGATGGCCATTCAGAGTGGTGCCATATACTCCAGTTTAGGGCTTGCTCCCCAGAACAATGGTGATGTCAGCCAATAGAAACAGTGGTCCCAAGGACCAAAAAAGAAAAGAAGATGTCCAGATGGTATCTTCTGCAACTCCAATCAGATTGCCAGCGCCTGCCGCTCGGACTCAGCATGCATCGGGAAACACCCAGTCAGATAGACAAAACCAGGGGCAGAACCATCCACCCAGAAACTTCACTCCTCTCCCTTATACTCTTAGCCAATTGCTAGATTTCTTGACCAAGCAGGGTCTTCTTGAGCTGAGAGGCCCTACCCCTCTCTTACCCCTTGATAAACGGAACAAGAATTACAATACCTGTAACACCCCAAAATACCCCCTAGGAGTTTAGGGATACTTTAGGCGTGACTATACATACCTGCCAAACCATCCTGTCATGAACAAGATAATTAACGTACTAAACAATGATAATCAGAGCGCGGAAGCTAAACATAAATGCGGAAGCGTAAACTAACTTTTTCTTTTCTTCTAAGATTTCCAAAATAGTATTCCAAGTTAACATATATACAAAACATGTCTAAGTCTAAGGTGGACAGACCCACCTATCAAAATGTCAAAATACATAAAAGACCCTCTCGTACTCTCCCCTCAACAGTAGTCGAGGTATGGCCACACGTCAAGGTCTTGGTCCGCCTGAGACTGCAGTGGGATAGACGGCTCTCTCTCCTCGATATACTCTTCCTCGACCCAAGGCTCTGGGTCGAGGGCTCCCTCAGTACCTGCCGACATGAAAGTACGGCTGAGCATGGAATACTCAGCGAGAACAAGCTACTAGCTATCCATAACAATAATAAACATGCAAAGAGTAGTACAATACCAATCATCAATTCTAGGAAATAGTAAAATCATAGAATTAAACAATATTAATCATGGGGAAATATTATCATCTTGATGAGCATGAATGCAAAAACGCCGACAAAACTCATGCTTGAAAACCCGTTTCCATGTCCCGGTATGCATTTTAAAACCAAGTATGCGTGCATGCATGAATGTCTTGTCATCATCTTGTAACCTTGTATCTTGTAACTTGTGAGCCAGAGGCTAGCACCCGAATCTCCCTGGGCTGCCAACCTCCTTGATATGTATGGTTTTCTTGTGAGCCAGAGGCTAGTACCCGAATGTCCCTGGGCTACCAACCTCCTTGACAATAGGTGATTTTTATTACTTGTTTAGTTTTCTTGTGAGCCAGAGGCTAGTACCCGAATATTTCCTGGGCTACCAACCTCCTTGACAATAGGTGTTTTAGAGGTTTTCTTGTGAGCCAGAGGCTAGTACCCGAATGTCCCTGGGCTACCAACCTCCTTGACATGCAATATTTTCTTGTTGGTTATTTTATGCACATGCTCTTGAAATCTCTTTTCATGCTATCATGCGTGCTCGTGTACGTGTCAATCGTGACAACCATGGAATAAAGATAATAGGAGAGGTATGACATCACCATTCAATTCACACTATATGCATATGAGAATTTGAGTAATCAACATGGTATTTAAGTCCATTCATCATTCATGAGAATATATGCATAAGGCCCCTTCCCATTTCTTCATTTAAATCATTATTTCATAGTTTAGGTATTTTGTCAAACACTTAGCATGCAAGTTTCCTCATTGTTCATTTTCTCATTTTTAGTGTATATTTTACATTCAATCACACAAGGTAAGTTTATTATTTGTGTAATGCTCATCCTCCATTTTCTAATCCACGACCCACACATACCATACATCACCCATTCGGCATCCAATCGCCACATCCAACATCCATCCAAACATCCATACCATTTCTTTATCTTGTTTATATTTATTAGGGATGATACATTTCACAAGAAAGTAAACATAGTTGCCTAAATCACATTTCATAAAGAAAACTTAGATTTATTGCTAGGGTAAGTTAGTAGGGTGTACTAACCTTAGATCAAGGCTTGATCGTGGTAGGAACCTTGATTTGAGCTCCAACTTGAAAGAAGAAGCCCTTGCTTGAAGAAAGCTTGAGTTGAGGAAGAAACCCCTTGGAAAAACTTGTGTGAGTTGCTGCCCTAACTTTGGAGGAGGAGTCCCACACGAGTTGAACCTTGGATTTGAAGAATCCAAGCCTTGAAATAAACCTTGGGTAGCCTACACTCTTGATTTCTTCTCAAGAGGAAAAACCTAGGTTAGGAAATCCCCTTCTCCTCTCTCTCTATCTCTCCAAATACTCTAAGGATGGTAAATGAAGCCCTAAAGGCTCGGGCAAGCCCTTATGGGTAAGGGTTTAACGCCCAAAAGATGAAAATACCCTTACAAAAATTTCTGCAAAACACGGGGACCGAGTGATCGGTGCTTATGACCGATCGATCGGTACTCTGACCGAGCGACCGGTCAAAAAACTACTCTCTGGAAAATTTTTCCATACAAAAGTTTTGACCGTGCGATAGCTACCGATCGATCGGTTTTGGACCGATCGATCGCTGACTGGACCGAGCGATCGGTGCTCTGCATGTCTGGACTGTTTTGACCATATCTTTTGACTCGCTCGTCCGATTTCGACGATTCAACTTGCGTTGGGTTCGTCTTTCGAAAATGAACATTTCTGACGTTTCAGAATTTCCGATTTCTCTCTTATTTATTAATTAGATTATGAGAAATGCCAATTAGCTACGAAAACGGTATTCATTAAGTATAGAAAAGTCTGAGGTGCTACAATACCGATCATAATTGTGCCTTTCATAGAGGCCCAGGCCATGCAACAGACTACTACATTGGCTTGAAGTATGCCATCCAGGATCTTCTGGATACGGGAAAAGTTAAGCTGGCTCCTGGCAACACCAGCATCAATCAGGTGCCACTACCTCCACACAACAACTAGGTCAATTTTATTGAATGGGAGGAGCCCGCGGCAGAGCTGCCTAGGCCCTACGCACCCGCAATTGATGACAGCATTATCAGGCCTTCATACCAAGCTCGAGTCAAAATCCCCTTTTCCCAATCAAATTTACAGACCATCCAGTCTCCAGTTCAGATCCCTATCCCGAAACAGATCGTCTACACTATACCCTATCCTGCAAACTAGCCCACAGCCCCATCTCAAGGCTCCACCTCTACAGGCCCTATCCGGATCCCTTACTTCCCTTCTCTGCCTTTCGATCTTAACCGTGTACTCGCTTCCCGCTCTCTCATCCGTGAGAGCGAGAGCATAGCCTACCGTACTAGGTATGGCCGGGTGTACCAACCTCCAGTAAATGAGCCGGCAAAGGTAAAGGAGACAGAAAAAGAGAAAACAGGGTTGTCAGACCTAGAGAAAGAAGTGGCAGAATCAGCAGTCCTATTGAAAATCTTAAAAAAGTAGAGGAATTCAATATCACCCAGCAGCTAAGCAAAGTGCCCACGCAGATATCCATCTTGGGTCTTCTTCTGACATCTGAACATCTGAATATCACAGAAATCAGTTGCTCTGGGTATTCAGCAATACCCATGTAACACCGGACATGTCACCCGAAAAGTTGGGGCATATGGTTGGGCAAGTTCTTGAATCCAGAATTATCTCCTTCACAAATGAAGAAATACCAGATAGTGACAGAGATCACACTTGGGCTTTATACATTGCAGTTCAGTGCATGGATCGAATTCTATCATCAGTGCTCATTGACAACAGCTCCAACCTCAATGTCTATACTCTCTCCATGCTGCAAAGCCTGGGATTAGACCTTAGCCAAGTAAAGAAGCGGCCAATGACCATCAAGGCATTCGACAACTCCACTAGGCAGAACCTGGGTGATATTGACATGACCATCAGCGTCGGACTAGCTCAGTTTACTACAAATTTTCAAGTTGTAAATGTGCCAGCATCTTTCACCTTGCTCTTGGGAAGGCCGTGGATCCACTCGGCTGGAGCCATTCCCTCCTCACTGCATCAGAGGATCAAATTTATTCAGGATGACCACCTGGTCATAATTCAGTCTGAGGATCTGGCAAGTTCCTTTGGAGACATACAGGAACTAGGTCAGGGTGCGGCCTTCATGACCTATCAATTGAGCAAGTCAGCTCCATCGCACAGATAGAACGTCAAAGCAGGCAAGCAATGCTGCATTTGTCAAAACGATGACCCACATGAACTATCAACCAGGGGCAGGCCTGGGAGTCAGGAACCAAGGGATGAAAAAGAGATATACCCCTCCTCAATACACTCCACCATTTGGATTGGGATACAAGACCATGTTCGAGGATTATCTCTCCAAATTCACCAAGAAGAACAGTCGGTTGGCGAAATCTGAGCCCCGACCTCACATATCAGTAACTTTCCCGGTAGGAACCTTCCATCCTTACCCAGTTACACCTCTTGCACCCATTTCCAACACCTCAAACCCTCAGTCCAGTGTTGAATCTTTAGGGATCCTAAATCCTGAAATACTTAGCATGGCCCAACTATTCGACGAGCTGACCGTCGAAGATGCAGCAGAAATGGAAGATCAAGTGGGAGAGCAGGTCTACACCCTCTCCAACAATGTCGAAGCATCCTCTAGTCACCAACCACTAATTTGTTGGTGGACCGAGGCTCTCACTGTCAAAGCCACTCAGGGCCAGGGCAAGCAAGTTACAGTGCAGGTTGGTTCGATCAAGCAGTGATCGAAGCACCACCCTTCTTCTCCTTCTATCTCTCTTTTGCTCCCATTATAAAAATCCAAATGTCAAGCCACTGTCAGCCTCTTTTTGTTTGAGTCATTTTGTAAACAGTCACTTTTTATCAATGGAAATAAGATGTTTTGACTCAAAATCATGTTTTTAGAAAAAACATTTTACATCGGCTGATGACGAAATCACACGGACTCTTCCCCTGAAAGGCCTAGTATCCTGAAGTCAACAAAAAAATACAAAAATCATAAACATGCTAAACTAAACTAATTGATTTACCAAGAAATCGCCTCTGACAAGGCAACCCCTGAAACCCTCCCTGAATCCTCAGAAGTGGAGTACAACTTAGAACAGGAAGAGGAACTATCTCAAGAAATTCTGGACCTCCTAGTGCACAGCGAAGGGCTACTACAGTCAAACATTGAGGATATCGAGACAGTTAACCTTGGTTCTGAGGATAACTCCTAGCTAGTCAAGATCGACACAAGCATGAGCCCACAACAGAGAGCAAACATGATCAGCTTCCTGATGAACTACAATGATGTCTTCGCCTAATCGTATGCAGACATGCCCGGCCTGGACCCAGCATTGGTGGTGCATAGATTGCCCCTGAACCCGGAAGTCAGACCGGTCAAGCAGAAATTGAGACGGATGAGACACAAATAATCACAAAAAGTCAAGGAAGAAGTTAAAAAGTAGATCAGTGTAGGCTTCTTAGTAGTAGCAAACTACCCTGAATGGTTGGCCAACATTGTGTCGATACCCAAAAAGGAAGGCAAAGTTCGAATGTGCATCGACTACCGGAACCTGAACAAGGTCAGTCTAAAAGACAACTTCCCTCTCTCGCACATCAACATCCTGGTCGACAATACTATAGGGCACGAGACACTCTCATTTATAGATGATTTTTTCGGATACAACCAGATTAGAATGGTAGAAGAAGACATAGAGAAAACCTCATTCATTATACCTTGGGGCACGTTCTACTACAAGGTCATGCCTTTCGGGCTCAAGAATGCAGGGACAACCTACCAGAGGGCCATGACGGCGCTATTCCATGACATGATCCACAAGTCAATAGAAATCTATGTGAGTGACATGATCATCAAATCACCAACTGTCAGGCAGCACCTTGAAGACTTGAAGAGACTTTGTGACAAACTCCGTGAGTTAGGCCTGAGACTGAATTCGGCCAAACGCGTCTTTAGAGCCTCGTCAAGAAAGCTCATTGGCTTCATAGTCAGCAAGAGAGGTATTGAGACCGATCCAACTAAGGCCAGAGCTATCATCGAAATGCCAACACCCCAAACTGAGAAGGAGATCCGTAATTTCCTGAGCAAAATTCAGAACATTAGTCGGTTCATCTCTCAGCTTACCCTAATATGTGAGCCGATCTTCAAGCTTCTTCGGAAGAATACAATGACAGTCTAGATAGCAGAATGCCAATAAGCTTTTGACAGAATAAAATAGTATCTTCTGAATCCTCTAGTACTTCTACCTCCTACACTGGGATGACCCCTACTACTTTACATCTCAATGCAAGAAACTTCCATGGGGTCTGTCCTAGTACAGCACGACGAGACAGGTAGAACAAAGTAAGTCATCTACTATATCAGTAAGCGCCTGCTAGAGTATGAAGAGCGGTACAGCCCTCTTGAGGAGATATGTCTGGCACTGGTCTAGGCAACTCAGCATCTTCGGCATTATCTACTTTCTTACTCGACAATCCTGATCTCCCGGATAAAGCCACTCAAATATCTACTGGAAAAGCCAGCCACTACCGGAAGAACTGCCCGACGGCTTATGTGTTGTCTGAATTCGACATCACCTCCATGACTCAGAAGTTAATCAAAGGGTAGGTGATTACAAATCACTTAGCCTACAGTCCAGCACAAGATTGTGTCTATACATGATCAGTTTCCAGATGAAGTTATCCTGTATGCAGAAACAGAAGAGTGAGAATACTCCAACTGGGAGTTATACTTCGATGGAGCTACCAATAGTCATGGAAATGGGGCAGGAGCAGTCTTGATCTCACCTAAGGAAGCACACTTCCCTATCTCAGTCAAGCTGTAATTCAGGTGTTCAAATAATAAAGCAAAATACGAGGCATGCATAGTCGGACTGAAAGAAGCCCTAGCATCGAGATTGAAGAGATCAACGTCTATGGTGACTCGTCTTTGGTAATCTATCAGGTGAATGAATCTTAGACCATCTGAGAATCAAGGTTAGTCCTGTACTTGGCCTACCTCAACGTGCTAACCACTTAGTTCAGAAGAATCAGCTTCAGTCACAGGTCCAAGAACCACAACAGATTTACCGATGCATTGGCCACTCTCACCTCCATAGTCCAGATCCCTAGGGGCATCTTGCTCTGGCCAGTCAAAATTCAGCAACAAGATCAACCTGCATATTGCCTTCAGATCGAAGAGGTGTCGGACAATAAGCCTTGGTATACGGACATCAATCAGTACCTCGAGGATGGGACCTTCCTCTCGATGCTACCAAAATAGTCCGCTAGGCAATCAAAAAGATTGGTTATTCAGTTTATCCTATCAAGGGGCATCTTGTATAAAAGGACGCCGAACCTAATCTGACTCAGATGCCTCGACTTTAGTGGAGTAGCACAAGCAGTCGAAGAAGTTCACGGAGGAACTTGTAGCCCACACATGAACGAGTTGATGCTATCCAAAAAGATTCTCAAGTTGGGCTACTACTGGTCTACTATGGAAGCTGGCATTTGGAAGCATGTACATAAGTGCCATCAGTGCCAAATCTATGCCGACAAAATCAATGCACTGCCGACAAGGCTACACAACCTCACTGCTCTTTAGCCATTCTTTGCTTAGGGCATCAACGTCATCAGACCTATAGCACTGAAAACATCTAACGGTCATCGATTCATCCTGGTTATAATCGATTACTTTACTAAATGGGTCAAGCCTCAGTGGTTCAATATTTTCTGAAAAGGGATATCATCTGCCATTACGGAGTCCCATTCGAGATTGTAATAGACAATGCTCTCAACTTTTGCAACAAGGGACTGACTGATCTCTGCCAGAAGTTCAAGATTTAACATCACAACTCTATGTCATACAAGCCACAGACCAATGATGCAATTGAAGCCGCCAATAAGAACATGAAGAAAATCATAGAGAAGATGGCAATCAATTATTCTGCCTGGCATGAGATGCTCCCATATGCACTCATGGCCTACAGAACGTCCATCTGAACTTCAATTGGGGCAACACCATTCTCTCTGGCCTATGGTATGGAAGCAGTCCTTCCTATTAAAGTACAAATTCCATCACTCTGGGTGTTAATGGAAGTAGAACTATCAGAAGCAGAGTGGGTACAGACCCGGTATGAGAAGCTGAATCTGATTGAAGAGCGACGACTGAAAGCTATCAATCACTCACAGGCCTATCAGAGGCACATGACTATGGCATTCAACAAGAAAGTGAAGCCTTATAGCATCGAAGTCGATGACCTGGTCCTCCGGAAGATGTTGCCAAGCCGCCCTGACCTGAGGGAAAATTTCACTCCTAACTACGAAGGCCCATATATCGTCTGAGACAAATTCTCACGCGACGCCCTTCGGCTTGGACGTATGGATGACAAAGACCTTTCAGAGTCCATCAACATGGACAAAATCAAAAGATACTACGCTTAGGATCTAGATCTAATAGGCGCTTTGCACTCGTAGAATCTCCGGGAAATGACAGGAGGCCATTTCATACAATGAAATCTGCTAGTTAGCCCCTTGAGCTTAACAGCCCTTCTTTCATACAACCTTTTCAGGGACACCATCCCTTACCCCCTGCGGCATTTGCCTGAACAACGTCATGACCTGATCCTACAAAGGGTACGTAGGCAACCTGATAAATCAGGTGTGGTCACTAAAAAGGGATCATACCTCCCCCAACTTTCTCCCGCGAAGTCGAAACTCCCTCAGAAGAGTCAAAATTTTCCCCGACTTCTCCACACAGAGACAAACCATCCTCAAGGGTACAAAATTTTCATCAAAGGAAAACCCAAAATAGAAGTCGAAACATTTTCCAGAATCAGACTCACCTCAGAGATAAACCTCTCCGGCCCGAAAAGCAATCCCCGAGCAGAGACAAACTCTCTCTCTCTCTCTCGCAAAGACAACCTCTCTCTAAAAGTAGAGACGACCTCTCTTGAATTCCCCAGCGGAGCAAAAAAAATCAACTAACTCCGACGGGAATCCCAAAGCACAAATCCGCGACTGGAGAGGTCCCTGAAAGATCGAAATCAAACTAGAGAAATCCCAGGGTGTCCCAAACTACGGTCCCCTAGCCTACATTTCATCCTACTCTAAGTCCTTCTAGATCCCCTAGAAATTACGAGTGCAAGCGCAGTATCACATTTATATCATCGGCGAAATATAATCCCTATAATCCCCAGGGGAGTGCCATTCAGGGCAATGACGGGAGAAGATCTAATTTTCCTCAAAAGTCGCAGGCATGAGTGAAAACCGGCAACGGCTTCATTGCGCAAAAAATTACGCGACCCCAGACCTAGTTTTGTGATTAGGGGCAAAAAATGGACAAAAAACCAACCAGCTTCGCAGTCATGAGGAAAATTGGCAACGACCTCATCGCACAAAAATCATGCAAATCTCATCGACTTGGTTATTCAAATGGTAAAAAATGGAGAAAAGCTGAAGAGCAGTTTGACAACAGAATCCAGCAGCAACCAGTCTCGCCGAACTCCAGATAACCCGCTTAGGTCTCCAGCAGACGGCATAGAAAAATAGATTCCCTGGCAGTCAGTCTCCAGCAGACGGCATAGAAAAATAGATTCCCTGGCAGTCAGTCTCCAGCAAAGTCTGACTCCCCAGTAGACGATTGACAATCTCCAGTAGAGTGCTACTCCACAACAGATCCCCAACAGTGACCTACAACAGTGCAGCATTGCCCAATCAGAGTCCCAGTAGAAGCCTCTACAAACACTCTCCCCATAAAGAGTCTAGAAGTTCCAATTGCTTCCTAGCAAGCTTCTCCCCAGCCTGGGTCTAATCTCCAGCAACGGCAAGACGAACAAGTCTACCCCCAAGCATCCCCAGCAGTGACAAAACCTCTTCTAGGTCATACTCTAATATTAGAGAGTAAAAGGCAGACTACAAAGTCCCCTATGCCCTGGCAAAGGCAATTTCCTAGCAAATCTAAAAGCTAGCTAAGCATTTTCCTAATACAAAAGGCTAATACTTTTCTAAGAGCGTTTTTCAAAATTGAGCTTTCGGTATCCAGACCCCGGTCGTATTAGCTTGCATCAAGCAGCCCCAACAAGAAAAGCAGAAGAAGCTGACATCATCCCTACAAGTCACAATCAATAGAGTCATGGGAAAGCATCCTCGCTATCTCCTGCATGACATCCTTGTATAGCATCACACCCTTCATGATCAAACTCTTCAACATCATTCAAACATGATTAGAATTTAGTGCCTCTTGGCCATATCAAAATCAAATCCGACATCATGCCTCAAACCAATTCGACATCCCGTGTGTGCCTTTACAGTGTCCACCACCCGCATGTCTTCGACATCCCGTGTGTACCTTTATAATATACACCTCCTGCATGTCCCCTCTGTGGCACCCCGTGTGTCCTCGGCATCCCAGGTGAGCATCGATATAATACACTTTGTCGACACCTTGTATGCTTGACATCCTATGTGCTTTATGAAAACCTCATCACACTACAACATTACCTCCTGCATGTCCCCTCAGTGATACCCCCATGTCTCCTTGGCATCCCAAGTGAGCGTCGATATAATACACTTTATCGACACCTTGTATGCTCGATATCTTGTGTGTTTCGTGACAACCTCGTCACATTACAGCATTACCTCCTGCATGTCCCCTTTTGACACCCCCGTGTGTCCTCGACATCCTAGGTGAGTGTCGACATAATACACTTTGTCGACACCTCACATGCTTGATATCCTGTGTGCTCTGTGATAGCCTCGTCACCGCAGTATTACCTCATGCATGTCTCCTCTTCGACACCCCATGTGTCTTTGGGCATCCGAGGTGAGCGTCAATATAACACACCTTGCCGACACCTCGTATGCCCAATACCCCATGTGCTCTCAACACCCTGCATGCTCTCCAATCGATTCAGTTAATATCCCTCGGGAAACACCATTTCAATCAAAACCTTTGCCGCTTCTGAGCGACACCTTCTTCAAGCAAGAGCCTCTGGGCTATGCCATCCCTGCATCCATTTTTCTTCCCCAGCTACTCGCTACCCACTAGCAGTGACCCTAATTACTTCATCACACTCACCACTTACACAACATGCATGCATACCATCATCCCTAAAAATCCATCTTGATGTAAAAATAGGATGATTCCAGTCTTTGCCGTTCAACTGCCATCCTGGCATTCTTCGGCAAAGAGGGGCAGCTGTAAGCACCCAATTTTTACACCCTGCTTTAACCATGGTTAAAATATCATTACCCACGATTATCCCCAGCTGAGTCCTACTCTAAAGCTAAACCTAGGTGAACCCTGGTCAAACCCTAGTTAAACCTAACCAAACCCTAGACCTGACCCTCGGTGAACCCTAAGCCTAAAACCCCTATGGGCTCAAGGCCCATTGGCAAGCCCAGAAACCCTAAAACCCTAGTCAAACCTAGGTAATGCCCTAAAACCCTAGTCAACCCTAGGTAAAAATCCTAAAACCCTAGACTAACCCTAGATAAACTATGGTTAAACCTTAGGTAAGCCCTAGGGTCCACCCAAGCCCATCTCAGGCCCAAAACCAGCCTGGAACCATCTTGTGGGCTGAAATAGGGGCCCACAATACCCTAGGAACTGTTGGGGTGGGGCCCATAATTCAAAAATTTAGAAAAACCTATTTGGTGGTAATCCAATTACCGCCAATTCCAAGAGTGGTAAGGGCTACAGTGCTTTCGGCACGCATGTGTGGGGGTTGGCCCATTTCAGGCAAAATCCATTTATGGCGGTAATTGTATTACCGCCATTCCCATTTTACACAGAAATGGGAATGGTGGTAATTGTATTACCACCATTCCCATTTTACATAGAAATGGGAATGGCGGTAATCCAATTAGCGTCATTCCTTGTTTTCTGCAAAACCTTAACCCCTGTCCCTAGCTGGCAAAACCATTCTCAGAAAAAATAAGAATGGCGGTAGAATATCTACCGCCATCTCCATTCTATGTAGAAATTGAAATGTCGATAATCTATTTACCGTTATTCCCAGTTACTGATTCATGAGATTTTGCATAGGCCTAGGCCTGGTAGGAGGCCATTCTAGGCCCTGCCTAGACCCCTGGGTCCATCTCAGACCTTCCCCGGACTTAACCAAACCTCATACCTAGAACTCTGAGCAGACCAAGTCCTTATCCATAAACCCAAGAGACTTATCCCTACCGAATTAATAAGTGGCAACTCCAAATCAAATCCAATGAGTAAATTCCGTGCTCACAATATGCTGATACATTTTTGATATATTCTAATATACTGATATCTCCTGATATATTATTAATGTGTTCTAATACGTATCCTGATGTGTTTTGAAACCTCTTGATTGAAAACGTCATGTACTGATAAGTTATCTCAAGAGCAGAAATGCTCTGAGTGTTAAAGATACATTTATGATATATTTTGATATGTTCTGACATATTCTGGTACATTCTAGTACATTCTGATACATTTTGCATACGTTGATATATCCTGATACAATTTGATATATTTTGACATATTCTAATACATTCTACTATATTATGATATTTTTATACAATTCGAATGCACTTCTAATACATCTTGATATTCGGATATATCTTAGTAGTACATTCTGATAAATGTGTTGATGTGTTTTCAAAGTCTTCTAATTGCCTGCACAGACGACTTATAAGGATGATGGATTTTACTTCCTTTGCAGTCAGGAGGCTAAATGTCAATAACGAAAAATGATGTGATTGACATGTGGAAAAACATTTCCTAGTCAGACCAGATTCTGAACCAATCGAAAGTCACGTGGATAAAACATTATGATGACTTAAAAATGTTTTATTACCTTAAAATAAGCTTTGTTTAAAGAATAGACCTTGAGTCAATAGCATATCAGTGCTCATTTATACTATTTTTATGGTTTAACACTTTTGAGTGTGATAAGCTTTCAGATAACTTGAAATATGCCATGTTCGAGATTAATAAGATCTGAACTCCAAGCATGCTGATTAAATCACTATGCCTTCGTGGCTTGAAGTAGTTCGAGTATTTCATAGATGATATGATCAATGGAGCAGATTTTGATCAACTGATATGATTAGCTTCAGACTCAGATAGAATGCTTAAAGGCGGTATACTCTGTCAGGACTAAATCTGTCCTTGGTAAGACTTCAATAGAATCAGATTGCTGAATGTTTTCTAATGTCATTATGATATCTTATTCTTCAAGACAGATCTTGAATCAATGGCATTGTGAGCTTATGCTGATCAAAAGCTCAAAGGAGTCATAATCCATTGACACGAAAAGGCGGTTACCAGTTCAGCCTCGTCTTCATAGGGAATCGGTGGAATCAGATCACCATATACCCTATTGCCTTATCAGGAGGAAAAGGTACTGATTACCTTCCTCGTGGGAATGGGCGTGTGTGTTCCCCCCATCTCCTATTCCAGCAAAGTGTTGATTACTTCCTGGGCTGACAGCCAGGAGGGAAATCTGGGATATACCTTGCCTCATTTCCCTATGGGCTATTGGAGGAAAATACGGTCTCCATAGTCCCATTCTCTCGTACTAGATGATTGAGGCCTGACAGTGGATATCGCATCCACCCTGAGAATAGTGCCCTGGTCCAGCACTTATGATTTCTATAGACAAGGTATTCCAAAGGTTTATGACCTGCCTTCGGTGTACGATGATTTATATATATATATGCATGTATGTATCTGGGGCAAGGATTATGAGATGTGGTTTGGAGGGCTAGGAGGGAATTTATTAAAAGAAGATAAACTCCTTCTTAAAGTAGTTTAATCTTTTAACCTTTGAAGAATGTATCCAAAGTATTGTTTGGGCCATAAAAGTTTAAAGGATTAAGTCATAACTGAAAGTCGGTTATGGTGGTTTGATGAGCTGGCAACTCTTTTCTAAAAGAACACGTGATATTTAACAGATAGGCTCTATCGGATGTAGGTTACTTTTCACATAATATAAATTAGTTACTGACAGAATGGCTCCACTTAACGGAAAACAGTTGTCATATGTCAGGATCAGTTAGATGTCACATCACTGATATTTTAATATATAAAAAATTATTATTAAATAAGCATTTTTCTCTATAAATAGAAAAGACCCACAAGGAGATAGGGGGAATTTTTGGGAGAAGAGTAAGACTTAGACTTTTCAGAATTTTCCAGAATAGAAAAGCTTAGGGAAGAAGTTTCGATTTTCAGACAATTTAGTGTTCTTGAGTGTTCTAAAGGAGAAAGGCTGCCAACCCATTGAAATTCTTTATTGTTCCCTCTTCTCTCCCTTGGATCACTCTCATTTTTTCTTTCTCTTTCTTTTCTTTTATTCATACTTTTTAGGAAACCTAGAGAAGTGCGACGTAGCAAAACTACTTCAAGCTTCCAGAATAACCCAAAAATTATCAAAGGAGGTTGCTGATGATGGATTTGATGATCTTACTTGGTAGATCTATTGTAGAACCCCGAATCCACATTTCACTAAGTAGTGAATAGTATTTGAATAGTGCTCAAGTGTGGTTTTGTGCACTAATGGGCCTTATGTTAATATGCGTGTTTGGATTTATGGCGTGCATGTTTTAATAGGTCTATATATCCTTAAGGAGTGTGTTTTAAGCATTAAAGGTGTTAGAAATGGGATTAGAGAAGATTCAAGTAGTGAAAACAAGGTTTTCAAGCAAAACAGGGGATCACCGATCGCTCGGTGATAACCTCCGATTGATCGGTCTTCTACCGATCGCTCGGAAGCTATCTACTGGTTAACTTATTTGTATGGGAAAAAATTCCAGAGAGGGTGTTTTCAATTGATTGACCGGTTGAAACCACCGATCGCTTGGTCTGTACCACCGATCGATCGGTCATATGCAGATTTTGTTCATTAAGGGTGTTTAAGACTTTAGCCACTACCGTTTGCCTATATAAGGGTTGGGTTCATGCCTTAGGGTTTCAAAAACTCTTTTTGCACTATTTTGAGAGATTTTGAGAGAGAGAAGAAGGAGAGCAGCTAGGTTGTTGCTCAAGCTTGAAGGAGAGATCAAGTTCTTCCCTCCTTTGGTGTTTTTCAACCAAGAACTCAAGGTTCTCACTTGTTCCAAGCTTTTGGAATCAAAATCACTGATTTCACCAAGGTAGATACACTCTACTACTGATCTTGTAACACAACTACTTACCACATGTTGTTCTTCTTGATCTATACTGTATATCTATTGTTTATTATGGTGTGAATGTTTACATTTTATATACTTGGATGTAAGCTATCACTATTATGCATTCTATGTGTTTGTGTAAATGTCTCTAAGGGTTTTTGGGTGTTAAGACATGATATTACTCTCATATGTTCATATGCTCGCATGTCTCGTATGAACCAATGTTTTACATGGATTTCCTCAATGCTACAAAAAGGGTTTTCAAACAAATGATTTATTTGAATGATTCTAAGCAACTCCATGATTTGTCTAAGATCGGTTCACAAGCTCAAAAGGAATATACTAAACTCACAAGAACTCTATGATAAGCTCTAAGACCAGTTCACAAGCTCTAATGATCATAAATACAAATGCTCTAAGAACTCTATGTTTTGCTCTATGGATATGCTCTATGTCTCTACGGATCACAAACGACTCTAAGAAACTTCATGAACTCTATGAACTCATAAGAACTCACAAGGCTATGATTATCGCTTGACTCACACAACTTTGGCTTTGGATTTCATCATATGTACTATTCACGGTTTCTACGTTTTGATATGCTTTAAAGGTTTCATTCTCCATGACTCGTATACTTTATACTATTATTGCTTTATTGTTAGTAGCTTGTATACGCTGAGTATTCCACGCTCAGCCGATATTTGTTATCATCGGCAGGTGCTCGGGTTCCATTTGACTTATGTGGTACGGAGCCTTGGGTAGAGGAAGAGTCCTTCGACCTGGAGCCTTCCATGGACCACTACCAGGACAATGGTTCGTTAGATAGGTGTCGTGACTTCGATTTCTGTTGATCGATTAAGAAAGATACATGATATTTTATTAAGTGAGAGTGGGACTTGTCCACTCCACATTTTGGATACATACAGTTGTATTTTGTTGGTTCATATTTAGACCAAGTAATAGGAGTATTAGTTATGTTTTTGGCTTCCGCTATGTTAGTTATATTTTGCTTCCGCTATTCATTGTAAATCGTTTCTGCTATGTATGTTGTGCACTCTGACAGGTTTCCATGCGTGTCTTATGTATCATATTGGAGGTATAATACGGCGGTCACGATTCAAAGTATCCCTAACTCTTAGGGGGTATTTTGGGTCGCAACATCTATAGTTGTAGACGAATATCCAACGATCTTTACATCAGCAATCTGAATCCTCGGTTTCAACACAAGCTAACCACTAATCAGTTTTTTCACCACTAACCGTAGTTAAATGATACCCTAAAAGAAAAGAGGATTCAGTGGGGCGCACATAAGAAAATTGACCTTACTTTCAGCCTATTGGGAATTTCTATTTCTAGGACTAGATCTCAAACAAAAATCTTATTTAGTTTGCATGATTTCTATCCCCTAGGGAATTTCACTTACCCTGAACCACATCATTTGATGCTTGAGCATCTTGTTCTGAAATGGTGAACACTTTGACCTGAATCATCAGATGGGCTGGCTAAGGCTACTATTGAGGCTTAGGAGCCTAAGGGGTCCTTTGTGGTGTAGTTGCCTGGCTGGTGGCCTAGTACCCTCTAGCAGGGCCTGAGGGGCCTACTTCTGGTTCTTACTAGCTAGGGCAATCCCTAACCTATGAGTTAGGTCCCCATAGTGGAAACATCCTCATGTGCCTATTCGGCATTCACCCAGAGTATGTCTCATGATACATTACCTACATATGTCAAATGTAGGTGTCTATGCAGCAAGCTCTGCAACTCTCAGTGCCTGTGTGCAAGGAGCTTTAGGTACCGATGCAGGCCTTTGAAACTATGCTGGCCTGGTAGCTGGTGCTGGTCTTGAAGTCCTGGGACTTTTATCCTAGGGACTCATTCTGCCTGAAGGAGGCCTGGTGAACCTCTCCTTCTAAATCTACTCTCTCTTCCTCAAGAATTCTTCTGAATTCTGCTCTACCAGTTGAGCGCTATCATTGACCTCAGCAAAGGTCTTAAGTGGAAAAATTAAAACTTTGTGTCGCGACCCAAAATACCCCCTAGGAGTTAGGATACTTTGGCATCTTGAACTCATTACCAAACCATCCTATAAAACATATTAGACATGCTATAGCGGAAGAGGAATATAAAATTCCTTTCTATACATACTGTACTCCAAATTTATATACAAAACTAAAGGTAAAGATCGAACATGCTCGCCCATCAAAATGTATATCCCTCACCACTCTCACCAATAATCTGAATAGGGCCACCTATCCAATGCTTTATCATCCTAATGGTGATGGTCCATGGTGGACTTCGGCTCATAGTACCCCTCCTTAATCCAAGGCTCAGGAGCACGCTCATCAACAAGACCTGCCAAAGTAACAATTTTGGCTGAGCATGGAATACTCAGTGTCTACAAACCACTAGATAATATGTCATAATGTCACATGATTTCACATAGGCAGTTTATAGAATACACATGCCCTGAAACACATAAAGAAAAACCTCTTTTCAAATACATGTGTGTGATACTTTGCAAAACACATACTCTTTTCATTTCTCGTTTCACATTTCTTTTACACATATCTTTTTTTGGGAGAGCACACTTGCACATGACTAATGCCTACCCTACAAGGAGTAGAGACCATTAGATTACACTTGCACTTGACTAATGCCTACCTGACAAGGAGTAGAGGCCACTAGTACTAATCCCTACCCTACAAGGAGTAGAGTCCATTAGCTTCATCTCACATACACATACACATACACATACACATACACATACACATGAGTTCACCAAACTCCCTATTAGTATCTTTGCACATATCATTTCTCTTTGGGACCAAATGACTAATGCCCACCCTACAAGGAGTGGAGTCCAATAGTATCCTCCCACACATACACTTAAATTTTCACTTGCTTTACACATACACATATGACAAATCTCGATCATACAATACATGTGCATATGAGCAATTGTGAGTAGCATGGTAGACAAAAAGAAAACACTTTACATATAACCCATATTTCACCTTTTCATCCATAGCAATAGCCCATATCCACATAGCCCACACAATTCCAATTTCATCAAAACATATGGTTTTCCCCTCAAAACTTATGTCTTTTAACATGCTTTTCATTCTTTGGTCTAAGGCATAGAAGCATCACAATGTAGTTCACATCACAAATCCGACTTTATCTTGATTTACAATATGGTTTATTAACAAACTAGCAAGTAAAGTGTATTTACCTTTTGAATGATTGATTTCCTTTAATCGAGAGCTTTTACAAAGCTTGAGGTGTAGAGCCCCGAAACTTTTTATTTATGCATTGGGATGTGTGTCAAGGCATGGTGTCTTGTAATCTCAATTTCATGAAATGAGAATTTGAAACTTCGATGGAATTGTGTCAAGAATACTATAATTAATTAGATAAATTATTTAATAAAGCCTATAATCTTCAAAGAGGTCCTAGTCAAGTTTAGAAGATGTTAGAATAGAAGTAGAATGGGTCCAAATAGTAGGAATGGGTGAAAAATGGACTCAGTGTCAAAAACCTGCAGACCACCGATCGCTCAGCCCATTGTAGCGATCGATCGGTCCACAACCGATCGATCAGAGGCTATCGAATGGTTAAATTTTTTGTATGGGGAAATTTTCCAGAGAGCACGTTTTTGACCGAGAGCTCGGTCAAGAACACCGGTCATTCGGTAGGCAACCGATTGCTCGGTCTTGATCACCGATTGATCGGTCTATCGTGTTTTTACAGAATTTCATTAAGGGCTTTTTCGGTATTTTGGTGTTATACCCTTTACATATAAGGCTCACCCGAGTCTTTAGGGCTCATTCTCAACACTTAGAAGATTTGAGAGATAAGGAGAGAAGAGAAAGGGGTTTCTAAACCTAGGGTTTTCTTTTGAGGAGGAATCAAAGGGTTGAAGACCCACAATCATCCTCAAGCTTGTTCTTCTTCAAGTTCTCGACTCAAGCTCGTGAGGAGCACTTTTCCCAAGCTAGGGCAGCGACTCACGCACGTTTTTGCAAGGGGTTTCTTCCTCCATACAAGGTCGGTACCTTTTACTACCCTCCTAGTTCATGTTTTTCCCTCTTCTCTTCCCATATTTTTTATGTTTCCTACAATCATGAATGTAAATATGAGATGGATGGTTGTGTGGATATGAAAGGGCGAGTGGATGTCGTGTGTATGGTTGTGATGAATGAAATGGGGAGGACATTGTACCCATAATGAACATACATGTGTGATGTGAGCATCAACCCACCTAGAAAAGCATGATGTAGGTTCAATAAATAAATAATGAACACACCCCATCTTTGATGAAATGCCAAGGTGAATAAAATGAGTTATAAATTAAGAAGTGCATGCTTAATTAATTATGGAAATTGCTAGGGCCTATGATAGTGTGCTTTCTTAATTTCCCTAAATTGCATGAATATTGACTTGCTCAAATTATTGATGTTATATGCATTGTAAATTACCCAATTGTGTATTTAAATTCAAATGCAAGTATGTACACGACTTCACGAACACGGCATGCATGACATTATTTACCGAGGTTTTTCAAGAACGATAATTAGAGGTGGGACATATCCTACGATGTGTTTTACCTCGCTTTTGGCAAGAACAAGACTTGCATGCATAAGAAGGGTCTCCCTTCCCTCGCAAGTACATATCATAAGAAGGGTTTCCCTTCCCTCGCAAGTGCATTTAGGAAGAAGGGTCTCTCTTCCCTCGCAAGTAGTTTATTTTCCAAGCAAGCAAGATACATGGCATGACAAGCATGAACATTTAGGAAGAAGGGTCTCCCTTCCCTCACAAGTAGCATGAACACGTTTATTTTTCCAAGCAAGCATGACATGGCATGACACGCATGATACGTATGACACGACATGATATGACAAGACAAGACAGACAAGACAAGTTTTTAAACACGAAAAGGGCAAATTAGAGTCAAGGCAAGTGCACGATATTTTCAAGGGTTTTATCGGCTTTTACGAAATTGCAAGCATGATTATAAACTGCTTTACTTTCCTGTTATGAGATTAACTACTTCCTGCTTATATATATATCATTGTTGTTGTACTATGACTGTTGGTTAGCATTTGGTACACGCTGAGTATTCCATGCTCAGCCGTACTTCTTATGTCGGCAGGAGATAGCGGAGCGGCTGCTCCTTTTGATATCTATGCTCCGAGCCCTTGGGTGGAGGAGGAGTATGTCGACGAACCTGTGGAGGAACCTCCGGTAGAAGGTTATTATTAGAGGTGGTAGATTCTGAGTGAATAGCTGTGGGTGAGTTGAGAGAGATATATTCATGTATTTTGGTGGGCCTGTCCGCACTTTCTTTTGTGTATTTTTTTGTATAAACTTGGATCATATATATATACATAGAGGTTTGGTTAAGTCTTCCGTTGTGCCACGTTAGAATATGTTTCCGCATTTTGTCCTCTATTGTATATGCCTTGTGGGTTTTGCAGGATGGTTTGTTAAGCATGTCATGTAGGTCATGACAAGTCGTCCAAGATTCACTCTAACTCCTAGGGTGGGTTCTGGGTCGCGACAGAAGTGGTATCAGAGCTTAGGCTTTAGGTCTCTAGGGTCACTTAGAATCTGATACCACGGCTTGACAAGAGCATATGTTAGGAAACAAGTTATGAAGGAAGTAAGTCGGAAGCGAGTCTTGTTCCAAGTGTAAGACTAAACTTTAGTCTTAGTTTAAGATGGTTGTTTCAACCAAGTACGGGGTCTTAGAGACGCTAGAACCGCAAAGTATAATATGATAAATACTCTAATGACTTGATGTAATGTATGCTAGTATCATACAATTTATACAATTGAATTATGATGAATTGAACCAATGCGATAAATTGTGGTTTCAAGTTAGACTCATGTGGTGCTATTGTTCTCAGGACTTTAGTCATGAGAGCAGGGGGCACACGGGGTCGTGGACCACATATCAGAGCCTCATCTTCTTCTTGAGATGAGGTTGAGCAGCCGGACCTCTCTCAGGTCTTAGGCTCTATTGCTGAGACTCTCGCCATCCTGGCGGCTCGGCAAACTATACCATCATCAGCGGCACCTACTCCACCGCCTACGGCTCCAGTACATCGTATAGCTGGGGTTGAGGCATTCAGGAGATTGAGGCATCCATCATTCCATGGGAGTGTGGACCCTCTTGCTGCGGAGGCATGAATCCTCCAGTTGGAAAAGATTTTTGCGGTCCTATCGCCGATAGAGGAAGAGAAAGTCGCATGGGCTGTTTTCATGCTTGAGGGTGAGGAACACCATTGGTGGTTGTCTGCCTTGAGGACTCGAAATTTGACCATGCAGGGTCAACCTTGGACTTGGGAGGAGTTCAAGGATACTTTTTACAAAAAGTACTTTCCTATTGGAGCACGGGAAAAGAAAGAAAGAGAGTTCATCAACCTAGAGCAAGGTTCGATGACTATGGCCGCTTATGAGGCTAAGTTCTTGGAGCTTTCTAGATTTGCACCTCACATGATTGCTACTGAGGCAAGGAAGGTGAGAAGATTTGAGTAAGGGCTCAAGGATGTCATTATGGAGAAAGTATCGGTGTTCAGGCATGCCACTTTTGCTGAAGTGGTGGATAAAGCCTTGTTGGTCGAGACCAATTCTGAAGCGGTGTCTAAGAAGAGGGAGTTGGCGAGAAGCCAAGCTAGTAGTTCAGCACCTCCAGAGAGGCAGGCTCATATCGGCCCTTATCAGTACACGTGGCCAGCACCACTGATGAGGCCATCTTATGCACCTCCAGTTCCACGGCCGTACATGCCTCAGGCACCGTGACCTCAGGCTCTTCCAGCTCCACGGTCAGTTACACCTCAGGTGGCGAGGTACGCTTCACCTCCAGTCCCTCTGACTTACAGATATGAGGTTTTCACTTCATGCGGCTGAAGGCATCCGGTAGGAGATTGTCGAAGAGCATCGGGTGGATGTTATCATTACGATCGTCAGGCCACGTGATCAGGGATTCCCTAGCCAGCATTTACCAGGCCAATCTCAGGGTATTAGGTCCCCAGCACGCCCAGCAAGATCATACCAGGTGTCATCCCAGCCTACACCTCTGCCTCGCCAGGTGAACCAGGGGCGAGTCTTTGCCTTGACAGAGCGCGATGCACTTGCATCGGATAATGTGGTGCAAGGCACGCGTTTAGAGTTATTCATTGTCCATGATTATCATGTTATGCCTTATTCCTTGTGTACGTATATGACATGTTATATATCTATGTATCTATATGTATACGCTGTTGATGCATGGATTGACTTAGCTAGCTAAAATTTCAGGAACCTTACTAGTCAATGTGTTTGGCTCGAGTATTGATCGACACCGTGTCTACTCATTCATTGGTGTCGCCGAGTTTCTCTCAAGGCTTTTCCTTTGAGCCTAGCTAGTTGGAACAGGGGTTGGCCATTTCGACTCCTCTCGGCAAGACAGTATTGGCGGATAAAGTGTATAGAAACAGTGCGGTTCAAGTGGGGACCCACGAGTTGGCGGTTGATCTAATCATCCTCGGATTTCAAGACTTCGATGTCATCTTGGGAATGGATTGGTTAGCAATACATCATGGGCATGTGGCTTGTTTTGAAAAGATGGTACTCTTCCGGCCAGTGGAAGGCAAGCCATTTTATTTTCGGGGGTTGAGAAGTAGAGATATTGCCCGTTTTGCGGCATAGAGCCTAGCGAACCCGAGTCAAAGGACTCTTCGACTATTCCAGTTGTGAGTGAATTCCTAGATGTATTTCCAGAGGAGTTGCCAGGATTGCCTCCAGACAGGGAGATTAAGTTTGTGATCGAGCTTGCACCAGACACAACTCCTATTTTTAGGGCTCCGTATAGAATGGCCCCTATTGAACTCAAGGAGTTGAAGACTCAGTTGGAGGAATTACAAGGCCTTGGTTTCATTCGACCAAGTGTCTCACCGTGGGGTGTCTCGATACTATTCGTTAAGAAGAAGGATGGCTCGATGTGGATGTGCGTCGATTACCGACAGTTGAACAAAGTCACTATAAAGAATAAGTACCCATTGCCTAGAATTGATGACTTGTTCGATCAGTTGAAAGGAGTAAAATTTTTCTCTAAGATTGATCTTCGGTCCGGTTACCACCAGTTGAAGATCAAGGCCGAGGATGTGCCCAAAACTGCTTTTCGGACTCGGTATGGACACTACGAGTTCTTGGTCATGCCTTTTGGTCTCACGAACGCGCCGGCATCCTTTATGGACTTGATGAACCGGGTGTTCCGACCATATCTTGATCGATGCGTGATAGTATTTGTCGATGACATCTTGATATATTCCCAGACACAGGAAGATCAGATGTGAGACCTTCGTCTTGCTTTGGAAATGCTAAGAGAGCACAAGCTGTATGCCAAACTCAGTAAGTGTGAGTTTTGGTTGGAAGAGGTGGCATTCCTAGACCACGTCGTTTCTGCGGAAGGCATATCGGTAGATCCGAAGAAGATAGAGGCAGTCATGAGTTGGGCGAGGCCCAAGAGTGTCACAGAGATACACGGCTTTCTTGGGTTAGAAAGCTACTACAGGAGATTCATAGAGGGTTTCTCCAGCCTTGCAACACTGCTCACTTATTTGACAAGGAAGAATGCGAAGTTCGTGTGGAGCGATAAGTGCGAGATCAGTTTCAGAGAACTGAAGAAGAGGCTTACCACCACCCCCGTCCTTACTGTGCCATCCGGACATGACGGGTATGAGGTGTACAGTGATGCCTCGCACGTTGGATTTGGGTGTGTCCTTATGCAACACAAGAAAATCATTGCCTATGCATCAAGGCAATTGAAAGAGCATGAAAAGAATTACCCCACGCACGACTTGGAACTTGCCGCAGTCGTGTTTGCACTCAAGATTTGGCGACATTATCTTTATGGGGTGGAATTCTATGTGTTCACGAATCACAAGAGCCTTAAGTATCTCTTTTCCCAAATGGAGCTAAATCTGAGGCAACGACGTTGGATGGAATTTTTGAAAGACTATGACTGCACCATCCAATACCACCTCGGCAAAGCAAACGTTGTAGAGGACGCCTTATGTAGAAGACCTACGGGTTTGTTGGCTCACATGTTGGTGCAAGAATGGAAGCTACTGGAAGATTTGGCAAATCTGGACATCAGTGTGAATGATTCTGTCCGCAGTCCTATTTTGGCAAATGTCACGGTCCGGTCGTACATCATAGATTTGATCCAAGAGTATCAAGCCACGGATGCTGACTTGTTGGCTTTTCGGGACAAGGAAGTTGCCAAGGGTAGTGATGACTTCTCTCTCACTAGCTGATGTGCTATCACATTCAAGGGAAGACTTTGTGTTCCGGCCAATGCGGATCTTCGATGAGAGATTATGGATGAAGCCCATCGGGTAAAGTACACGGTGCATCCAGGGGGTACAAAGATGTACCAGAACCTCAAGAGTCACTTTTGGTGGCAGAATATGAAGAGGGATGTTGCGGAATATATGGCACGGTGCTTGGTGTGCCAACAGGTGAAGGCAGAGCACTTGAGACCGGCAGGTCTATTACATTCTCTCCCTATTCCCGAGTGGAAATGGGAGCACATATCCATGGTCTCCATTGTTAGTTTGCCAAGGACGGCAAAAAACTCAGATGCGAAATGGGTTGTGGTGGACCGTTTGACAAAGTCGGTGCATTTCTTACCTTACCGGACCACGTTCAATTCTAGCCAGTTAGCCGCTCTGTACATCAAGGAAGTGGTTAGGCTACACGGGGTGCCAGTCAGTATTGTGTCAGATCAGGATCCAAGATTCACATCAAGATTCTGGAAGATTTTTCAGGATGCCATGGGTTCCCGACTTGATTTCAGCACTGCCTTTCATCCACAGACGGATGGACAAACCGAGAGGGTGAACCAAGTCATCGAAGACATGCTTCGAGCTTGTATGTTGGATTTTAAGGGCAGTTGGAAAGAGCACTTGCCTTTGATTGAATTCGCCTATAACAATAGCTATCAGGCGAGCATCCAAATGGCACCATTTGAGGCCTTATATGGGCGAAGCTGTAGGTCTCCTCTCTATTAGGATGAGGTAGGAAAGAGAAAGGTGTTGGGTCCGGAGTTGATCAAGCAAACTGCGAGTATAGTCAAGATCATCCGGGATCGGTTGAAAGCCATTCAAGATCATCAAAAGAGCTATGCGGACACGCGCCGTAGGGACTTGGAATTCCAGGTTGGGGATCAAGTCTTTGTGAAGGTATCTCCTAGCAAAAGCGTTATGAGATTTGGCAGGCGAGGCAAGCTTAGTCCTCGATATGTTGGCCCGTTTGAGATCATCACGCGAGTTGGTGAAGTTGCTTACAGGATAGCTCTTCCACCTCATATGGCCGCGATTCACAACATTTTCCATGTGTCTATGCTTCGGAAGTACATTACGGACCCTTCGCATGTCATAGACTTGGAACCATTGGAAATTCGAGAGGACCTTACTTTAGTTGAGAGGCCGGTTCATATATTGGATCGGAGAGATCAAGTCCTTCGCAACAAAACGATTCTATTGGTCCTCGTCCAGTGGCAACATCACGCTCGAGAAGAGGCTACGTGGGAGCGAGAGGCCGAAGTACCTAGAATTGTTTGAATGAGTTTTTGTATAGGTTTTGTATATGACTTGTAATTTTGTTTTGGTTTGTAATGCATGTAATCGTCCAAATTTCGAGGACAAAATTTTTATAAGGGGGAGGATGTAGAGCCCTGAAACTTTTTGTTTATGCCTTGGGATGTGTGTCAAGGCATGGTGTCTTGTAATCTCAATTTCATGAAATGAGAATTTGAAACTTCGATGGAATTGTGTCAAGAATACTATAATTAATTAGATAAATTATTTAATAAAGCCTATAAGCTTTAAAGAGGTCCTAGTCAAGTTTAGAAGATGTTAGAATAGAAGTAGAATGGGTCCAAATAGTAGGAATGGGTGAAAAATGGACTCAGTGTCAAAAACCTGCAGACTACCGATCGCTCCGTCCATTGTAGCGATCGATCGGTCCACAACCGATCGATCGGAGGCTATCGACTGGTTAACTTTTTTGTATGGGAAAATTTTCCAGAGAGCATGTTTTTGACCGAGAGCTCGGTCAAGAACACCGGTCGCTCGGTAGGCAACCGATTGCTCGGTCCTGATCACCGATCGATCGGTCTATCGTGTTTTTACAGAATTTCATTAAGGGATTTTTTGGTATTTGGGTGTTATACCCTTTACATATAAGGCTCGCCCGAGTCTTTAGGGCTCATTCTCAACACTTAGAAGATTTGAGAGATAAGGAGAGAAGAGAAAGGGGTTTCTAAACCTAGGGTTTTCTTTTGAGGAGGAATCAAAAGGTTGAAGACCCACAATCATCCTCAAGCTTATTCTTCTTCAAGTTCTCGACTCAAGCTCGTGAGGGGCACTTTTCCCAAGCTAGGGCAGAGACTCATGCACATTTTTGCAAGAGATTTCTTCCTCTATACAAGGTCGGTACCTTTTACTACCCTCCTAGTTCATGTTTTTCCCTCTCCTCTTCCCATATTTTTGTATGTTTTCTACAATCATGAATGTAAATATGAGATGGATGGTTTTGTGGATATGAAAGAGCGAGTGGATGCCGTGTGTATGGCTGTGATGAATGAAATGGGGAGGGCATTGTACCCATAATGAACATACATGTGTGAAGTGAGCATCAACCCACCTAGAAAAGCATGATGTAGGTTAAATAAATAAATAATGAACACACCCCATGGTTGATGAAATGCCAAGGTGAATAAAATGAGTTATAAAATAAGAAGTGCATGCTTAATTAATTATGGAAATTGCTAGGGCCTATGATAGTATGCTTTCTTAATTTCCCTAAATTGCATAAAAAATTGACTTGCTCAAATTATTGATGTTATATGCATTGTAAATTGCCCAATTGTCATATTTAAATTCAAATGCAAGTATGTACACGACTCCACGAGCACGGCATGCATGACATTATTTACCGAGGTTTTTCAAGAACGATAATTAGAGGTGGGACATATCCTACGATGTGTTTTACCTCGCTTTTGGCAAGAACAAGACTCGCATGCATAAGAAGGGTCTCCCTTCCCTCGCAAGTACATATCATAAGAAGGGTTTCCCTTCCCTCGCAAGTGTATTTAGGAAGAAGTGTCGCGCCCCAAAATACCCCCTAGGAGTTAGGATACTTTGGTGACGTGACTTGTACTTAAAACTAACCTGGAAAGAGTATAGAAAGCAAGAAAAATAGTGAACTAAAAATTTCTTTAAAGACTTAACTATATTCCATGTGTAATTGATTACAATAATTGAATAGGATTTACAACACGAACATGAACTCCTTAACTTGAGTCCCATCTCAAGTGAGACAACATCCCCAGACACAAGAACCCAAAATACATGTCTCTCTCTCACTCATCCCAACCATTGGCCACATGCCAGGACTCCTAATATCTAGGTAACCATCCGAATAACCTCCTGCTCTCCCAGAGTTACCTCGATCCAAGAGACCAGAGTCCATATCTCGTATAGTGTACCTGCCGACATAAAAGTATGGCTGAGTATGGAATACTCAGCGAGTACAAGCTACTAGCTAACAATAGTAATAACGATAACACAACATGTGTGGTACAGTTTATCATTATATCCATGTATACAAAATCAGAGTGCGGAAGCAAGAACAAATAACAAATATAATCTTGAACATCATATTTAAATTCATACCTTAGGTTCATGCTTTAACTAAAACATATTTCACTTACCTTGTGATTCTTGTAATTTACACTTTACATCTTATGCTTCTTGTGGATTCCTTACATGTCTTATGAGATTATTCTTGCTTGTGAGAATCATGCATGTCTGCTTGTTTACTTAATTGTCTTGTTTAACTAGTACCCGAACTATGAAATGGACGGACATACTCGGTTCTTGTCTTGCTTGACTAATGCCCGGACTATAAAGGAATGGAACACATTAGCCTATTTCTTGACTTGAGTAGTGCTCGGACTATGGTGGAACGGAACACATTAGTTATTCTTGCTTGACTAATGCCAGGACTATGATTGAACGGAACACATTAGTATCTTGCTTGACTAATGCCTGGACTATAATGGAACGGAACAGATTAGCCTCCTTGCCTTGCCTTGACTAGTGCCCGGACTATGGTGGAACGGAACACACTAGCATTCATGCTTACTAATGCCCGGACTATGATTGAATGGAACGCATTAGTATCTTGAATTGCTTTACTAATGCCCGGACTATAATAAAACGGAACACACTAGTAAATTTACTTGCTTAGCTAATGCTCGGACTATGATGGAACGGAACACATTAGCCTCATGTTATTCTTGCTTGCTTGACTTGTTTAACTTGTGAGCCAGGTGTGACCTATCCTAGGGATATGCCCTACCCTTGAAATTCATGCTTGTTTAACAATTCACAATTCTTATTCTTGGTTTTTCTTTTCATGTACTTATACTTATAAGTTTGGTTCATGCATGCGTGCTTGGTGTGTGTGGCATTCGTGACAATCTTACCATCATAGATGAATCATGGGACACATGTTGCCTTTCAATTCTTTTTGATAATCATGTTAACATGAAACAATAAAGCATAATGTGACACTTCTTATAATTGCATAGACATCAGGAATTAATTGAAAACATATAGAGCATTTGTTTTAAAATCACCTTCTTAAGGAAAGCTACACAAATCATATTTCCCAAATCCTTCATTTCATTCTTGGCATTCTCACTCGTTCATTTTGTCAAACACCTAATGTGCAACACATTCATAGCCACATTATTTCAAGTTCTTTTAGTTCATATGTTTCATCAAACAAACACATGGTGTGCGTTTATTATGCGTACAATGCCCTTCCACCATTTTCCAACATACATCCATCACAACACATGGCATCCAATCGCCTCATCCACATCCAATATCTCACATCCACAATTTCCTCTTTATCTTGTTTGTTTTAGGGATTTAAAAAAGTAAAACAAGAAAAGAATAAACTAAGGAAATCCACAAGCATGCTTTTAAAACAAACCTAGGTTATTACTAGAGTAGTCAGTAGGGTGTACTAACCTTGAATCAAGGCTTGATCTTGGGTGTAAACCTTGATTGAAGCTCCAACTTGGAAGAAGGAGGACCCTTGCTTGAAGGAGGCTTGAGTGGAGGAAGAAAGCCTCTAGAAAATACCTTGGAGAACGCCGCCTTAGCTTGAGAACATGCTCCTCACGAGTTGAACCTTGGATTTGAGGAATCTAAGCCTTGGAACGAATCTTGGTAGCCCAAACTCTTGATTTCTTCTCAAAAGGAAAACCTAGGTTAGGAATCCCCTTCTCCTCTCTCTCTATCTCTCAAAACCCTCTAAGTATGGTGAATGAAGCCCTAAAGGCTCGGGCAAGCCTTTATAGGTAAGGGTTTAACGCCCAAAAGATGAAAAAGCCCTTACTGAAATTTTTGCAAGACACGATAGACCGAGCGATCGGTGCTTATGACTGATCGATCGGTTGCCTACCGAGCGATCGGTGTTCTGCAGGTCTCAACTGTTTTGGCCATATCTTTCAACTCGTTCGTCGGATTTCGACGATTCAACTTGTGTTGGATTCGTCTTTCGAAAATGAACATTTATATTTCTGATATTTCAGAATTTTCAATTTCTCTCTTATTTATTAATTAGACTACGTGGAAGGCCAATTGGCTACGAAAGTGCTATTCATTAAGTATGGAAAAAGTTCGGGGTGCTACAAAAAGGGTCTCCCTTCTCTCGCAAGTAGTTTATTTTCCAAGCAAGCAAGATACATGGCATGAAAAGCATGAGAATTTAGGAAGAAGGGTCTCCCTTCCCTCACAAGTAGCATGAACACGTTCATTTGTCCAAGCAAGCATGACATGGCATGACACACATGATACGCATGACACGACATGATACGACAAGACAAGACAGACAAGAAAAGTTTTCAAACACGAAAAGGGAAAATTTGAGTCAAGGCAAGTGCACGATGTTTTCAAGGGTTTTATCGGCTTTTACGAAATTGCAAGCATGATTATAAACTGCTTTACTTTCCTGTCATGAGATTAACTGCTTCCTGCTTATATATATATCATTGTTGCTATATTATGACTGTTGGTTAGCATTTGGTACACGCTGAGTATTCTATGCTCAGCCGTACTTCTTTTGTCGGTAGGAGATAGCGGAGCGGTTGCTCTTTTTGATATCTGTGCTCCGAGCCCTTGGGTGGAGGAGTATGTCTAGGAACCTGTGAAGGAACCTCCGGTAGAGGGTTATTATTAGAGGTGGTAGATTCTGAGTGAATAGCTGTGGGTGAGTTGAGAGAGATATATTCATGTATTTTGGCGGGCCTGTCCGCACTTTCTTTTGTGTATCTTTTTGTATAAACTTGGATCACATATATATATACATAGAAGTTTGGTTAAGTCTTCCGTTGTGCCACGTTAGAATATGTTTCCTCATTTTGTCCTCTATTGTATATGCCTTGTGGGTTTTGCAGGATGGTTTGTCAAGCATGTCATGTAGGTCATGACAAGTCGTCAAGATTCACTCTAATTCCTAGGGTGGGTTCTGGGTCGCGACATGAGGGATCAAGATCCAAGCTTCAGTAAGTTTGGAGAATCTGGAATTTCTGACATGAGTGTGTATGGGAGCATCTCATGCTAGGCAGAGTACTTGGTGGTCATCTTCTTGATGATTTTCTTCAGATTTTTGTTGGCGGCTTCAAATGCACCATTGGTCTATGGCCTGTATGGCGTAGAGCTGTGATGTTGGATCTTGAATTTCTGACAAATATTAGTCATCCCCTTATTACAGAAATTGAGAGCATTGTCTATTACAATCTCATATTGGACCCCATATCGGTAGATGATATCCCTTTTCAGAAAGCGCTGAACCACAGAGGCTGTGACATTAGCATAAGAGGCTACCTCGACCCATTTTGTGAAATAATCGATTACTACCAGAATGAATCAATGTCCATTAGATGCTTTCAGAGCTATGAGTCCGATGACATCGATGCCCCAAGCAGAGAATGGCCAATGAGCAGTTAGATTGTGCAGCCTGTTTGGTGGTGCATTTACCTTGTCGGCATAGATTTGGCACTGGTGGCACTTCTGCACGAGCTTGCAACAGTCTGATTCCATGGTGGACCAGTAGTAGCCCAGCATGAGTATCTTCTTAGAGAGCATCAACCCATTTATGTGTAGGCCGAAAGTCCTCCGTGAACTTCTTTGACTACCTGTACTACTTCACTGGTATCTAGGCATCTGAGCCAGAGTAGGTTCAGCGACCTCTTGTACAAGATTCCTCCGGAGAGGACAAACTGAATAGCCAATCTTCTGATTGCCCGGTGGCCTATTTTGGTATCATCGGGTGGGAAGGTCCCATCCTCAAGATACTGCTTGATATTCGTATACCAAGGCTGGTTGTCTGACACCTCTTCGATCTAAAGGCAGTAGGCAAGTTGATCCTATTCCTGAATTTTGATCGGCCAGAGCACGATACCTACTGGGATCTGTACCATAGAAGCGAGAGTGGCTAGTGCGTCGACGAATCTGTTTTGGTTCTTGGACCTGTGGCTGAAGCTGATTCTTCTGAACTGACTAATTAGCAGATTGAGATAGGCCAAGTATAGGACTAGCCTTGCTTCTCGGATGGCCCAAGATTCATTCACCTGACAAATTACTAGAGATGAGTCACCGTAGACATCTACCTCTTTAATCCCGATGCTTAGGGCTTCTTTCAGTCTGGCTATGCATGCCTCGTATTCTGCCTCATTGGTGGAGCATTTGAACTTCAGCTTGACTGAGATAGGGAGGTGTGCTCCCTTGGATGAGATCAGGACTGCTCCTGCCCCATGCCTATGACTGTTGGCAGCTCTATCAAAGTATAACTTCCAGCCGGAGTACTCTTGCTCATCTATTTCCGCATATAGGATGGCTTCGTCTGGAAACTGATCATGTACAAACACATAGTCCTATGTTGGACTGTGGGCAAGTTGATCTGCTATCGCCTACCCCTTGATTGACTTCTGAATCATGTACGTGATGTCCAATTAAGACAACATCATAAGCCATCGGGTCGTCCTTCCGGTGGTGGCTAGCTTTTCCAGTAGGTACTTGAGTAGGTCCATCTGGGAGATCAGGATTGTCGGGTAAGAAAGCAGATAGTACCGGAGACACTGAGTAGCTCAGACCAGTGTCAGACATGTCTTCTCAAGAGGGTTGTACCGCTCTTCATATTCTAGCAGGCGCTTACTGATGTAGTAGATGGCTTGCTCTGTTCTGCCTGTCTCGTCATGTTGTGCTAGGACGCACCCCATAAAAGTCTCTTGTATGGGGATGTAGAGTAGCAGGGGCCATTCCGGTGTAGAGGACACAAGTACTGGAGGATTCAGAAGAAACTGCTTTATTCTGTCAAAGGTTTCCTGGTATTTTGCTTTCTAGATTGTGGGTGTGTTCTTCCGGAGAAGTTTAAAGATTGGCTCGCATATCGGAGTGAACTAAGAAATGAATCTGTTGATGTACTAAATCCTACCTAGGAACCCTCGAATTTCCTTTTCAGTGTTGGGATTCGGTATTTCGATGATGGCCTTGGCTTTAGCTAGATCGATTTCGATGCCTCTCTTGCTGACTATGAAGCCAAGGAGCTTTCCTGATGAGGCTCAAAAGACAAACTTTGCTTGATTCAATCTCAGGCCGTACTCTTGGAGTCTGTCGTAGAGTCTCTTTAAGTCTTCAGGGTATTGCTCAGTAGTAGGAGATTTGACGATAATGTCATCCACATAGATTTCTATTGACTTGTGGATCATGTTGTGGAACAAGGCTGTCATGGCCCTCTAGTAGGTGGCCCCTGTGTTCTTGAGTCTGAAGGGCATGACCTTGTAGCAGAATATGCCCCAAGGTGTTATGAAGAAGGTTTTCTTCATGCCTGCTCTTTGCTGAGGGTTTATGCTTGTGCCAATCTTGACTAGCTGAGGACTGTCCTCAGAACCAAGGTTTACTGTTTCAATGTCTTTCCTATTCGACTGCAGAAGTCCTTCGCTGTGCTCAAGGAGGTCTAGAATTTCCTGAGGTGGTTTTTTTTCCTGTTCTGAGTCATACTCTACTTCAGAGAGTTCAAGGAGGGTTTGAGGGGCAGCCCTGTCAGAGGTGATTTCCTGGCAAATCAAATAACTTCAGTTTAGCATGCTTATGATTGTTGTTTTTGTTAGCTTCAAGACACTAGGCCTTCCAGGAGAAGAGTCTGTATGATTTCGTCATCAACCTATATGAAATGTTTTTTCGAAAACATGATTTTTGAGTTAAAACATCTGATTTTCATTAAAAGAGATGACTGTTACAAAATGACTCAGACAAAAAGAGGCCGACAGTGGCCTGACTTTTATATTTTATAAATGGGAGCAAAAAGATAGATGAAGGAGAAGGATGATGCTTGGTCCTGCTGTCTTGGATCAATCTATCCTGTACTATGTTTGTCCCGACCTTGGCTGGCCTTGATGGTGAGAGCCTCAGTCCACCAATGGATCAGTGGCTGGCAACTGAAGAACGCTTCGGAGCTGTTGCAGAGGGTGCAGACCTGCTCTCTCGTTGGATATTCTGCTTCGGTAGCATCTTCGACAGTCAGCTCGCCGAACATCTGGGCCATGCTGAACACTTCCGGATCTGGAATCCTTGAAGATTCGTCACTGGATTGGGGTGTTAAGGCAATGGGTGCAGCAGAGGTTTCTGGATAGGTTTTGAAGATTCCCACGGGGAAGGTTACAGAGATGTGGGGTCGGGGCTCAGGTTTTACCGACTGTCTGCTCTTCTTAGTCAGCTTGGAGAGGTAGTCCTCGTATTTGGGCTTGAATCCCAAGCTGAATGGAGATGTATAACGAGGAGGCGTGTATCTCTTCTTCATACCTTGATTCCTGGCACTGAGACCATTTTCGGGCTGGTAGTTCATTCTAGCCATCATTTTGACAAACGGTGGCACTGCTTGCTTGCTTTGCTATTCTACCTGGGCAATAGAACTAACCTGCTTGAACTGGAATATCATGAAGGCAGTGCCTTGCCCCAGCTCCTAGACGTCCCCAAATGAACTTGCCAATTCCTCAGAAGGAACGACGACTAGGCGGTCATCTTGGATGGACTTGATTCTCTGCTGCAGAGAGGAGGGAATGGCTCCGACCGCGTGGATCCATGGCCTCCCTGAGAGCAAAGTAAATGAGGCTAACACATTTACAACCTGAAAGTTCGTCGAGAACTAAGTTGGTCAGACCTCGATGGTCAAATCGATGTCACCTAGGTTCTGCCTGGTTGTATTATCAAAAGCCTTGATGGTCATGGGTCTCTTCTTTACTTAACTGAGGTTCAGGCCCAGGTTTTGCAGTGTAGAAAGTGTGCAGACATTCAGGCTAGAGCCATTTTCAATAAGCACTGATGATAACGTTTTTTCCATGCACTGAACTATGATGTACAAGGCCTGAGTGTGATCCTTGTCGTTGTCCGGTATTTCCTCTTTCCTAAAGGAAATGATTCTGGATTCGAACATTTGCCCTACCATCTGCCCTAGTTTCTCAGGCGTTATGTCTGGTGTTACATGGGCATTGCTGAATACTCTGAACAGTTGCTTCCTGTGGTGCTCTGATGTTAGAAGAAGACCTAAGATAGATATCTGTGCTGGGACCTTGCTCAACTACTGAGTGATGCTGAACTCCTCTCTTTCTCTAGGATTTTTAACCAAACAGTTGAATCAGCTGCTTCCTTCTGTAGGTCTGACAGCCCCACTTTCTCTTTCTCTGTACCCTTTCCCTTTGTCGGTTCAGTTGCGGGAGGTTGATATACCTGGCCAGATCTAGTTAGGTTGGCTATGCTCCTGCTCTCAAGGATGAGAGAGCGGGGAGCGGGTACTCGGTTAAGGTCAAAAGGAGGTTCTGGGATGTAAGGGATCCGGACAGGGCCTGAAGAGATTGAGGCTTGAGGTGGAGCTGTAGGCCAATTTGTAGGGCAAGGGATAGTGTAGATGATCTGCTCGAGGACATGTATCTGGATTAGAGACTGAATAGTTTGTATGTTTCATTGGGGGAAGGGGATTATGACAGGTGATCAAAAAGAGGGCCTGATGATGCCCTCATCAACTGCGGGTGTGCTGGGTCTTGACTGCCCTACCTTGGGCTCTTCTCACTGAATAAAATTGATTTGATTGTTATGTGGAAACAGTGGCACCTGATTGATGCTAGTGTTGCTGGGGGCCAGCTCCACCATTCCATCATCCAAGAGATCTTGGATGGCACACGTCAGGCCTATGCAGTAGTCTATAGCATGGCCTGGGCCTCTATGGAAGGCACAGTGATGATCGGCATGATAGTTCTTGTTCTGTTTGTCTAGAGGTAAAAGAGGTGTGGGACCTCTTAACTTGAGAAGGCCCTGTTTAGCTAGGAATTCCAGCAACTGGCTGAGTGTGTATGGAAGAGGGGTAAAGTTTCTAGGAGGACAGTTTTGCCCCTAGGCTGGTCGGGTTAGTCGGGTATTTCTGACAATGGTTTGTTGCTGAGCTGCTGGAGCTAGTAGTCTAATGGGTGCTGTAGAAGCAATCATGTGTACATCTTCCTTCTTTCTGTGGTCCCTGGGACCGATGTTTCTACTGGATGAGGTTGTTTCTTTGGGGGATCAAGTCCTAGGCTGGAATGAATAGCCCTGCTCTTGATGGTAGTCTCAATACCGGCATGCGTCTTGACAATGGTGCTGAAGTCCACTACTGGTAAAGTCACTATAAGTGTTGAGTAAAGCTGCTTTAGAGTGCCCATGAATATACCTGTCAGCTCCTCCTTAGGGATAGGAGTCGGGATCTTTGCTGCCATTTCCCTCCAGTGGGTGGCATACTCCAGAAATGATTCATTGTTACACTGGCTTGACTGCTCAAGCTGGATCCTCTGAGGGCGGAGCTCCTGGTTAAAAGAGTATTGCTCCACGAAGCTGTCCATGGCATCCTGTCAAGTCTTGACATTCTGCTTGTCTATATACATCCACCATGTTAAGGCTGCCCCCTTTAGACTCTTCTGAAAGTACTGGATAAGTAGAGACTGGTTTCTGTTGTGTTGGAGCATGTCTCCTAAGTACAACTGCAGATGTTACTTTAGACAGCCCGAGCCATCGTATTTGTCAAATTCCAAGACCTTGAAGCCTACGGAAACAGCATCCCCTGATGAGAAAGTTAAGTCCTCCAGTGATAGACTGGTACTACTGGATGCACCCTTTATTCTTCTCATTTCTTGTTTCATCTGCTTGATCTCGTCCTGTAAGGAAGGAGTAGGATCTGAGGATGATGGCCGGTCCTGGTTGACGTGTGAGGCCTTGGGTTGCTCTTCATATTGGTCATACTCCTCTACTCCGTTTATTCGGGTATAGGGTCAGGTATGAGAAGGGGGGAGGACGAGGCTTTGGTATAGGTTGCTCGGCTGGTTCTCCAGTTGGGATCCGGGTAGAGGGTTCTTCGGTTTGGACACCAATTAGAATCTTCAGAGATTCTAGAACATTATCAAGCTTTGATTGCATGATGGCTATGTCCCTGTCATGTGACTGTAAGATCTCAGTGGTTCGCTGGTGTTAATATGCAAGTTCCGCCATTGAGTCTGCGCTGCTTTCTGATTGTGTTGTGTAAGAGCTGCTCTCTGATTAGGCTGTGCAACGTACTATCTCTGTGATTGGTACATCTGTCAAGGCTGCGTCCACAGCTGCTGCTTCTATGAGAGTCGCAGTCAGAGAACGAGTCATAGGTCAGCTCATACAACTGAAAAGAATGCAACGACTAAACACGATTATGCATGATGATAGGAAGAAGGTGCTAGAAAAAAAGATTTTTCATTGATGCATGAAGAGTGCAGTGAGTACAGGGTAGTGAGACTCAAAAAAGAGAAAAAGACTAGATCCTAGGCAGGCCCATTAGGGATCGCGAAGTCAAGTGGTCAGGGCACACCATTAAGATCCATGCTGGAGGGATATGACCTCAACCTCTATTCTTGCAAGGGGCTCAGTAGTGTTGAACATGTGGTATCCAAACTGATGGATACAGGAGGTCATCTCCGCCTTTGCACTATCAAGCTGCTCTTGGTGAAAGTGCAACTGCCCCCGGATGATGGCTGCTTCTCTAGAGTCGCCCCTGCGTCTCCTTTGGAGAGACTGGATTGTCTGCTCGAGTTGTTCGACTTGCTCTTGTGTGGCTTGGAATTCATGGCCTTATTCCGCTTCATGCTACCTGAATGGCCGTGGCTTTGGTTTTACGTAGCCTTTTCCATTGCTGATTGATTGGAGTTGTATCCCAGAGAGAGGTCTGTCCAGTGAACAACTATTTCGATAGCTACGAGGGGTATGGTTTCGTGTTGGATAGGAGCTACCATGGTGTGACAGTCCCTAGGTGCTGGCTGCTGGGTAGAATGTCAGATATCCACCACTGTCGGTTATGCCAGTTGGGTCGGTGGTCCTGATCCGTTGTAACTTGAAAGTCCGGCCAATGGTCGATCTGGAGCTGTGAGACAAGCTGATGAAAGGGTCGACGTGAAAAGCGTGTCAGAAGTGCACTAAAAAGTGATTCATAATTTTCTACCGAGTCTATCACTGGAATGCGCTTGAGGGAGTAAAGATTTGTCGGAGAAGTTCGGATGTGGTTGTAGAGGATACAGGAGCATATTTAGTCAGTAAGAATCATTGAATCGTCTGCCCAGGTTCTGATTGATGACACCACGATGGTTTGCCTATTCAGATACGAAAGGGCACTCGCATGTCATATGATTTTCCTTTGATAGGGGTAGAGAAGCTGGTAGAGCTTTACGAAGTCATGTAGTTGCTATCGAAACCTCTTTTGAGAATCTATGACGTAGAATGTAGGCATCTGGATATCGTCGGGTACTGATATGAAATTGTGAGGCAAGTGCGCCTACCAACCAGAGGTGTACTGGCATGGAAGATGCCCTTTCTACGGTCTCTGCTACCAACTTGTTGAGAGCCTGAAGAAGCTCGCTTAGGATGAGGGTACAAAACGGAGCAGGAGTAAGGAGTCGAGTGTGCATGTCCTCGAGACTCCCGGACCAGAACTGATTCAAAAAGTGTGTAAAACGGCACCTCGGGCATACAAGCTGAGGCATGGCTTCGAGAAAGGGCAATATTGAGATCGGCAAAGTTCCGCGTAATGGGGTCAGGTTTCACTGCGATTGTAGTCTTTTTAGAAAAGATACGGACTTATGGCCTAGCCAACAGAGCAGTTAGGACGGGCTGCAAGCAGGCCGGCTTGATCCAAGAAACCTGGATAGGTCGCGGGTATGTTGGCTGGTGCACGAGCTATTGCTTCTGAACGTCCATGTTAACTAGAATGTGCTGAATATCTTTCAGGTTGGGCAAAGTTGTTCTTACCGAAAAGAGAATACCATGTGAGATGGGGATCAAACACTGGATAGCAACTTTCATGAGGCGGCGAATCTGGGTTAAACCACATGATAAGTTTAGGGGTAGTGTCACGATTTGTAGTAGTGAAACCGCAAGCGGAAGACGCTGACTCAAAGTAAGGGGCCATCAATGCTTTCTGGAGGCGTGTCATATATAAATCCATGAGAGTTAGATCTGCACGGCCCGTGACTGGTGATCCATTGAACTGAACAACCCCGAAAGACACCATCACTGGACAATATAAGACTCTGTGACGTTATGGTGTATACAAAAGCGAAGCAAAAGATGATGTATATTTTTTGAATTTGAGTTGTTGTGTTGGACGAGGCAATGTGATCCGGATAGGGACAGACGGAAGGTCCGGTCCGACCCTGCTTGAGCCAAGGGTGTTGGAAACCGAGAATGGACTATCAATCAACGGTTGGGAGATAGGCCCAAATAAGGCCTGTTGCCTGGATTGGAACCCCTATGCTAATGTCGGGAAGCAGGTTGGATGTAAGTTTATTACAAACACATGTTTGGCTCATTACAATGTCCTGGGGGGTGGTCATCCGGTGATAGAATGGCCGAGTAATTAAACCAGAATTGGGACAGGTATCAAGGTGCAGAGCAGAGTAGGTAATAGTAGCCCTCCATGGGTGGGGATTACTAGGACCTATACATTCACCTAGACCTATATGTATGATGCGGTGTGTGCAGGGTGTTCCTAGCAAGAGGGGGAGATCACTTAACACCGTATATGCGATCTTGGTATAGAACATATCTGTGAAAATGGACGATTGGTGTACGCTTGGAGGTCAGAATCCTTCCTCTGAGGGTAAGCACAACAAGTAGAAACGCTATAGACCTCCAAGACGTTTAAGTCCCTACACACGAGGTACTGATCTAACATCCAGCCACCGTAGCGTATAAGCCCTTTATACTAGGTAAATAGGGATAATACACTACATGACATATAGGATGACAGTACCCAATTAACCAAGAGATGTAAAATGATTAGTGTTAATTAAGTTAGAAGTTTTAATAAAGATTAAGGTTTAGTTGGGCTTAAACTTGGGTCCGCGATCGAGCACTTAAAACAGAAAAAATGTCCCCAGTAGAGTGACAGAGCTGTGGAGCGCGGAAAATTTTCCACTTACAAGGGAAAGTAGTACAGGCACACCCTCGCGGGTGTGAAGGATTTACGATAAGAGTCGCCACCATTCATTCAGAGGGATAAGTCCCCCGGTTTGGAAAGGGTCATGTCTATAACAGTGGATAGGCTTAAGGGGTTCAGTTAAGTCTGGGGAAGGTGTAGGGCACCTTGTGAGGCTCATTACAACAGGTTCGTACTTTCCAGGTTTAACCAACAAAGTCCTTTGTTTTAAAATGGGGGTTTAAGTGAACACTAATCCAAGAAAATAAAGTAACTGGGTCGAACCTGGGACATTCGGCTTCCTTCCTTTTCTGCCCACGGTTGGGCTTGACGTGCACAGCGTACGTGAAACGAGTACGCACAGGTATAGACGATTTTCGCTCAGGTAGTTCCGACTTAGTGTGTTGTGACCAAGGTGCCCCCTATGTATCCTCTTCTGCTCTCTTTTTACTACTTGTCTCTCGGTCCCTCCCCCGCGTCTCCCAAAAAATGTGAGGGAGACAACGTTACCTTGTCCGTGTGTTGTATCGGTAGTCTCA
>CM026555.1:19800203-20087622 GCA_015143295.1 Tetracentron sinense | reverse complement strand
GGGGGGGTGGGGGGGGGCTCGGGGTCGAGGGACATCCACGGGTACCGCCGGACATAAAAGGCACGGGAGCAGGCCATAACAGCGAGTACAAACTAATAGCTAACCATAACATAACGAACGCGTAAAACATTGAGCAATACAGATATTATTTAAAGCCAATAGGGAAAGGAAGAGATAATAGCCATATCTTGACATGCGTCTGAATGCAAAAAACCTCGGTAATAATTCAATCATGTCCGCGAAACCTTTTTCGGTCTCGGTCCAAATATGTACCGTGTATCGTGTCTTGTCTTGTATTAAGTATGATCTGTTCCTTGACTGTATACTTTTGAGCCACCGCAGCGCACTAGCACCTTCCTGGGCTACCCACTCCTTGTCATATGTTTTGTTCCATTTCCCTGTGAGCAGAGAGTAGCACCTTCCTTGGGCTAAACTTCTTGTCCAGGGTTTGTTGGTTTCTCGTGTGAGCGCCAAGAGGCTAGCAACTTCCTTGGCTACCAACATCCCTGGTCATGTTCTTGTTCTGTTTCCTTGTGAGCCAGAGGCTAGCACCATTTTGGGCTACCAACCTCTTGTCATGTTCTTGATTATCATATCTAAACCAATTTGGAAAACCCGGTTTCATGCATGCATGCGTGCTTGTGTGCTTGTCAATAGTGGTAATCATGATGACATACTTGAATGGGCGGATCACATGACTATGGCATTTCAATCCTTAACATAGTGGTATGAAAATTAGGCAACATATAGCACATTTGAGCAATTTATCATTTCTAATAACATTTACACAATTTCTATTTCCATTTTCTTCATTAAGTCCATTTATCCCTTGTTTTAGTCATTTTATCAAACACCCGGTGGGCACATTTCTTAGTCCTTCCATTTCCCTTATTTAGTGCGTATTTTCATCAAGACATCAAGGTACATTTGTTATTTGTAAAGTGCCCATCTTCCATTTTCCATTTCACACATCACACAACATCCATACGGCATCCAATCGCCTCAATCGACATCCCATCCACACATCCATACCTTTTTCTTATCTGTTTATACTTTAGTGGAGATGATACATTTTATAAGGAAGAAAACATACTACCAGAGTAACATTTCACAATAGAAAATCTGACTATTGCTAAGAAAGTAGTAGAGTGTAATAACCTTAGATCAAGGTTGATCGGAAGAAACCTTGAAATAGAAGCTATATTTGGAAGGAGGACAGCCTGGCTGAAGGGAACTTGAGTTGGGGGAAGAAGAAACCTCTTTTAAAACGTGAGGTGAGTGCTGCCTAGCTTGGAGAATGCACCCCACCCGAGCTTGAGTTGCATCTGAAGAAGACGTGCTTGGGACGATTGCTAGGGTCTTCACCCTTTGATTTCTCTCCAAAGCAAACCTGGTTTAGAAGTTTCTCCTCCTCTCTCTATCTCTCCAAAAACCCTCAAAGGGTGTAAGTGAGGCATCAAAGGGTCCCCCGAGCAACCCTTATGGTAAGAGGTAACACCCAAAAGACGAAAACGCCCTACTGAAAATGTTTCTGCAAAAACGCGAAGACCCGACGCGAGCGGTGTTTATGACCCCCCGATCGACCGGTCAACTAATTGGAAAAATTTCACCATACAAAATTCTGACCGTGCGATAGCTACCGATCGATCGGTTATGACCGATCGATCGCTGACTGGACCGAGCGATCGGTCTTCTGTAGGTCTGGACTGTTTTGACCATATCTTTTGACTCGCTCGTCGGATTTCGACGATTCAACTTGCGTTGGGTTCGTCTTTCGAAAACGCACATTTCTGACGTTTCGGAATTTCCGATTTCTTCCTTATTTATTAATTAGACTACAAAAACGGCCAATTAGCTACGAAGGTGCTATTCATTAAGGATGAAAAAGTCCGGGGTGCTACATTCTCCCCCCCTTACAAAAATTTCGTCCCCGAAATTTGGACGATACATACATGCGCAAATCAAAACAAATTACAAGCCATATGCACAAGTCTATTCAAACAACTCGGGGTACTTCGCCTTGACTTCGGCCTCACGTTCCCATGTAGCCTCTTCTCGAGCGTGATGTTGCCATTGCACGAGGACTAGCGGAATAGTCTTGTTGCGAAGCACTTGATCTCTCCTATCCAAAATATGAACCGGCTTCTCCACTAAAGTGAGGTCCTCTCGAATCTCAACCGGATCAAGCTCGATGACGTGAGAAGGATCCGGGATGTACTTCCGAAGCTGGGAGATATGAAACACGTTGTGGACCGCCGCCATGTGAGCGGGCAAAGCAACACGGTAAGCCACCTCGCCAACTCGAGTAATGATCTCGAATGGACCCACATATCTCGGGCTAAGCTTGCCTCTCTTCCCGAATCGCATAACACCTTTGGTCGGTGAAATCCTTACAAACACAAAATCACCGACTCGGAATTCAAGATCCCTCCTTCGGTTGTCGGCATAGCTTTTCTGTCTATCTTGTGCGGTCTTCAACCTCTCCCGTATAAGCTTGACCCTATCCGCGGTTCGTTCAATCAACTCGGGGCCCAAAATCTTTCTTTCTCCCACTTCATCCCAATACAACGGGGATCTGCAACTCCTTCCGTACAAAGCCTCGAAAGGCGCCATTGTATGCTTTCTTGATAACTATTGTTGTAAGCGAATTCCACCAAAGGTAGGTGATCTTCCCAGCTTCCTTGAAGTCTAGCATACATGCTCGGAGCATATCTTCAATAACCTGATTCACCCTCTCGGTTTGCCCGTCGGTCTGTGGGTGGAAAGCTGTGCTAAAGTCTAATCGGGAGCCCATTGCACCTTGAAAACTTTTCCAAAACCTGGATGTGAATCTTGGGTCTCTATCCGACACAATACTCACTGGCACCCCGTGTAATCGGACTATTTCCTTGATGTATAGCTCCGCTAACTGATTGGAGTTGAATGTAGTCCGGTACGGTAAGAAATGAGCGGACTTCGTGAGTCTATCAACAACTACCCATATAGCATCAGTCTTCCTAACCGTCTTCGGCAACCCCACGATGAAGTCCATAGAGATATGTTCCCATTTCCACTCGGGAATAGGGAGGGACTGCAAAAGACCCGCTGGTCTCAAATGCTCTGCTTTCACCTGTTGGCATACCAAACACCGTGCCACATACTCCGCAACCTCCCTCTTCATGTTTCGCCACCAAAAGTGACTCTTGAGGTTCCGGTACATCTTTGTCCCCCCGGGATGCACTGTATACTTAGACCGGTGAGCTTCGTCCATAATCTCTCTCCGAAGGTCTGCATTGGCTGGGACACAAAGCCTTCCCTTGAATGTAATAGCACCTCAGCTAGTGAGAGAGAAGTCCGTACTACCCTTGGCCACTTCCTTATCCCGGAAAGCCAACAAGTCAGTGTCTGTGGCTTGATACTCCTGGATCAAGTCTATAAGGTACGGCCGAACTGTAACATTTGCCAAAACCGGACTGCAGACAGAATCGTTCACACTGATGTCTAGATTTGCCAAATCGTCTAACAGTCTCCATTCCCGCACCAACATGTGAGCCAACAACCCCGATGGTTTCCTACTCAGAGCGTCTGCCACCACATTTGCTTTTCCCGGGTGATATTGGATAGTGCACTCGTAGTCCTTTAAGAACTCAATCCAACGCCGTTGTCGTAAGTTTAACTCTTTTTGGGAAAAGAGATACTTGAGGCTCTTGTGGTCCGTGTACACATAGAACTCCACCCCGTACAGATAATGTCGCCAAATTTTAAGTGCAAACACGACCGCCGCAAGCTCCAAGTCGTGAGTGGGGTAGTTCTTTTCATGCTCTTTCAACTGCCTTGATGCATAGGCAATGACTTTCTTGTGTTGCATTAGGACACACCCGAGTCCGACGTGCGAGGCATCACTATACACCTCATACCCAAAAGGTCCAGATGGCACAGTAAGGACAGGGGCTGTGGTGAGGCGTTTCTTCAACTCTTGGAAACTTACTTCACATCGGTCACTCCAACTGAACTTTGCATTTTTCCTTGTCAAGTAGGTGAGAGGTGCAGCCAGACTGGAGAATCCCTCCACAAATCTCCGGTAGTAGCCTGCCAATCCGAGGAAACTACGTATCTCCGTGACGCTCTTGGGCCTCTCCCAACTCATGACTGCCTCAACCTTGGCTGGATCTACAGAAATGCCCTCGGCCGACACCACGTGTCCAAGAAATGCGACCTTCTCTAGCCAGAACTCGCACTTACTCAATTTGGCATATAGCCTATGCTCTCTCAACATCTCCAGAGCAAGACGGAGGTCTCGTGCGTGATCTTCCTGTGTCTGGGAATACACCAAAATGTCATCAATGAATGCAATCACGCATCGATCCAAGTAAGATCGGAACACCCGGTTCATCAAATCCATGAATGCCGCCGGTGCATTCGTCAGCCCAAAAGGCATGACAAGGAACTCGTAATGCCCATACCGAGTCCTGAAGGCCGTCTTCGGAACATCTTCCGCCTTGATTCTTAATTGATGATACCCCGACCGAAGATCAATTTTGGAGAAGAATCTCGCTCCCTTCAGTTGGTCGAACAAGTCATCGATCCTTGGCAAGGGATAACGATTCTTGATAGTTACCTTGTTCAACTGACGGTAGTCTATACACATTCTCATAGACCCGTCCTTCTTCTTCACAAAGAGAACCGGAGCTTCCCACGGCGAGACACTTGGTTGGATGAAACCAAGTTGTTGTAACTCCTCAATCTGCTTCTTTAATTCTTCAAGCTCTATAGGGGCCATTCTATATGGTGCCCTTGAAATCGGAGCGGTACCCGGAGCAAGCTCTATAGCGAATTCGATCTCTCTATCAGGAGGTAATCCGGGAAGTTCTTCCGGGAACACATCTAAGAACTCACTCACAACTGGAATAGCCGATGAGTTTTGTGCTTCTGGGTGTGCTATACTCAAGGCTGCGAGGCGAGCAATGTCCCTCTCTCTTAATCCTCGGAAGTGAAAAGGCTTACCCCCTTCCGGCTTGAAATTCACCATCTTTTCAAAACACGCAACATGCCCGTGATGGTTTGCCAACCAATCCATACCAAGAATGACGTCAAAGTCTAAATCTTGGAAACCCAGGACGATAAGGTCGGCTAACAATTCATTCTCCCCCACTTGAACCACACTATCCCTGAATATCTTGTCCGTATCAACCGACTTGCCGAGTGGAGTTGCAATGGTCAACTCCCGCTCCAACGGAGTAGCCTCAGTCGAAAAGCCCTTTGCAAAACTTGGGGAGACAAAAGAGTGAGTAGATCCTGTGTCTATCAACACTCGAGCGAGACACTCGTTCACTAATAAAGCGCCTGTGCGATTATGTAACTAATATCAGTAGATTTCAAATAGTAACAAGCATCATACATAGGTAACCCTTAGTATAACTAACCGCATAACAAGCCACATAAATTTTTATACAACTTAAACTCAAAATTCTCGCGTACCTTGCACGACATCGTCGGATGCACGTGCGTCTCTCTCCGATAGAGCAAAAACTCGACCCTGTGTGGCTGGGCGAGGAGGCCGGGCAGACTGTGAGGCCCTCGAAGCCTGAGAAGAGCTAGGCTGAGATGTCTGCCTAATCGGGGGCCTACTCCCCGAAGACTGAGCTGGCAATCGACGTCGGGGACAATCCCGAATCATGTGGCCCTGGTCGCCACAATGAAAACAGCCTCCTGTAGCCTTCCGACATTCCCCTACTGGATGCCTCCTTCCACAAAGGGTGCAGACATCATGTGAATAAGTGGGAGGAGTATAACCCGTAGCCTGAGTCACTGCGGGGCGAGGAGCATACGAGGTAGCCGGGCGAAAAGCCGGTGGAGTAAAAGGGCGGGGGGCCTGTGGTGCCGAGTACCTCCTCTGTGACTGAGCCGGCCCTGCGGACTGATAAGACATAGTCCTAGCTCTCTTCTCCCCTGAACTACTAGACTGTCCCTTCTCTATTCCTCTTCTCTTAAAGAACTCTTCGGAATTAGACTCGGCCAACAATGCTTTGTCCACAACTTCTGAATATGTCTCATGTCGGAACATTGAGACACGATCCTTGAGGTAGGCCTTCAACCCCCTCTCGAATTTCCGGGCCCTCATAGCCTCGGTAGCTATCATGTGTGGAGCAAATCGAGATAGCTCTGAGAACTTGGCTTCGTAAGCCGCTACAGACATATTACCTTGCTCCAAGGTAATAAATTCAATTTCTTTCTTTTCTTTCATCCCAACCGGAAAGTATTTCTTGTAGAAAACGTCCAAGAATTCTCCCCATGTCCATTCTTGGCCTTGCCGGGTCAACTCTCGGGTCCGAAGTGCAGACTTCCACCAATGGTCGGCCTCGCCTTCAAGCATAAAGGCAGCCCATGTGACCCTCTCTACTTCCGTAGGTGCCAAAACCGAGAATATCTTCTCAAGTTGCCGAATCCAACCCTCGGCAACAAGTGGATCAATGCTTCCATAAAAAGTTGGAGGCCTCATCCTCCGGAAAGCTTCTATCCCGGCTTGGGCTCGGTTAGGAGGAGCCGGTATAAGTGCCGCATTAGGCGGGGTGGCCGGTTGCCTTGCCGCCAACATAGCCAAAGTCTCGGCTATGGATGCGAATGCTTGGGCAAAGTCGGGCTGATCATCACCCGATGGAGCATCACCTCCATTACCCCTCGTGTTGTACCCGCGACCCCGGGTATTGCGTCTCATGATTTCTCCTGAGAACGACAATACAGCATGAGTCTAACTTGGATACGCATTTAGTACAATTTTTTCGCAATTCACTCAATACATATTCATCAAGCACATTTAATAAGTACAACACCAATAATGTACACATGGTATATAACACAATAGCATAACATACAATCCGTGTTCCTAGTGTAGGACTCTATGTTCGGTTGAAGTTCAACCCATTTTGACTAAGACTAACTTGTTAGTCTATACTTGGAATACAACTCTCTAAGGTGATTCTAATACCTTGTTCAATCATCTAAGTGACCCTAGGGACTCTAATGCCTAGAGCTCTGATACCACTTCTGTCACGCCCCAAAATACCCCCTAGGAGTTAAGGGATACTTTAGAGGTGACTACGTGTACCTGTCAAACCATCCTGTAATGCAAGAGGCTAAACATAATATAATACAATGATAATCAGAGCGCGGAAACTAAACATAAGTGCGGAAGCATAAGCCAACTTTTTCTTTTCTTCTATTACTCCATATAGTATTCCAAGTTAACATATACTAAATACAATTAAAGTAAAGGTGGACATGCCCACCTATCAAAATACAAAAAGGAACTCTCTAACACTCTCCTCTCAACAGTAGTCGAGGTATGGCCACACATCCAAGTCCCCATCCTCTTGAGACTGCCATGGGATAGGTGGCTCCCTCTCCTCTACATACTCCTCCTCGACCCAAGGCTCGGGGTCGAGGACATCCACGGTACCTGCCGACATAAAAGTACGGCTGAGCATGGAATACTCAGCGAGTACAAACTACTAGCTAACCATAACAATAACGAACGCGTAACAACAGTGAGCAATACAAGATATTAATTTAAAGCAATAGTGAAAGCATAAGATACATAGCCATATCTTGACATGCGTATATGAATGCAAAAACCTCGGTAAAACTCATGTCTCGGAAACCTTTTTCGTGTCTCGGTCAAATCATGTATGTGTATCGTGTCTTGTCTTGTATTTCATGTCTTGATCTGTTCTTGACTTGTATACTTGTGAGCCAGAGGCTAGCACCCTTCCTTGGGCTACCAACCTCCTTGTCATGTTCTTGTTCCATTTCTCTTGTGAGCCAGAGGCTAGCACCCTTCCTTGGGCTACCAACCTCCTTGTCATGTTCTTGTTCTGTTTCTCTTGTGAGCCAGAGGCTAGCACCCTTCCTTGGGCTACCAACCTCCTTGTCATGTTCTTGATTCATCATATATAAATACAATCTTGGAAAACCCGGTTTCATGCATGCATGCGTGCTTGTGTGCTTGTCAATAGTGGTAATCATGATGACATACTTGAATGGGCGGATCACATGACTATGGCATTTCAATCCTTAACATAGTGGTATGAAAATTTAGGCAACATATAGCACATTTGAGCAATTTATCATTTCTAATAACATTTACACAATTTCTATTTCCATTTTCTTCATTAAGTCCATTTATCCCTTGTTTAGTCATTTTATCAAACACCCGGTGGGCCACATTTCTTAGTCCTTCCATTTCCCTTATTTAGTGCGTATTTTTCATCAAGACATCAAGGTACATTTGTTATTTGTAAAGTGCCCATCTTCCATTTTCCATTTCACACATCACACAACATCCATACGGCATCCAATCGCCTCAATCGACATCCCATCCACACATCCATACCTTTTTCTTATCTTGTTTATATTTAGTGGAGATGATACATTTTATAAGGAAGAAAACATACTACCAAGAGTCACATTTCACAATAGAAAATCTAGACTATTGCTAAAGAAAGTTAGTAGAGTGTACTAACCTTAGATCAAGGTTTGATCTTGAAGAAACCTTGAAATAGAAGCTCTATTTGGAAGGAGGAAGCCTTTGCTTGAAGGGGACTTGAGTTGGGGGAAGAAACCTCTTTCAAAACGTGAGTGAGTGCTGCCCTAGCTTGGAGAATGCACCTCCACACGAGCTTGAGTTGAAATCTTGAAGAAGACGTGCTTGGGGACGATCTAGGGTCTTCACCCCTTTGATTTCTTCTCCAAAAGCAACCTAGGTTTAGAGCTTTCTCCTCCTCTCTCTCTATCTCTCAAAATCCCTCAAATGTTGTAAGTGAGGCCTCAAAGGGTCGAGCAAACCCTTATGGGTAAGGGTTTAACACCCAAAAGACGAAAACGCCCTTACTGAAATTTCTGCAAAAACGCGAAGACCGAGCGATCGGTGTTCATGACCGATCGATCGGTTGCCTACCGAGCGATCGGTGTTTATGACCGATCGACTGGTCAAAAACTCACTCTCTGGAAAATTTCCCCATACAAAATTTCTGACCGTGCGATAGCTACCGATCGATCGGTTATGGACCGATCGATCGCTGACTGGACCGAGCGATCGGTCTTCTGTATGTCTGGACTGTTTTGACCATATCTTTTGACTCGCTTGTCGGATTTCGACGATTCAACTTGCGTTGGATCCGTCTTTCGAAAACGAACATTTCTGACGTTTCGGAATTTCCGATTTCTCCCTCATTTATTAATTAGACTATAAAAACGGCCAATTAGCTACGAAGGTGCTATTCATTAAGGATGAAAAAGTCCGGGGTGCTACAGATTGTATTAGGGTTATCCATTTGACAAATTGTCCTTAGACCTGAGAGGTTAACATTTTCTCAGACATTTGTCTATATGGCTTTGATGTGCCAATCGGCAATGTCCAATACACAGGACTAACTCCGGGTACGTTGGGTCATGTACACTATGTTTGGAGAAGTGTGTAAACACTCAATAAGGAATCCACAACTCCTTAATTGGAGATAATGATATCAAAGGTGATACTTGTTGAACTGAACTGTTAAATCCAGTACTGGTGCTTTTCGGTAAAATGGTCTTTATCGAAGTTGATATTTTTAATATGGAAAAGTATATATAAATATATATGTCAGTTCTTTTCTAATGTTTTCTTCAAAAATGTTTTGGAGGTTCAGTTCAATGAAAAGTAATCATGAGAAAGAGTTCTATTCATAAGTTAGGGACTAAGACAGTGGAATTGTTCCAATCCCGGAAGCTTACATGTGATATCGGAATGTGGAAGGATTTATTTGTAAATATATTGTGAGATGGTACTTACAAGCGATTCTCTAATTTCTGGAGGTTAATCACATTGTGTTAATGGACATTAATTGTGATTGGTGGAAGTCCAGGGACTTAGATAACATTCTATGATCCTAATGGAGTTTTAGGAAAGGTGTTTCCTAGTAACAATGCTTCAACCAAAAAGGTGAAGTACTTGGTCCCACAACCGGAAATAGGAGATCCCTTTAGATCCCACACACAAGGACCTTCTTAAAGTATTTAATTTAATTTATAATTAAATTAATTAATTTCTCTAAGTAATCACTATATGGTATAGTGAAGCTCTAAAAGGTGGAATCACATTAGATGTGAAAAAACCAAATGGGTAGGACCCATTGAGAATTGTTATAAAAGAATAATTCAAGTGACCAAGAGGGTTTTGGAAACCCTTTAGGCGTGTAGGGTGGGACCCACCTAGGGTGGGACGCCCACTTCAAGGAGGAATAATAATTGTTATTATTTTAATTAGTTTCTAATTAATTAACACCTTATTGGATAAGGTTAGTTAGTTAGTTACTAATTAAAGATTCCCTAATTATTAGGGATTCAATTAGTTAGTTACTAATTCAAGATTCCTTATTGGATAAGGATAAGATTAGTTACTAATGGATAAGGTTGGTTTCTTTTAAGATTAATCCTAATTGGATTAGGAGAATAATCAATAAAGGAAACTATTGAGGAATCCAAATTGGATTTGGACAAGGTTAATGAATTATTATTGGATTACAATTCAAGCAACCAAGAGGGAACTTATATAAAGGATTGGATGCCCAGCCCTTTAATATACATAATTCTCCAGAATTTTTTCTTCTCTCCCTCTCCTAAAAAACCTCACACTCTCCCCTCTCTCTCCTTGAGGTGTACGGTCACACCCATCTCTCTCTTCTTTTGTCTTCTTGATTGGATCTTGAGGAAAAGCAAGAATTCATCTTGTTCATCAAGAAAGGTTCTTGATCAATAAAGACTGGATCTTTATTCAAGATTCCTAGAGCTGGAAATTTGGAAGGGCCATTAGCTTCCATTAGAGAAAGCTTTAAAGGAAAAAGAAGGTTCGTGTGAATCGACAGGAGACTTGACACTTGTGAAGTTTTGCGAGTACTATTCTAACGTGGATTTGACTTAACAATTTCAAAGTCGCAAAGGTGAATGTTATTCTAACCTTCATTGAATAAAATCAATTAGAATCTTAGTCAGATCTTGGGATTCGATGTATGCCCCCCAAGAACTGTGTTTCTAAAATTAATAAGTGGCATACTTTCAATTTAAACCTTAGACTATATATATTAAGGGACCAAGCCCTTCCTCAAGCATTCGGTCATTAACAGTGGAGAGTTCCAGACTTTCTAGAGAGAGAAAATCTAGAGAGAGAAAGTGGTAGAGAGAGAAAGAGGAGAGAGAAAGAAGAGAGAAGAAAAAGGGAGACTCAATCTTGACATTTTTCGACGCCCGGACACATTAACGGAGTCCCTTTTTGTGCCAGTCACATCGAAAAGCATGAACTAGGTAAAACCCCTGTCTTTTCTTCTCTTTTTCCCCTTATTTTGCTATATTCTTTTATCTGAAGTATATGCATGTCTTTTGACATGAATGAAAATAGGTCGGAGACCCCTATGTGATGTTGTGATTTTATGTGGTCCATTGGAGAGCCCAAATCGGGTCCCGGGTAAATTGTATCGCCACTGTAGGGTGACGAAAAGTTGTTTTGCAGGTCGTATAAGGCTATGGAGACATCCATTAGCCTGGAAACGTTTCCTAATGGGACGGTGTGTTACCGGATTTGGTTCGTGGGCACGAGGCTCAAGTATTTCAGTTAATCAAACAACGCTTGGGTTAACTGGGTTTAACCTGTGGTTAGAAAATCTAACCAGGGTTAAGTATAGTCCGTGGTTCCTCTTTGACTAGGTCAGGAGAGACGTTGTCCAGTAGGGCCCGGGGTTCCTCCGTGACTGATAGTCAGAAGATGTTGGTCTATTTGTCTAGGTCATCCGTGGTACCTCTTGGACTAGGTCAGGAGTGGCGGTGTCCTGCATGGCCCGTGGTTCCTCCGTGACTGATAGTTAGGAGATGTCAGAGTCCTAGGGAGTTTAAAGTGGCTGAACATCAGATAGTGTATAGTCCAGGGTTCCTCTCTGGGTGGGTCAGAAGATGTCGGCACCATGTCTATCGGGGTCCCTTCTTGGTGGAACGTCAGAGATGACCGCATTGGTAAAGATATCGGGGTTCCTCCATAGACTAGCTAGAAGATGACGGTAGGTAGGTTGGTCGAGATTCCTTCATGATTGATACCTAGGGCGATGGCGGCGAATACACGGTAGATGTGGTAGTCAATTAAATGGAAAAGTATGTCCTTATTGGGCGAATACCCATGTTGTGTGTGTAATCTTCGGATACGAAGTGGTCTGAGTCGGTATACTCAGGGTTCGTGTATTTGTCTGAGTTGGTGTACTCAAGGTTCGGTATGGAATCATCAGATTTCAGGTGAGTTGGGTTGGCATACCCAAGGTTTGGTCATGTTCGGGTGAAAGCCAGAACAGTGTGTGTGAGTTTAAATGACTCTATGTATGGTTATAATTTAGAGACCTTAAGCTGAACATTTGTGGGCTGTGGCCAGTTGATGAATGAAATGATAACTTGGTAATATAAATACATTCATAACTGAACCCCATAATTGGAAAGTAATGTGAGGTCGGGAACCTCGGTTAGGGTCACATAATCCTAAGTGACCTTGGGTCACAGTTTATTATATACTGTTTTATTTTACTGTAACATGCAAATTGAACTGTTTATTATATCATTATTGAGGCGTGTTATTATGTGGAAAATAGTTTAGAAGGATTGTGGTTTTATTGAGCTTCATAGCTGACTGACTTGTTATGTCAGCAGATCTCGCAGCTGCTGACCATTAAGTGAAAAGTCCAACTAGACATTTTGGAAGCTTGCACAAACTATACCCGGCGTGATAGAGGCGCCTACTTTTGTAAAACAAACTTGATGTAAATAATACAGGTATATGGTTTGTATGATGTCTATTGTGATGACCGGTGTTATTTGCTTTTTGGAAGCATCTGATAAATGTTTAAATTTCCCGTATTTTCATTGGGTAAAGTCTTCCGTTTGCGTAATTTGACAAACCGACGCGCGTCTCGAAACTTGATTCCCTAGGCACGGGTTCGGGGCCTCACAACATGAATTAGAAATATCATACAATAACGCCAAATCGTGAGTATAACATCCCTTATAGATCAGATAGTAGATCGAATGCTCCAAGATTCACATGATAAGATCTGTGAAAGTGGAGAAGATAAATTCTATCTGCCTATTCAAGGTGATGTGATATTGCGCCCAAATCGTGAGTATAACATCCCTTATAGATCAGACAGTAGATCAAATGCTCCAAGATTCACATGATAAGATCTGTAAAAGTGGAGAAGATAAATTCTATCTGCCTATTTAAGGCGATGTGATATTGCGTCTAAAGGCGGGATTACATTAAGTCAATGACTAGGTATTCGATGCCAATTAATTCTCCTAAATTGGCAATACTATTAGAAACAAACCCATAATCTAATGGTATTAAATGAATTCAATAGATCCCTAATACTATCTTTATGTTGTCATTTGATTAGATCATGACAGGCCTTCACCCTCTAACTGAAATTCTTTGTGATGAGAAGTTAGTTGGAACTAACTATGTTGACTGGAAAAGAAAAATTAGAATTGTATTTGCTGCAGACAATCTTGACCTGTGTCTTAAGACATCTAAACCTGAGATTCCTAATGATGCATCACTGGCCAAAAAGGCTGAGTTGGAGCATTGGGAGAGGTCCAATCAGATGACCAAGTGTTACATTCTGGAACATAGCTACGATAGCAGGTACTACGAGCCCTCTGTCCCATGCATCTAACCAGCTCGCGTGGTTCACCGGTTCCACCTAAAACTCTCATTTGTTGAAGTGGTCAAGTAAGAGGACGACCCATTCACCTCAAAATTAAAATAGAGCCCCCTATCACTTAAAGGCAGTCAAACGATTGACATCTTCGATATCTAACATTTTGCAGAGCCAGGATGAACACATGGATAAAGCTTATGACATTTTTCAAAATCTACATGAGATGTTTGGTGAGGTCAGCTCGGTAAATAAAGTTGAAAACCCTTGTTAACACTAAGATGGCTGAGGGAACTCCATTCAGAGAGCATATCATGTAGAACTCCAGAACTTTTTGTATATGTTTTGAAATACGTGTCAAGGCACGATGTGTTGTAATCTCCAATTTTCATGAAATGAGAAATTGGAACCTTTGAGAATCTTGCACTTGTGTTATAAAATAATTAATAAGGTACCATGGCCTTAGAAGGGTCCTAGTCATCTCTAGAAGAGGTTAGAATAGAAGTGGAATAAGTCCAAGTAGTGGATTGGATGGAAAATGGATTCAGTGTCGAAATTTGCAGAGCACTGATCGCTCGGTCCATTGTAGCGATCGACCGGTCCACAACCGATCGATCGGTATCGGTCGACTGGTTAAATAATTTGTTTGGGTAATTTTTCTAGAGAGCGTGTTTTCAACCGATCGCTCGGTCAAAAACACCGATCGCTTGGTCTGACCACCGATCGCTCTGTTTATCGCGTTTTTGTAGAATTTCATAAGGGCTTTTTCATCTTTTGGGCACTATACCCTTGCCTGTAAGGGCTTGCCCGAGCCATTAGGGGTTCATAAACCCTAAGGCATCAATTTGAGAGAAAGGGAGAGAAGAGAAAGAGAGGTTTTTACCTAGGGTTTCATCTTGAGAGAAATCAAGAGTTCAAGGACCCTAGATCTCATCCAAAGGCTTGGATTCTTCAAATCCAAGGCAAAGCACGTGAAGAGCTCGTTCTCCAAGCTAGGGCAGCGTTCATCCTCGGCATTTGCAATGGGTTTTCTTTCCATATTCAAGGTCGGTATTAGATGCTACCCTCCTAGTTCATATTTTCTCTTTTTCTTCCCTTCTTTCTTGTTTTCCTTAAGTATGAATGAAATAGAAGATGGATTGTTGTGTGGAAATGGATGTTTGGCGAGGGATGCCATGTGTATGTATTGTGATGAATGAAATGGGAAGGGTATTGTACCAATAATGAACACACGTGTATGTTGTGAACATAAACCCATCTAGAAAAGTATGGTATAAGCTTTAACCAATAACATACACACCTCATGTTTGATGAAAAGCCAAGGTGAAGAAAATGAATTGTAAACCAAGAAAGGCATGATTTAAAGTATATGAAATTGCTAAAGTTTATGATAGTGTGATTAATTGTTTTTTTTAACGGCATGAATAATTACTTGTTGAAATTAATGTTATATTATATTGTTGAATCCCAAATTGTCATATTCAATTCCAAGTTAAAGTATGTACACGATTTCACGAGCACGGCATGCATGACGTGGTTTACCGGTGTTTTTCAAGAATAAGGGTTTTAGAGGTAGGACATATCTTACGATATGTTTTGCCTTGCTTTTGACAAGAATAAGTGCATCTCATTTAAGGAGGGGTCTCCCCTCCCTCGCAAGTACATTTCATAGAAAAGGAGGGGTCTCCCCTCCCTCGCAAGTGCATATCATTGAAAGAAGGGTTTCCCTTCCCTCGCAAGTGCATAACATTGAATGAGGGGTCTCCCCTCCCTCGCAAGTGCATCTCACAAGTTACATGAGCATGTTTAATTTCCAAGCAAGCAAGCATGAGTACAAACAAGAACATGACATGACATGCATGACACGAAATGACATGCATGACACGACAAGTCAAGTAAGACAGAACATGACAAGTTTTTCATGCACTAAGAGAGTATTTTAAGTCAAGTCAAGAACATGATATATCAAGAGTTTTTCGACTTCGATATGATACAAGCATGAACCATAAATTGTTACTTTTCCTTTTAATTATATGAACTGCTTCCTGCTTTATTATCATTATTATGTTGCTATGACTGTTGGTTAGTATTTGGTACCCGTTGAGTATTCCATGCTCAGCCGTACTTCTCATGTTGGCAGGTGATAGTGGAGCGGCTGCTCCTTTTGACATCTGTGCTCCTAGCCCATGGGTGGAGGAGGAGTATGTTGAGGAACTTGTGGAGGAACCTCCTGTAGAGGGCTACTACTAGGTGATAGATTCTAGGTGATTGTGGGTGAGCTTGAGAGATTTTCTCATGTATTTTGGCGGGCATGTCCACACCTTCTTTTGTTTTCCTTTTTTGTACAAACTTGGATCACATGCATATACATAGAGGGTTTGTTAGACTTCCGCTGTGCTATGTTAGTTTATGTTTCTGCTATTATTTCCTCTTTTGTACATGCTCCGGGTGTTTTGTAGGATGACTTGTCAAGCAGGTCATGTAAGTCATGATAAGTCGTCCAAGATTCACTCTAACTCTTAGGGTGGGTTTTGGGTCGCGACACATCATAAAGATGATGGGCTTATTAAATGAACTGGAAATTCATGGTGGAGAGATGGATGCCATCACTCAAGTTGATACAGTTCTGCAGTCACTCCCTTCATCTTTTAATGCGTTCGTGTTAAATTATAAAATGAACAAGAGTGAAATGTCACTAAGTGAGCTTATGAACTCACTGATGGCTGTAGAAGATTTGATCAAAAAGTCAACAAATGGTGAAACTTTAATTGTCGATAAACCTGATACCTCCAAGCGAAACAAAAAGAATAACGAAAGGAACAAGGGTAAAGGGAAATTTAAAGACTACAGGGGTAAGGCCAAAGTTGCCAAAGGTTCTTCAGGAGATGCTAGTAAGGATAACAAAAGCAATGGAAAATGTTTCCATTGTGGCAAGATAGGCCACTGAAAGAGGAACTGTAGGACTTACCTCGCAACCCTTAAGAAGGGTGGTGCCGATACTCAAGGTATGAGATGCTTTGAAGTACTGATAACTGTTGAGTCAAATTTTCTGGGTAGTCTCCCAATTCATGGTGCGTGGATTTTGGATCCACTGTACATGTTTGTAATTGTTTGCAGGGATTCAAGGAAACCAGAAAACCTATCAGACAGGAGTAGAAGCTTAGAGTTCGCTTGGGTGCAAATGTTGCACTCAAGTCAATAGGCGTATTTACTCTTTATTTACCTCAAGGAAAGACTTTAGTTTTAGAGGATTGTTTTTATGTGCGTAGTGCACACATGAATTTGATTTCAGTTTCAAGATTTTTACTTTGTGATTTCTCTATCATTTTTAATTCAATTGTTGAAATTAAAAAAGATGGAATGGTCTTAATTACTAGTAATCTTATCAATGGTCTCTATTTAATATTTCCTTTGGTAAATAATGAAAGTCTATACAGTGACAATGCCTCACTATCTAGAATGTCTAGAATGAAGAGACATTGCACATAGTCAACTTATCTTTGACATAAGAGACTTGGTCACAATAATCTTGATAGGATCAAGAGGTTGGTAAAAGATAGTCCCCTTGAATTTCTCAAGGTAGAACCACTCCCTATTTGTGAGTCATGTCTCGAAGGGAAGATAACCAAGAAGCCTTACCCTAAAAAGGTAAGAAGAGCTGAAGAAAAGTTGAGACTCATACATAATGATGTATATGATCCATTTAATATTGTTGCACGAGGGCAATACCGGTATTTTGTCACATTTACCAATGATTATTCTAGATATGGATATGTCTATTTGATGTAACACAAATCTGATACTTTTCAAAAGTTTAAAGAATTCAGATTAGAAGTTGAGAATCAAACAAACAAATCCATTAAGACACTTCGATTAGATCAAGGTGGTGAATACCTCACCAATGATTTTATGGATTACTTAAGGGATAATGGGATTATCTCATAATGGTCAAGTCCTGCATCACCACAACAAAATGGTGTTTCTGAAAGAAGAAACCGAACCTTATTAGATATGGTTCGATCTATGATGAGCCATGCCGATGTACTTTCCTATCTTTGGGGGTATGTTTTACAAACGATCATTTACATTCTGAATCGGGTTCCTTCTAAATCAATACTGGTTACATCCTATGAATTATGGACTGGGCGAAAACCTAGTTTACAACATCTAAGGGTATGGGTTGTCCTGCATATGTTCGCAAACTCGAACCTACAAAGTTGGAATCTAGAACAGAAAAATGGAATTTTGTAGGGTATCCAAAGGAAACTAAGGGTTTCTACTTTTACTCCAAGGCAGACCAAACAATTGTTGTTAGGAATCATGCTGCATTTTTAGAGGAAGAAATGGATCTTCTTAAAAAGGTTGAATTTCATGAGATGAAAGACAACACAGCTATCATCCCAAATGAACCTAATCCTTCCACTACAGACTCTTCTAATTCTATTCCACTGAGAAGGTCTGAAAGAGTTTCAAGACCACCAGATAGACTTCAGTATTATAATAGTGAGGTTTATCTAGTTACCCCTGATGGTGAAGATACATATCCTAATACTTATCAGGAAGCTACATTAGATGTAGATGCATCTCAATGGAATAAAGCCATGAATGCTGAAATAGATTCCATGTATGACAACAACGTCTGGACTTTAGTAGATCCACCAGATGGTATAAGGCTCATTGGATACAAATGGATTTACAAAAGGAAGAAGGGTACCGATGGAAACGTGGAGACCTATAAAGCAAGACTTGTTGCTACAGGTTACACTCAAATTCAAGTAGTTGATTATGAGGATACCTTTTCACTAGTAGCTATGCTCAAATCCATCTGGATATTGCTAGCTATAGCTGCACACCATGACTATGAGATATGACAAATGGATGTCAAAACTACTTTCCTAAATGGACTGTTAGAAGAAGAGATCTATATGAAGCAACCTGAGGGCTTCATTGCTCCTAACCAGGAGAACATGGTATGCAAGCTAAACAAGTCAATATATGGTTTGAAACAAGCTTCTAGAAGCTGGAACCAAAGATTTAATCTTTCGATCAAAGAATTTGGATTTCAAAAGAATTTAGAAGAATCTTGTATTTACAAGAAGGATAGTGGGAGAGTGATAGTATACCTTATTGTCTATATAGATGACATCCTACTCATTGGGAATGATGTAGAGATGTTGTCATCAGTCAGGATTTGGCTTTCTCAACACTTTTCATTGAAAGACTTAGGAGAGACATCCTATATTATCGGAATAAAGATTCTGAGAGATAGAAAATGCCGGATGTTAGGATTGAGCCAAACTTCCTACATTGACAAGATCTTATCAAGGTACAGTATGAGTGAATCTAAGACAACTCTCATTCCTTTTAGACATGATGTTACTTTGTCTAAAAAGATGGCTCCTATATCAACTGATGAGATCGAGCAGATGAAGAGGTGCCCACATACTTTGGTAGTTGGGAGCCTTATGTATGCCATGTTATGTACTAGACCAGATATCTGTCATGCAGTGGGAGTTGTTAGTCGGTTCCAAAGCAATCCAGGAATTAATCATTGGACTGCTGTAAAGCAAATCACGAAGTACTTGAAAAGGACTAGAAATTATGTGCTTATTTTTGAAACTGAAGATTTCTGTGGAGAGGAAGTATCATCACATTTGTGAGATCATTGAAAGGCAAGACAATTCTGTTACAAAGATTAGGTCTCAACTTAATGTTGTTGACCTGATGACTAAAGTTTTATTAGATAAAGTATTTGTAACACACTTAGATAGTATGAGATTAAAATCTATGTCACAGTGAATTTTAGGGCAAGTGGGAGATTGTTGGACATTATGCCTTGAAAAGTCATTTAGATTGTAAGATTCTTATTGATTAGATTGATAAAGACATTTTCTTTATCTATTGTGAATTCATTATGGGTAATTGACTGTGATCATGAGAGAATCTATACGATATGAGATATCGAACAAGGTCCATAGGATATATTGTAGAAAAGCTATGTGATTGGACTATCATAGGTAGACATAGCTTTCTAGTTCCTTATACCTTATAGAGTTACAACTATGAGTAAAGCTGGGCACTTCACTTATATAGCTGCCACAATGCTAAGATGTTCTCAATGGTTGAGATGTAGTTTTATCTCAAACTATTGTAGTGGAGAGACTACACATCAGCATATGGGTGCTTAAATGTACATTGACTGATTGGATGCAATGAGAGACCTCTTGCATAAACATACTACAATAGACCCTATTGTAATTAATAACCCTGGTGGAAAGAAATTATATTAATTATAAGAAAATATTATATATAAGAATATCACTATATTGATCAATAAAAAAATTTCTTTCATAATTGCTTTTGAACGTATTGTATATTCCATATAAGCTTCATGTAGATTATTAGGGTTGAGGGTGTGGGTAGTTGTGTTTGTGTGTGTGCGCATGAGTGTGTGGTCTTTTTTTTTTTTTTTCATGACTGTAGCTTCGCCTTGTGGTGTTGTTACCTTAACCAAAAAAAAATCAAAACAAAACAAAAGATTATATCCCAGCCTATTGAACAAGCTAATGACATCTGAACCTACCAAACATACAAAAAAAAGGTTGTGTCACTTAATGTTTTTTTGATCTAATGATTTTTCATATTGTCGGGCTTTCTTTTGCACCATTCTTCATAAATTACAATTTTATCTTCCTCGAACTTCTGTATAACTTAATGAAGTACAACTAAAATTAATATCTAAAACTTTATACTATATATGACAATTTATTATACATAGCCAAAATAACTAAAATAATTTTATCCATTTCTCTTCTTGATACTTAAATCATCATAAAGTGTTTATAAGATTCATATGACTAATGTATTAATATAGTATAAAAGTCTCTCTTATAATTAATAATATATTAGAATTTTCTAAAAAAATTATTAAATAGCAAGTATAAGAGATTATTAATCATACACTATAGAACCAAGTTGGTTCCTTATAAATTTATTAATTATTAGAGATTTCACGACCCAAAATACCCCCTAGTAGTTAGGATACTTTGGCGACGTGAACTCATTACCAAACCATCCTATATAACATATGAATCCTATACAACATATAAAACCTGTGATAGCGGAAGCGTAATACCAATCTATATATGGTAGCGGAAGCGTACTATAAAATTTCTATCCATACTATATGTCTCAGTTTATACATGACCCAAAATAAAGAGCGAACATACTCGCTCAACAAAATTTATGTACAAGTCTCTCCCTCTCGTCACTCATGATGGGGCCACCTAACAAAAGCCCTCTGCTCCTCCTGAGCCCTCTGCTGCTGAAGACTACCCCAAGTCTCCTCCTCCTCAACATACTCTTCCTCGACCCATGGTTCTTGAGGACGCTCGCCACAAATGTCGAAGGGACCTGCCGACATAATATGTACGGCTGAGCATGGAATACTCAGCGTATACAAACCACTAGATAGTAATATCGTAAACAAGAATACAACGTGTACATATCACAATTTAATCATCTCACATGCATTCCTGAAATCAGAGCGCGGAAAACAAAATCATATCATGTGCATATATCTCAGAAAATACTATCGGAAAACATCTTTTTATCATCTTTTGTCTTTTACATCTTCTTATCATCTTTTGTCGAAAACATCTTCTTATCATCTTGTACCTTTGCATGTACGGGTATTTAAAATACCATGGCTTTTATCTTTTATTATCCTGTACGGGTATTTAAAATACCTTGGTATTCATCATTTGCTACCTCCGGAGTAGGACAACTAGTACCTGTACCCACGTAAGCTAATTGGCCTAATGTTCTCCTCACCTTCGGCTACCTTAAGGGTAGACGACCAGTATCCATCTCCCTTCCGGGCGGCCTGCTATCATCGGAGTCCGATGCCAGTATCCCTTTCCCTTTCAGGCGGCCTGCTATCGTCGCATCCCTGTCGGCTTTTTCCGTATACTTTCCATCTTCTTGTATTTCTTGTAACATCTTGTGCTTCTTGTATTTTTCGTATGTATCTTGTGCTTCTTATACTTTCTGTATACATCTTGTGCTTCTTATACTTTTCTGTAGACCTCTTTTTACTTCTTGTACTTTTCTTATACTTCTTATGCTTCTTGTACTATTCATTTGGTTCATTTACATCTTATACTTTTTGTGTGGTTCATTTGCATCTTATACTCTTCTTCTTCTTATTCTTGTATTGCATCTTATATACATGTATTTCTTCTTTTGGGATACCCATAATTTAGAAAAACTCGATCATGCATATGCATATGTGTCCGTATAGCAGTTGTGATATAACATGGTAGACATTAGGGAAAACCCTTTACATATGGTCATATGTCTCATACTCAACATAATTCATCCATCACCATAATCCATATACAATAACATCACACCATTCCAATCACATTTAAAATAAGGTTTTTCTACTTGTTCTTCCCAAAACTTGTTGCTTTTAACATGCTTTTCAGCTTGGATACTAACATATAGAACAACTCAAAAATTTCCATCTTTTATTTGTTGGTTGAAAGCATAACATCATCACATTTAATTCACACCATCATTCATGGGATTTTATCTTGATGTAGAAAGGGTTTCATGAAATCAATTGCTAGAAGAGTGTATTTTTACATATAAGAGGCTATATATAACTATACTTGTCAAGAAAATCATGCTTTTCATTAAGGGTTTATGAAATTAGAACCTAGTAGAGTGTATCTACCTTATGGGATGAAATCCCTTTGATCCAATGCTTGAAAAGGCTTGAAGAAGCTTGTAGAAGCGAAACCCAAGCTTGATGTTGGAGATCCAAGCTCCAATGGCGCGTAGGAGCGAGATCAAGGCTCGATTTGTGCTCTTCTTCTCCAAATCCAAAAACCCCTCTTGCAATCCTCCACTCTCTTCCCTTCTCTTCTAAGATCTCTCTCTAGGTTTAGGGCAACCCAAAACCCCAAAAAATGATCCCCTATTTATAGGCCAAGGGTGAAAACCCTAAAAAATCACGCACTAAAGAGTTTGATTCGCGCACCTACGATCGTTCGTAGGCTTCCTACGATCGATCGTAGGTCTTACAGTAAGTTTTGCTCAGTTTCTGGAGTTCTACGATCGTTCGCAGGCTTCCTACGATCGATCGTAGCTCTTACAGTAAGTTTTCAGCATTTCTGTAACTTTACGATCGTTCGTAACTACGATCGTTCATAGGTCTTCTACGATCGATCGTAGCTTTGACAGAATGATTTTCCAGATTTTTTCTATTTTGGTATTTCGGCCATAACTTTTGACTCGCTCGTCCGATTTTGACGATTCAACTTGCGTTGGATTTATCTTTCGAAGGAGAACAACTTTATTGTTTTACACAATTTCTAATTCTCTATATTTCTTGGACCATTTTGCCCCTAAAGCTGACTGATCCGACACTGGGTTTCGTCAGTCCAGATTTTCACCTGGTCCGACTTCAGAATTCCTTCTTTTAACCTATCCCCGACTCATAACCAAGAAAAATGGTAAACATGAACCTCGAAGAGGGTTTAAATACCTTTCTAAAAATTCAAGAATCACTTGATTCCGCGGTGTGAACAGTAGGGCTATTTAAAGTCAAGGGTATGCCAAGGCATTCCCATTCTTGACACTTAGAACATTTCGAGTGTTTCACACTCCTTTCCTTCGGTTCCAAAACCATACTAACACCTCATGACTCATTACTCCATAGGTTTTTAACACACCTAGGTGATCATGGGGCACACCCAACATGCATGAGAGGCCCCGGTCTCTTTATGCCTCGCGTAACAACACTATTCATTCGCCACTCATTAACACTTAGGGTACCTTATACCCATGTTTTTACCCACTTAGAGTATGTCATACTCTTATTTATTCATCCAAACACCCAACAATAAACACTTAAACTAATTTGACTACTCTTATCATGCCCCTTAACCAAGTCACATAAATGGCCCTCGGCCTTTACAAGACTTGTGCCCACGGTGCTATTCACAACATTGTGAAATGGTTTCCCGGTGGTTCTACGTTCACACTTATGGTATTTTATACTCTAAACACTTGAGTATTATTATACTCTTGTTTTGAGGCTCAACATACACATATAAAGTCTTCACTTCACTTTCCCCAATATCAAGAACACATGGTAGGTCTTAAGCCTTTTAATGCATTGTACACTAACCCTATTCACCTTCAACCCTTTAAGCCCTTAGGGTATTTTACATACCCTACTTCTATTCTCATAACTCATGACCATAGGTTCTAAAACCAAACCGAGGTAACCTATTAGGCACAACCCATATGCATGGGAGGCCCCGGCCGCCACAAATCCCTTGAATCAACATTATTCATACCACTATACATTTAATGCTTTGAGTATGGTTTTATACTCTTTGCATGTTTTCTCAAAACACCTTACACTTCTTGATTCTAACATGAAACTCACATCGCACTTAGGCTATGAGGGAAACCCTCACTCTCATTAACCACAACCAACTTATAGTAAGGGCCTTTGGCCCTTACAATACTAGTGTCCTCGACACTATTCACTTGAACAGTGAACCAAATTTTCGGGGTTCTACATTATTAAGTTATAAAATATTAATTATAAGAGGGCCTACTGTATCAGATAGTTGGTCTCTCATTCACATTGAACAGTTTTGATGATCCTTAGATCTGATAAGTCCATTTATAACTGAGCAGTGATCTGACTGTTTTGATTGCACCTAAGTACTCTCTACCTGAGGGACTATGATACGGTGAGTCGGTGACAGTTGGATAATCGGAAAACTGTTCGAGTCATGATGAATTTCAAACAAGAAATCCATGGTCATTAAATTAAGAGATTATCCAAGTTCCGGGTAAGACATTATAATAAGCTTAAAAGCCTGCGTAGGTGATTTTGAAATCAAATATGTTTGAAATATTTTTAGTAAAATATATTATACTAAATAAAAGAGTTTTTCAAAATGTTTTAAACATGTGAAATTGTTTCATTTCGCTTAATCAAATGTCTTGGAAACCCGGATGATCTGCATTAGGTTATGAGTTAGATAGTATATTAATCTCGAAGGTCTATTAGGGATAATGTTATTGGAAGGATCAATCGAATTCAAAAGTTCACGTGGCGGGATCCTTTATTGGTTTATGTTCTTACACTGGGATTCAATTGCAACATGGATATCTCACGTCACTTGCAATCCCGGTGTCATTCCTATTAAATGGTCAATGAGATAACATCGGGTAAGCTAGAGTTAGAATGTCCCAGAGCAATTTGTGGAGGTGTTCATAAAGAAATACAAGCTCAAAATAATAGATTAAATGTTAATCTATAATTAAATAGATTAAATGTTAATCTATAGTTTAGATTAAATGTTAATCTAAATTAAATGGTAATAATAATAATTATTTAATCAACCAAATATAAGGGGATATGGGTTTGACTCATATCCATAAAACCATTAAGATGGACCTTATAGGTGGGCCCAAGCCCATGGTAGAATACCTAAAGTGGCGCCCACTCTTTAACTTCCCTAATTTTGTGGGATTTTTGGTTAGTAGATAATTATTAAATAATTAGTCCTTATCTAATGGGATTAGATACGTAACTTGGAAGTGAAGAAACAAAGAGATAAGGATGAACCTTATCCCCACAAAGTAGCTCAAAACTCCCTTATGCTCACGCCCTCCCCATGCTCCCGCTCACCTCTTGTGGGGTTTCTAATTTGGTTAGATTCCCTATTATTTAGGGAGTTCATTAGAATCCCTATAATCTAGAGAGTTAGTTATATCCCATTAATTAAGGCATTCTTTTAAGAAAAGGAATCCTAAATTAGAAGGTTTGTTATAACTAACTTATTATAGATAAACTAGGAGTTTATTAATGATAAGGGTTATCATTAATTAGAAACTCTTAGGGATAACAATCATTATAGGATAATGATTAAAGATATGGATAAGATCCATATCTATCCACATCTATAAATACCAAGGCAAAACCGCGAGGTGGAAGAGACATTCATTATTGATCAAAAGGTTTTTGTGAGCTACAAGAGAAAAGGTCCAAGGATTTTTGTTAGTTTTGAGGAAGATCCTCAAGGGATTTTCTTGATCTCCAAGGAAGATCCTCAAGGGATTTTGGTGATTTAGGGTTTTGAACCTTAAAGAATTTTTGTGAGTTAGAGAGTCTACTCCATAATCTCTTACATCTCTTTGTTCTTCAAAAGCCAAGGAAAGATTCAAAAGCTTCGCAGGGATAGCGAAGAGCGAGAATTGAGCTTCAAGTATTAAAGAATTTTTGTGAGTTAGAGAGTCTACTCCATAATCTCTTACATCTCTTTATTCTTCAAAAGCCAAGGAAAGATTCAAAAGCTTCGCGGGGATAGCGAAGAGCGAGAATTGAGCTTCAAGTATTTCTTCAAGAAATCTCTACAAAGAGTTTTGATAATTTATCAAGTAGTTAATATTAATTGTTTTCTATGGTGTAAAGATCTTCGGGATCCAGTTTTTCACATAATTTTTTTATCTAGATTCCCTTCATCTATGTGATGCTTATGTCATGCTTGTGTACCCGTGAGACTTGTAAACTACCACACATGTGAACTTGTGCTTGAGTGTCATGATAAATATTCAAACTTGGTCATCCTTTAGATTTCGATCATCCTCGAAGAAATTCTGTTAGGGTATATCTACATGGTTAGAGACTTCCCGACCTGGAAGACTTCTTCTTAGTTTAGGCCTACCTGAATATCGATCATCATACAATATAAGTAGACATAATTTATCATGATAGGCAACAATATCTTTTTATTCTAATTTGATAATTTCAATAACACAATTTCTACATTTAGCATTCCTAAGCATCTGAGCAAACAGATTCAATCCACTATTTATGTATGAATGCCTTTCCTCCATTTTTAACATTCCATCATCCATTTCATCCATCCATGAACCATAACCATACCATGAACCCCATCAATCATCATTTCCATTCATCAATAAACCATAACCATTCTATCAACCCCATCCATCATCATTTTGATTCATCCACAAACAATAACCAAGCCATTAGACCCATTAATCATTAATTCTATCATTCAATTCAATATAAACATCATCAAGCATTATAATATAACATTTAATATCTTTATTATGTTTAGTAAAAACCCTCAATTACATATAATAGCTCATTTTAGGCTTCAAGCTTAGTAATCTACTCATTTCCATGATAAACTTTCAATAATCCTGTCTAATCATGTGAAATCATACAATAGAACATAATAGAATTAGGTTAGATGGGATATCGACCTTAGGGATCATTTCCTTCGATCCAAATCGCTTGCAAGAGGCTTTGGGGTTGATCACCCAGTCAATCTCCTTCTTCTCCAGGATAAACTCTCATTCCCCAAGCAATTCCTCTTAAAAACTTGAGGTTTTCTCTCCTCCTTTGCCAAATTAGGTTAAAAGACCTTAGAATACTATAAACCCTCGAAATAGGACCTCTATTTATAGTCATAGGGTTTTAAACCCCAGAAATCCAAACTTAAACCCTTTTTAAAAACTAAACTGCGCGAAACCGTTCAAACGGTTGTAGAATCGTTCGAATGGTTCTTTGATCAAATGTGCGAAAATGGTTGCGAAATTCATTTCAATTGCTCATTCTTTGGTTCCATTTGAACGAACATATATTCATGCAAATGAATGTGTTCGTTCGAACGAACTTGGGGCTTTTCGAACAGTTTTGGGTACTGAATTACTGACCCAATTGAAACACTGGCTCTGTTCGAACGGTTGGGGATTTGTTCGAATGAAAACCCTAGAATTGCCTTATTTTTTGCATTTTTCTATTTTTTTTTATTTCATTTGTTTAAAATTTTATACTTTTTAAACATCCCATCACATCAATACTTATTAAATACATCTCAAGACAATTGATTAACATTGATGTAAGCACCTAATTTTTACACCCCTTTCCAATCATGGTTAACCATCTTAACCATGGTTAATACCCTCTAACCATAGGACAAACCTTAGTCAAACCTTAGTCAAACCCTAGGCAAACCTAAGCAAATGCTAGGCAAACCCTAGGTCAAGTCTTAGTCAAACCCTAGGCAAACCATAGGTCAAACCTAAGTAAACCCTAGGCAAATCCTAAGTCAAGCCTTTTCAAACCTATGCAACCCCTAGGCCTAACCCTAGTCAAACCCAAGGTCAAACCCTAGTCAAGCTTTAGTCAAACCTAAGCAAACCCTAGGCCTAACCCTAGATCAAGCCCAAATCAAGCCTTAGTCAAACTTAAGCAAAACTTAGGCCTAACCCTAAGTTAAAACCCTAGTCAAACCCTAGGCCTAACCCTAGGTTAACCTTAGGTCAAAACCTTAGGGCCCAAGGCCCATTTCTAGGCCCAGAGACCTAAAACCTACAACCAGACCACCGTGTGGGCCCAAGCATGGGCCCACAAACCATAGATGACCGTTGGTGGGGGGCCCAGGCCCATTTTTTGAAAAATCAGGTAATGACGGTAATAACTTTACCGTAATTTTCAGTTTTAGTAAAAGTTACAGTAACTTAGACCAAAAGCAAGTGGTCTGCACCTGTTTTTGGAAAAAATCAAATAATGGCGGTAATGAATCTACCGCCATTATCTCATTGGCCTAAAATAGGAATGACGGTACTAGAATTATCGCAATTCCTAGAGTTTACATAAAATTGGTTTAGCACTCGCCTGGGACCACTTGTTGCGCCCCCATTGGGTCCTTCACTTCTTTTTTAATCCCTAAACTACCCTAGATCCCCCTTAGACTATAAATAATCCCCCCCTCAAGCTTAGATCAAAAATTCGAAAACCCCATTGTGGAAACTCTGTAGAAACTCTGTCAACTTGAGAATAGCCATCCTCTTTCAGTCCTGAACCCTAAGGGGAGATCCTAGAATACCCAGGGATCACCCCAGGCCTCTCTCAGTCCTCCAATACTAAGCTCTGCCACCTCCACCACTGTAGAAGATGTGCAGTAGGGTAGGCCCTTCCCTTTTTTTGTAGGCCCTTCCCTTACCCCCTTCTATTTGCTGTAAATACTTTTGTAAGCCTCTAATCCTACTCCAGGGGTCTTTCTTGTTCTATTTTGATACTCTATACCCAAAGATAAAGGTCTCTTTGCCTCTTTATAGGCATGGGGACCCTCTTGAAGGATCAAGCTAGGACCTCATGACCCCTCTAAGTGCATAAAAACCCCCTATAACTTTTGGGGGACCCTCAATCCATGAGGGTCCCCTAAAAGTAGCCTGGTTCAGTCACAGGGGGAAATTCATTTTTTGAAGATTTTCCAGAATGGCGATAAACACAGTACCGCCATTCTGGACCATCTCCATTACAGTGGCTGTAGATCCCTCTTGGGTGGGCCCTGGTCCATTCCAGGGCCTATTCTAGGTCCCTAGGACCTCCCTCTACCTCCCCTGGTCCTTCCAGACATACTCCAGTAACTTAACCATGGTTAAAATCACTCTATTTGAAAATTGTTCAGAATGACAGTAAACATTCTACCGCCATTCTGGTATTTCACTTATAGTGCTTAGATGGCCACCATGGGCCCATCTCAGATGCCCAGGACACATGGGGAGTCCCCTAACCACCCTTGAGAGTCCATGACTCCATGGGATCACCCTTGACCATTTCCCCTGACTTGTAAACCCAGTTCCAGAAATACCTGGAATTAGCGGTAAATAGTTCACTGCCATTCTAGTTCTGTAAAGAACTAGAAATGGCGGTGATCACTTTACCGCTATTCCCTATATTTCTATATTTGGGCTTATCACAGGGTACAAACCAGATTGGAGGCCATTCAAAGCCCTAACAAGCCATTTGGGCCCATTCCAAACTTAACCAGACCCTTAACTGGGGTTAACTCAACCCCGATTAATTTTTAACTATGGTGAAACCCATTTAACCATTGGATAAATTCATAAAATCTCAAATACCCAAAAAATGCAAAAGACCAAAAACCTTGACCTTGAATCTTTTAACCATGGTTAGTATCCCTAACCATGGTTAACTCTACCTTTAACTCCGATTAAATATCTTTTGTTCTATCAGAATAACTTTTGGTGCACCGGGCCTAATCTCTTAGCCTACTGTGCTTACCTTTGGCTAACTGGGCCCAACCTTGGCCTATCGGGCCCAACCTTGGCCTACCGGACTAATCCTTAACCTCCAGGCCCAAGCCATGCACTTGATCAACTCGGTCAACCAAACCCTAGCCCCCGGGCTAGACCCTTAGCTACACTGGTGCACAGATACTCCCCTTAGACTTGGCACGGGCTCATGTGCCAGAACTACGCTCGGTCTGATCTCACCCCTTGTGAGTATGTAGGCAACTCAACCCCGGTTTGACCCTAGTTAGTTTTTCTTTCTTGGGTTGATATACTCTAAATATTTAGGCATTTGAATACAATTTCACTTTAATTTGGCTTATACCAAGGGAGTAGGTAGCCATTGCAAAATAGGGGTCCTAGGGTGCCTAACATCTTTCCTAAGGCTTAACCAATCTTCTTACCTAGAATTTTATGTAGACCATAAGACCTTATCCATAACCCGGGGACTTATCCCTTCTGAATTAATAAGTAGCGATTCTCAAAAACCTGTGAGCGAAATCCCATGCTCACAATTGAATCGCACCATATTAATTTTGTTTGACCATAATACCCTTGATGAACACTTGAATTACACAGAATGGAATTCGGGTCTCTACAATTACGTTATTTGTTAGAAACGTAATTTACTCTGTAATTTTTAAGTTATTTCTTCTGACCAGTGGCTAGTTCCTAATTCATATATGAGACAATAATCCAGCCAACAAGGGTGTATTGAATAACATGTTTAGTCATTGGTTGTGTAGGAATTAGGATTGAATCTTTTTTGGGTTAACTATGATTATTTCAATAATAGTATTTGATTTTATAGGAACATGTTTTCTTCACGAGAAGTAGGGAACAGGATCATCATCCAAAGTAGATCTCCTCAGGGACACAGGATGATTAGAAGGTCCACCTTCCTCCATATGAGGTGGAACCTCTCTTTGAGGTGAGAGCCCTATTCTTTGAGTCTTTGATGGGTCACAAAAGGTTTCTTAGAAGGAGTGCTTGAAGGATTGCCAAGGGAGGATCCAATGCCTAGAGTGCCTCTGCTTCTCTTCCTCTGTAGAGCTGTAGGAGTGGCATCATTTGTAATTGGCTCTCTCTCTGCTGCTGAGGATGGTGACTCACCAATAGTAGGCTTGGGAATTAAGCCCCTCTCATCAGGACTGAAATTGCCCATCCTCAAGATAGTAGCCTGACCATAAATGTCATAATGAGAGACATCTGCCCTATCAGTACAGGAGGTTAAAGGAAGTTTGAAGTACTTGAATATTCGGGTAAGTGATTGGCCATAAGGGAGATTCCTGATTTTTTTCCTCACACAATCATTAATGGTGTGGACAATGAGATAGGATAGGTCGATATATTTAATGGTGAAGATGCACCACATGACAAAAAGGTCAAGAAAAGTGACATAGCCCCTACCACCAACTCTAGGAATGATATTGAGTAATGACATGGTGAATGATCCTAGCTTTTAGGGTGAGTTCCTTAACCTTGGGTTGGAATGCTTTGGTGAAGTCTTGATTTGTACACATAAGCTTTAAAGCTTCGACTTAATTGAAACCCTCGAAGGTAGTCCATTTATTACTAGTGTAGGACTAAAATTCTCCTTTGAGAATGCGAAGGATGTCTTGAAGATCATCTAGAGATGTCCCAACCACAAAGATAGGATGTGATAATTTTTGTGGTTTGATGAAGTGGAAATGAGTAAAGAAAAGCTTAACCCTTTCAGGTATAATGATTCATTAGATGATAGGAAGGTCTTCCATTTTAAGGCACTGAAAAGGTGGGCAATCCTAGATAATTTGGAAGCATCAAAGAAAATGAAATTTGAGTACTTTACCGTATACAACTATTCTTTTGGCAAAGTGGTCATGGAGATTTTTTTCAAAAATGGCTGCCTTGCACTTGGAGGAGCCCTTCTTTGATCGAGTAGGAGTAGAGGAGGTAGAGGCAAGGCCTTTCCCTTTTTCAGTTTGAGGTTTCTTAGGATTCAGACCTATGTTAGGGTTTTTGATTCTACCCATTTGAATGATGAAAATTTTGGGAAAATGGGTTTGGAAGGTTTAGAATAGATTGAAAATAAGTTTTGGAAGAATTAGGATGGTGGAGGAGAGGTGAATCAATCGTATGGGGCAAAGGAGGTGACTGGTTCTCAAGAAAGGTGATTTCTGAAATAATTTGAATAGGGGTTATTATTTATAGCCTCGACAGAATCAATCGACTGGTTTCTTTAAGCCTAAAGAATTAGTCGACTGATCTACCTTAAAATTAGCACTATTCTCAGTCATCTATAAAATCAGTCGACTGGTTTGGTTTCCCATCAAAAACTAGTCGACTGGTCTATAGTGAAAATTCTGAAATTTTTATTTCACTTTTAAACCAATTTGATTATAAAAATATGTTTAATTAAACATCCAAATACAAATTTAAACATTATCAAACGTAATATGTGATTAATCAATCATCCAAATCATTTACAATAAACATTAAGCATAATCACATATGATATGATCAATCAATCATCCAAATTATTTACAATAAACATTAATTATCTATAAGCATTAGGCATCATTAAACATGATTACATAAGGTCATTAAGCCTACCCATCCCAAGTTCTCTTCTCAAGGTACTAAACCTTTCTTGTTGAAGAGGTTTTGTAAATATGTCTGCAAGTTGATTATTTGTATAAACCAATTCCAATACTACATCCCCATTTTGAACATGATCTCTAATAAAGTGATATCGTATTTCTATGTGTTTAGTTCTTGAGTGTTGAATGAGATTTTTAGTCATGCAAATGACACTAATATTATTACATTTAATTGGAATATGATCATACTTAAGTTTAAAGTCTTCAAATTATTGTTTCATATATAAAGTTTGAGCACAACAACTCCCAGCTGTTACATATTCAACCTCGGCTGTAGATAAAGCTACAGAGTTTTGCTTTTTGCTAAACCATGAAACAAAGGAGTGTCCAAAAAAGTGGCAAGTGTCACTTGTGCTTTTGCGATCAACTTTGCACCCGACAAACTACGTATCTGAATAACTAATAAGTTCAAGTGATGTGTTCTTAGGATACCAAAGACCTAAGTCTATTGTTCTTAACAAGTATCTAAATATTCTTTTTATAGCAATCATATGAGATTCTTTAGGATATGATTGAAATCTAGTACATATGCAAACACTAAACATTATATCGGGTCTACTAGTAGTTACATAAAGTAAACTACCAATCAAACATCGGTATTTCTTTTCATCTACATTTTTGACTTTCTTATCCTTGTCAAGTTTGGTTGAGGGACTCATTGGAGTGTCATTCTTGTAAACACCAAATTTTCACACCCCTCCCTCAACCATGGTTAAATTTTATAACCATGGTTAGCTCAGTCTAACCCTAGGTCTAAATCAGCAAGCCCCAAGGGCCCAAGCCTTGGCCTAATCCTAAATTCATTCCCTAAAAGCCTAAGGCTTAGCCTCTAGTTCAGCCCCAAGGGCCCAAGCCCATGGTCCATGAACCAAACCCAAAGCCTAAACCCTTGATCCTAAGCCTAAGCCCATGATCCATAACTCTATAAACCAAAGCCCAAGAGTCCAAGTCCAACACCTATGACCCAATTGCACAAAGCTAGTGCATAGCCCGATGGCCCAGCTTTTCCCTCTTGCATAAAACTCAGCAAAACACCTTTTTGGTGATGGGACCAGATCTTGATAGGTGCCCCATATCTGCCCCATACTCATTTCAGTGTCAAGATTTAAAATTTAAAATCTGCCAAACAATCCCTTTCACACCACCCATCTCCTTCCTTATTACCCTCATGCCATCACCTCCCTCAACCATATAAATCTCACTTGCCCAGCACTGTTTTAAGGGGGTCACACCAAAAAAAAGAAGAAGCATTTTGTAGTCCAAGAAAAATCATCCTAGAAGTAGACCCCTTGCATACGAAAATCCGTGACCAAAGAGAAAAACTCTGGCCACTTGAAAAGCCATTTGTCTCAGCCCATTTTTCTCTGGTTTTGGTTATTGGCTATAGGAGTTTGAGTTGGACCTGAGGTGAGCTTTGGCTTCCCTCACTTGAAAGGCTACCCTACTCTTAGCCAAGAAACAACCCATTCGGTGGAGCTTGGAGGGAATCCTCAAGACTATGTTCCTTTACCTTTATTTTTTATTTATTTATTCTTCTTTCTTGATGTCTCTAGTCCCTTTCTAGAGACTGAGTGAGTGTCCCTCCTTGTTAGGTTGGACCCTCTATGTTCCCCTTGATAGCATAAAGGATCCTCATGCATAGACGGGAGAGGGAAAGGGCTCCATGTTTTTCTCTCTTTATTTTTCTCAATTGTTTTTTTTAATGTTTAATTAGTTTGGCCTAGGGGGCCTTGAGCATGTGCATCTCTTTAACTTTAATGGGGGGAAGGTATTTGTATCACCATCCGACATAGTTCTAACTAGCTATGGGTTAGGTGGTAATCCAAATACCCTCCCAGTAGCAAGTCGTCCAGTGCAGTCCACTCTCCTCCTTTGGTCCTTGGATCGAGTGGCCCCCCTTATGCTCTAGTCGATCATCTTTTTCTGGTCCTTTACTATCCAGAGACCTTTGGGGGCCTAGCTCTAGCGTAGTTGCATATTTCTTTCACTTTGGGTAATACCGAAGATGCTGTTTTGAGCAACTGTCTATTGGATAGCAAGTACCTCCAGCAGAGAGTTGCACAAAACAATGCACTTATGTGTCTTTTGGTCCCCTTTTGTTGGATCTAGCAAGGTGCTATACTCCTCTTAGTTCTCCAGGCCTAATTTAACCTTGGTAGATCCTTGGAATCCCAGCTCTTTTTGCTTTAGCGATGTTTCTTGGTCAATCTGTTTTGGGTTGCTTGATCATCTAAAAAAAATAGCTTTTGTTTATTAGTTTGATTCAGGCCATTAGGGTAGTACCCAATGGTTCCAACCCTCCCTCGCCCTCTAGACTTATGGTGGAACTCATCTCCATCTTCGGGGGCCTTAAATCAGACTTGAGGGACATTGTTTTGAGCAATGTCTTGTTGGGAGGTCATTTTTGTACCATCCAATAAGGTAGCGCACAAAACAGTGTATCACCCCAACTTTCAGCTTTGGTTTGGCTTGGTCAAGACCCAATATCCTTTATGTTCATGAGGATCTTCTGAACCTTGGTGAGTCCCTTATAGCTCAGACCATATAGCCTTAGTCCTGGGGGTTGTCTTACTTGCCTCCACACATGGGCTAACAGCAATCTCAATTCAAAGAATGAATAGGGTGCACCTCCCCTCCCATCCATTGGTTGTGATTTAGTCCTCCCTAACTAGGGTTAAACTTAATCCTAGTTATTCTCCCTTATCACATAGACCACTAACTAGGGTTAAACTTAACCCTAGTTGATCCCATACCCTTGGTTGAACTTTAATTCAAAAATACCAAATACTCTGAAAAATCCCAAAAAATCTAAAAAAAATGCAAAAAGACCAAAAACTTGACTTTGGACCTCTTAGCCATAGTTAGCAACCCTAACCATTGTTAGCCCTTCTCCTTAATCATGGTTAATCGATTTAACCCATGGTTGAGCAACCCTTGGCCTATTGGGCCTATCGGGCTTACGTTTTAGCCTACTGGGCTAACCCTTAGCCTACCGGGCTTACCCCTTTAGCCTATCGGGCTAATCCTTGGCTTCCGGGCCCAAATCAATCAAACCATGCACTTGACCAACCCGGTGAATCAAAGTCTAGCCTCCGGGCTAGACCATCAGCCGATCCGGCGCGCACACACGCATCCCTTAGCCTCGACACAGGCTCATGTGCTAGAACTACGCTTGGTCTGATCTCACCCCATGTGGGTACATAGGAACCCAATCCGGATTCGACCCTAGTTAGCTTTTCTTTCTTAGATTAGCATAACCTAAACACTAAGACATTTGAACAATCTTTTGACATTAATATGACTTATACCTAGGGAGTAGGTAATCATTGCAAAATGGGGGTCTCAGGGTGCCTGACACATTCCCTGAGACTTAATCGAACCTCTTACTTAGAACTCTACTGCAGACCATAAGACCTTATTCATCACCTGGGGACTTATCCCTTCTGAATAAATTAGTGGCGAGTCTCCATCAAACCCCGTGGGTATGAAAATTTGTGCTCACAGCTCTGGCGACTCTGCTGGGGAGCAATTACCTTTTTAAGGTTCAACCCAAAACTTAGGTTTCAACCAAATAAACCTCAAAATTATTCAAATGCCTAAGTATTTAGTCTAATACTAATTCTTTCATCTCTTTGGGTTTATTGTTTACTGTGCATATTATACATATTATAGTAGTATAATGACCCATGAAACCCAGTAGATAAGCTTATTATGCTTATGGCTGCTGGATGACAATCCTCAGTGTCAGAAGCTTAAAAGTCTTTGAGGTTCACGGAATTATGCCTGTTGGGTGATTACCCTTGGGAAATGATTCTGAACGCTCCCGCTTACACCAATCGTCCATTTTCAGGTATAATCTATACCGAGGAGTCGCATATTTAGTGTTAAGTGACCCTCACCCTTTTAGGAAAACACCTGCATTACCCTAGCATTCAGCATATAGACTAGGTTATGGTATAGTCCACAAGAAGCCCACCTGAAGCGATACTCTACACCCTAACCTGCTTGCATCCTATACCTGTCCCCAATCATGATTGATTATCAGGACACTTTACTCAGATAACCACCCACCCAGTGGCATGTAATGAGCCATACTTGTGCTTGTAATAAAACATATTTGACTCTGCATTTCGATATCGCATATGAGGTTCAAATCCCAGGCAGACAGGTCATCACCGAGGCATATCTCCAGCCTTTACCTGATAAGCCCCCAGTTCTCAACAACCTGGGTAAAGCATACCGAACCTCTGTCCATCTACCCTATCGGATCACATGTGCCTTATCACACCCAATCAAATCAAGAAAAATAAAAAAAATACAATCATCATCATCTTTGTATTTTTCATCTGTATACACAGTACAGTTGAACTTCCCGGTCTCAATGCCCTTGCATTGTTAGCTATGTCTCAGTTAGTATTCCTGAAGTGCCGCACCCTCGCTGAATTAGTACTGGTATGGATCATCGAAGACATACACAGCTCCAGAACAATCTTGCCCGTTATTCTTACAGAGCTTCTCAGGGCTCTCAACCAAGCAGCGGACCATAGAAAGGACATCTTTCATGTCAGTTCACCACTATTACATTTATGGTTGGTAGGACACTTGCCCTACAATCATCCCAATACCTGCTGATCTCCGTGATGCATACAGTCTACTCCAGAAGATTTCTCAGAATCAAGGCAGAATAGTGTCTATAGATGTCAGAACGATCGTATGGCAATGCGAGTGGTTAGTCTTGAAAAAGCTATCTCTTGTCGTTATAACCAGAAGACGATGCATGATCCTTGCCAGTCTAACCGGTTCAGCAGTCTATGCACCACTCTAAGTCATCCATTAGTTTGGACTCCCTCAGCGTATCCCAATGATAAACCTGGTAGGGAAATGATTACATCGACTTCACAGTGTATTCTGAGAGCCTCACTCGCTGCTTCCAGTCCGGTTGACGAAGCTCCAGAAAGGAACAATGACCAGACTTTGTGGTTACAACAGGACCACCAACTGATTCAGCATACCGACTGTGAGTGGAAGATCCTGACATTCCATCCAGTATGTCACTACTAAGGGAACTACCTACACCAGTCTCAGCTCTGTCAAAAGGAACCACACCTATAACTGAAATGGTGGTTCCCTAGAGAGACATCTTCCTGGAAAGACAGTTGCAGATACATGAGAAAGAGAGAAGGCTACAGAAAGCCCAGCAAGCGTTCAGCCAGCAGGAAGTGGAGCGGAACCGCAAACTCCAAGCCATGCAGGGACAGATTGAGTAGCTCGAGTAGACTGTCCGATCCCTCCAAAAGAGATGGAAGGGCGATGCTAGAGAGACTGCCGTCATCAGGGCCTTCTGTCGTGCCCCAAAACCCACCCTAGGAGTTAGAGTGAATCTTGGACGACTCATCATGACTTACATGACTTGCTTGACAAACAAACCTGCAAACGACCTTGAGCATATACAATAGAGGACATAATAGCGGAAACATACTCTAATATAGCATAGCGGAAGACTTAACCAAACCTCTATGCATATATATATGTGATCCAAGTTTATACAAAAGTACACAAAAGAAAGTGCGGACATGCAAGCCAAAATACATGAATATCTCTCTCTATACTCACCCACAGCTATTCACTCAGAATCTACCACCTAATAGTAGCCCTCGACCTGAGGTTCCTCCAAAGGCTCCTCAACGTACTCCTCCTCTACCCATGGGCTCGGAGCACAGATATCAAAAGGAGCAGTCGCTCTGCTATCACCTGCCGACATAAGAAGTACGGCTGAGCATGGAATACTCAGCGTGTACCAAATGCTAACCAACAGTCATAGTACAACAACAATGATATATATATATAAGCAGGAAGCAGTTAATCTCATAACAGGAAAGCAAAGCAGTTTATAATCATGCTTGCATTTTCGTAAAAGCCAATAAAACCTTTGAAAACATCGTGCACTTGACTTAACTCAAATTGCCCTTTTTCGTATTTGAAAACTTGTCTTGTCTGTCTTGTCTTGTCGTGTCATGCATGTCATGCCATTTCATGCTTGCTTGAAAAATAAACGTGTTCAAGCTACTTGTGAGGGAAGGGAGACCCTTCTTCCTAAATGCTCATGCTTGCCATGCCATGTATCTTGCTTGCTTGGAAAATAAACTACTTGTGAGGGAAGGGAAACCCTTCTTCCTAAATGCTCATGCTTGCCATGCCATGTATCTTGCTTGCTTGGAAAGTAAACTACTAGTGAGGGAAGGGAAAACCTTCTTCCTAAATGCTCATGCGAGGGAAGGGAAGCCCTTCTTATGATATGTACTTGCGAGGGAAGGGAGACCCTTCTTATGCATGCAAGTCTTGTTCTTGCCGAAAGTGAGGTAAAACATATCGTAGGATATGTCCCACCTCTAATTATTGTTCTTGAAAAACCTCGGTAAATAATATCATGCATGCCGTGCTTTCGTGAAATTGTGTACATACTTGCATTTGGAATTAAATATGACATTTGGGTAATTCACGACACATATAACATCGATAATTTGAGCAAGTCAATATTCATGCAATTTAGGAGAAGTAAGGAAACACACTCTCATAGGCCCTAGGAATTTCCATAATTAATTAAGCATGCATCTCTTAATTTCTAACTCATTTTATTCACCTTGGCATTTCATCAAACATGGGGTGTGTTCATTATGTGATTAACCTACATCATGCTTTTCTAGGTGGATTGATGTTCACATCACACATGTATGTTTATTATGGATACAATGCCCTCCCCATTTAATTCATCACATCATTCACACGGCATCCATTCACCCAAATCCATCCTCACACAACCATTCCATTCACATTCCAATAGCTTCATACTTTAGGAAAATAATAAAAGGAAGGAAAGAATGAGGGATATGAACTAGGAGGGTAGCAAAAGGTACCGACCTTGTATGGAGGAAGAAACCCCTTGCAAAAACGTGTGTGAGTTGCTGCCCTAGCTTGGAAATAGTGCTCCTCATGAGCTTGAGCCGAGAACTTGAAGAAGAACAAGCTTGAGGATGATTGTTGGTCTTCAACCCTTTGATTCCTCCTCAAAAGAAAACCCTAGGTTTAGAAACCCCTTTCTCTTCTCTCCTTATCTCTCAAATCTTCTAAGTGTTGAGAATGAGCCCTAAAGACTCGAGCGAGCCTTATATGTAAAGGGTATAACACCCAAATACCGAAAAAGCCCTTATTGAAATTCTGCGAAAACACGATAGACCGATCGATCGGTGATCAGGACCGAGCAATCGGTTGCCTACCGAGCGACCGGTGATATTGATCGAGCTCTCAGTCACAAACAAGCTCTCTGAAAAATTTCCCCATACAAAAAAATCAACCAATCGATAGTCTCCGATCGATCGGTTGTGGAACGATCGATCGCTACAATGGACCAAGCGATTGGTGGCCTGTAGGTTTTTGACACTGAGTCCATTTTTCACCCATTCCCACTATTGGGACCCATTGTACTTCTATTCTAACATCTTCTAAACTTGACTAGGACCTCTTTAAAGCTCATAGGCTTTATTAAATAATTTATCTAATTAATCATAGCATTCCTGACACAATTCTATCAAAGTTTCAAATTCTCATTTCATGAAATTGAGATTACAAGACACCATGCCTTGACACACATCCTAAGGCACATACAAAAAGTTTCAGGGCTCTACACTAACTGCACTCAAGAACCAATGGACAACACATGCGTTACAAACCAAAACAAATTTACAAGTCATATACAACACCTATACAAAACTCACTCAAACAATTCCGGGTACTTCGCTTTGACTTCGGCCTCACGCTCCCATATAGCTTCTTCTCGAGTATGATGCTGCCATTGCACAAGAACCAATGGAATAGTTTTGTTGCGAAGGACTTGCTCTTTCTGATCCAATATATGAACCGACTTCTTAACCAAAGTGAGATCTTCTCAAATTTCCAACGGCTCCTCGTGTATGACATGCGAAGGATCCGCAATGTACTTCCGAAGCATAGACACATGGAAAACGTTGTAAACCGCAGCCATGTGAGGTGAAAGAGCTACCCTGTAAGCAACTTCACTAACTCGCGTGATGATCTCAAATGGGCCAACATATCGAGGACTAAGCTTGCCTCGCCTGCCAAATCTCATAATCCCCTTGCTAGGAGATACCTTCACAAAGACTTGATCTCTAACCTGGAATTCCAAGTTCCTGCGGCGTGTGACCGCATAGCTTTTTTGACGATCTTGAGCGGGTTCCAATCGATCCCAGATGATCTTGACTATACTAGTAGTTTGCTCGATCAACTCTAGACCCAACTCCTTCCTCTCTCCTACCTCATCCCAATAGAGAGAAGACCTGCAACTTCGCCTATATAAGGCCTCAAATGGATCCATTTGGATGCTCGAATGGTAGCTGTTATTGTAGGCGAATTCAACCAAAGGAAAATGTTCTTCCTAACTGCCCTTGAAATCCAACATACAAGCCCAAAGTATGTCTTCTATGACTTGGTTCACCCTCTCAGTTTGTCCATCCGTCTGTGGATGAAAGGCGGTGCTGAAATCAAGTCGGGAACCCATAGCTTCCTGAAAACTCTTCCAGAACCTGGACGTGAATCTCGGATCCCGATCTGACACAATACTAACTGGCACCCCATGTAGCCTAACAACTTCCTTGATATATAGTGCGACCAACTAACTAGAGTTGAAGGTAGTAGGATAAGGCAAGAAGTGCGCGGACTTTTTAAACGATCCACCACAACCCATATTGCATCTGAGCCCCTTGCCGTCTTTGGCAAGCCAACTATGAAGTCCATGGAGATGTTCTCCCATTTCCACTCGGGAATAGGAAGAGACTGTAATAGGCCTACGGGCCACATGTGCTCTGCTTTCACCTGCTGGCACACCAAATACCGTGCCACATATTCCGCAACATCCCTCTTCATATTCCGCCACCAAAAGTGATTCTTGAGGTTCTAGTACATCTTTGTACCCCCTGGATGCACCGTGTACTTTGCCCGGTGGGCTTCATCCATAATCTCTCGTCGAAGATCTGCATTGGCCAGAACACAAAGCCTTCCCTTGAATGTGATAGCACCTCAGCTAGTGAGAGAGAAGTCCTCACTACCCTTGGCAACTTCCTTGTCCTAGAAAGCCAACAAGTTAGCATCCGTGGCTTGATACTCTTGGATCAAATCTATAATGTACGGCCGGACCGTGACATTTGCCAAAATAGGTCTGCGGACAGAATCATTCACACTGATGTCCAGATTTGCCAAATCTTCCAATAATCTCCATTCTCGCACTAACATATGGGCCAACAACCCCGAAGGTCTTCTACTCAATGCGTCTGCTACTACGTTCGCTTTCCCAGGGTGGTATTTGATGGTACAATCATAATCTTTCAAAAATTCCATCCAACGCCGTTGCCTTAGGTTCAGTTCCTTTTGGGAAAAGAGGTACTTGAGGCTCTTGTGATCTGTATACACATAGAATTCTACCCCGTACAAGTAATGTCACTAAATCTTAAGCGCAAACACGACTGCAGCGAGTTGCAAGTCGTGTGTGGGATAATTCTTTTCATGCTCCTTCAATTGCCTTGATGTATAGGCAATAACTTTCTTGTGTTGCATAAGGACACACCCAAGTCCAACGTGCGAGGCATCTCTGTACACCTCATAACCACCATGTCCGGATGGCACTGTAAGGACGAGGGCCATGGTAAGCCCCTTCTTCAGTTTCGTGAAATTGATCTTGCACTTATCGCTCCACACGAACTTCGCTTTCTTCCTTGTCAAATAAGTGAGCGGTGCCACAAGGCTGGAGAAACCCTCTACGAATCTCCTGTAATAGCCTGCCAACCCAATGAAACTGTGTATCTTTGTGACACTCTTGGGCCTCACCCAACTCATGACTGCCTCTATCTTCTTTAGATCTACCGAGATGCCTTCTGCAGATACCACATGGCCAAGGAATGCCACTTCCTCCAACCAAAACTCACACTTGCTTAATTTAATATACAACTTGTGCTCTCTCTGTATTTCCAAACCAAGACGAAGGTCTCGCATGCGATCTTCCCGTGTCTGGGAATACACCAAGATATTGTTGACAAACATGATCACGCATCGATCCAGGTATGGTCGGAACGCCCGGTTCATTAAATCCATAAAGGTTGTTGGTACATTTGTGAGACCAAAAAGCATCACCAAGAACTCGTAGTGTCCGTATCGAGTCTGAAAAGCAGTTTTGGGCACATCCTCAGCCTTGATCTTCAACTGGTGGTAACCGGACCGAAGATCGATCTTAGAGAAAAATTTTGCTCCCTTCAACTGATCGAACAAGTCATCAATCCTAGGCAATGGATACTTACTCTTTATAGTGACCTTGTTCAATTGTCGGTAATCGACGCACATCCGCATCGAGTCATCCTTCTTCTTAACAAATAACACCGGGGCACCCCACGGTGAGACACTTGGTCAAATGAAACCAAGGCCTTGTAATTCCTCCAACTGAGTCTTCAACTCCTTGAGTTCAATAGGGGCCATTCTATATGGAGCCCTGAAAATAGGAGCTGTGCCTGGTGCAAGCTCGATCACAAACTCAATCTCCCTATCTGGAGGCAATCCTGGCAACTCCTCTAGAAATACATCCAGGAATTCACTCACGACTGGAATAGTCGAAGAGTCCTTTGCCTCGGGGTTCGCTAGACTCAATGCCGCAAAACGGGCAATATCTCTACTTTTCAACCCATGAAAATGAAATGACTTGCCTTCCACTGGCCAGAAGAGCACCATCTTTTCAAAACAAGCCACATGCCCATGATGTGTTTCTAACCAATCCATTCCCAAGATGACATCAAAGTCTTGAAATCCGAGGATGATTAGATCAACCGCCAACTCGTGGCTCCCCACTTGAACCACACTGTTTCTATACACTTTATCCGCTAATACTGTCTTGCCGAGAGGAATCGAAATGGCTAACTCCGGTTCCAGTTGGTTAGACTCGGAGGAAAAACCTTGAGAGAAACTCGACGATACGAATGAATGAGTAGACCCGGTGTCGATCAATACTTGGGCCAAATACTCATTGACTAGTAAGGTTCCTAAAATTTTAGCTAGCTAAGTCAATCCATGCATCAACAACGTATACATATCGGTATATATACATATAATCATGCCATATACGTACACAATCGAATAATACATAACAAAATTTTAAGGAAAATCAAATAAACTACAACTGAGTACCTTGCACTACATCGTCAGATGCAAGTGCATCACCCTCTGTCAAGGCAAAAACTCACCCCTGGTTCGCCTGGCGAGGCGGAGGTACAGAACGTGCAGGCTGAGAGGATGCCGGTATGATCCTGTTGGGCATGCTGGGGGCCTAATCCCCTGAGACTGGCCAGGAAAATACCGACTTGGGCAATCCCTGATCATATGGCCCTGGCGACCGCAATGATAACATCCACCCGATGCTCTTCGGTAATCTCCTGCCGGGTGCCTTCGGCCGCATGAAGTGCAGACCTCATATGTGTAAGTCGGAGGGGCCGGAGGTGAAGTGTACCTCGCCACCCGAGGTGCAACTGGCCGTGGAGTTGGAAGAGCCTGAGGTCGAGGTGCCTGAGGCATGTACGGGCGTGGAACTGGAGGCGCAGAAGATGGCCTCATAGGTGGTGCTGGCCACGCATACTGATAAGGGCCGGTATGAGCCCGCCTCTCTGGAGGTGCTGAATTACTAGGTTGGCCTCTCACCAACTCCCTCTTCTTGGACACCGCCTCCGAATTTGCCTCGATCAATAAGGCCTTGTCTACTACTTCTGGATAAGTAGCGTGCCTGAAACCCGATACTTTCTCCATAATAACATCTTTGAGCCCTTGCTCAAATCTCCTCGCCTTCCTTGCCTCAATAGCAACCATGTGAGGCACAAATCTAGAGAGCTCCGAGAACTTAGCCTCATAAGCGGCCACAGTCACCGAACCTTGCTCTAGGTTGATGAACACTCTTTCTTTCTTTTCCCATGCTCCAACAGGAAAATACTTTTTATATAAAGTGTCCTTGAACTCCTCCCAAGTCCAAGGTTGACCCTGCATGGTCAAATCTCGAGTCCTCAAGGCGGACAACCACCAATGGTGTGTCTCACCCTCAAGCATGAAAACTGCCCATGCTACTTTATCCTCATTTGAAGGCAAGAGGACCGCAAAAATCTTTTCCAACTGGAGGATCTATGCCTCCATAGCAAGAGGGTCCACACTCCCATGGAATGATGGAGGCCTCAATCTCCTGAATGCCTTCACCCCAGCTGTACGATGTACTGGAGCCGTAGACGGTGGAGTCGGTGCCGCTGACGATGGTATAGCCTGTCGAGCCGCCAGTATGGCAAGTGTCTCAGCAATAGAGCCTAAGACCTGAGAGAGGTTCGGCTGCTCAACCTCATCTCGAGAAGAAGATGAAGCTCTGGTATGTGGTCCACGACCTCGTGTGCCCCCTCTCATGATTAAAGTCCTGAGAACAATAGCACCACATGAGTCTAACTTGAAACCACAATTTATCGTATTGCTTCAATTCATCATAATTCAATTGTATAGATTGTATAATACTAGCATACATCACATCAAGTCATCGGAGCATTTATCATATTATACTTTGGTGTTCTAGCGTCTCTAAGACCCGTACTTGGTTGAAGCAACCATTTTGACTAAGAGTAAGGTTTAGTCTTACACTTGGAACATGGCTCACTTCTGACTTACTTCCTTCCTAACTTGTTTCCTAACATATGCTCTTGTCAAGCCATGATATTAGATTCTAAGTGACCCTAGAGACCTAAAGCCTAGGCTCTGATACCACTTCTGTCGCGCCCCAAAACCCACCTTAGGAGTTAGAGTGAATCTTGGACGATTCATCATGACTTACATGACTTGCTTGACAAACAAACCTGCAAAAGACCTGGAGCATATACAATAGAGGACATAATAGCGGAAACATACTCTAACATAGCACAGCGGAAGACTTAACCAAACCTCTATGTATATATATATGTGATCCAAGTTTATACAAAAAGTACACAAAAGACAGTGCGGACATGCCCGCCAAAATACATGAATATCTCTCTCAACTCACCCACAACTATTCACCCAAAATCTACCACCTAATAGTAGCCCTAGACCTGAGGTTCCTCCACAGGCTCCTCAACGTACTCCTCCTCTACCCATGGGCTCGGAGCACAGATATCAAAAGGAGCAGCTGCTCCGTTATCACCTGCCGACATAAGAAGTACGGCTGAGCATGGAATACTCAGTGTGTACCAAATGCTAACTAACAGTCATAGTAGAGCAACAATGATATATATATATATATAAGCAGGAAGCAGTTAATCTCATAACAGGAAAGTAAAGCAGTTTATAATCATGCTTGCATTTTCGTAAAAGCCGATAAAACCTTTGAAAACATCACGCACTTGACTTAACTCAAATTGCCCTTTTTCGTGCTTGAAAACTTGTCTTGTTTGTCTTGTCTTGTCGTATTATGTCGTGTCATGCCATGTCATGCTTGCTTGGAAAATAAACGTGTTCATGCTACTTGTGAGGGAAGGGAGACCCTTCTTCCTAAATGCTCATGCTTGCCATGCCATGTATCTTGCTTGCTTGAAAAATAAACTACTTGTGAGGGAAGGGAAACCCTTCTTCCTAAATGCTCATGCTTGCCATGCCATGTATCTTGCTTGCTTGGAAAGTAAACTACTTGTGAGGGAAGGGAAACCCTTCTTCCTAAATGCTCATGCGAAGGAAGGGAAGCCCTTCTTATGATATGTACTTGCGAGGGAAGGGAGACCCTTCTTATGCATGCGAGTCTTGTTCTTGCCGAAAGTGAAGTAAAACATATCGTAGGATATGTCCCACCTTTAATTATTGTTCTTGAAAAACCTCGGTAAATAATATCATGCATGCTGTGCTTTCGTGAAATTGTGTACATACTTGCATTTGGAATTAAATATGACATTTGGGTAATTCACGACACATATAACATCGATAATTTGAGCAAGTCAATATTCATGCAATTTAGGGAAAGCAAGGAAACACACTATCATAGGCCCTACAAATTTCCATAATTAATTAAGCATGCATCTCTTAATTTCCAACTCATTTTATTCACCTTGGCATTTCATCAAACATGGGGTGTGTTCATTATGTAATTAACCTACATCATGCTTTTTTAGGTGGATTGATATTCACATCACACATGTATGTTTATTATGGATACAATGCCCTCCCCATTTAATTCATCACATCATTCACACGGCATCCATTCGCCCAAATCCATCCTCACACAACCATTCCATTCACATCCCAATAGCATCATACTTTAGGAAAACAATATAAGGAAGGAAAGAATGAGGGATATGAACTAGAAGGGTAGCAAAAGGTACCGACCTTGTATAGAGGAAGAAACCCCTTCCAAAAATGTGCGTGAGTTGCTGCCCTAGCTTGGAAAAAGTGCTTCTCACGAGCTTGAGCCGAGAACTTGAAGAAGAACAAGCTTGAGGATGATTGTGGGTCTTCAACCCTTTAATTCCTGCTCAAAAGAAAACCCTAGGTTTAGAAACCCCTTTCTCTTCTCTCCTTATCTCTCAAATCTTCTAAGTGTTGAGAATGAGCCCTAAAGACTCGCGCGAGCCTTATATGTAAAGGGTATAACACCCAAATACCAAAAAAGCCCTTATTGAAATTCTGCAAAAACACGATAGACCGATCGATCGGTAATCAGGACCGAGCGATCGGTTGCCTACCGAGCGACCGGTGATATTGATCGAGCTCTCAGTCAAAAACAAGCTCTCTAAAAAATTTTCCCATACAAAAAAATCAACCAGTCGATAGTCTCTGATTGATCGGTTGTGGACCGATCGATCGCTACAATGGACTGAGCGATCGGTGGCCTGCATGTTTTTGACACTGAGTCCATTTTTCACCAATTTGCACTATTGGGACCCATTGTACTTCTATTCTAACATCTTCTAAACTTGACTAGGACCTCTTTAAAGCTCATAGGCTTTATTAAATAATTTATCTAATTAATCATAACATTCCTGACACAATTCCATCGAAGTTTCAAATTTTCATTTCATGAAATTGAGATTACAAGACACCATGCCTTGACACACATCCCAAGGCACATACAAAAAGTTTCGGGGCTCTACACTAACTGCACTTTTACCAAGAGCTGTTTGACAGTGCAAAGGTTGAGATGACCTCCCGAATCCGACAGTTCGGATCTTGAATGTTCAATGTTATTGAGTCAATTGACAACATGGAGGTTGAGATCACATCCCTCCAACAGCAAATCATGGACCTTAACGGTGTGCCCCGGCCACTTGACTTTGCCATCCCTGATGGGCCTGCTTAGGATCGAGTCTTTTTCTCTTTTTCTTAAGTCGCACAGTCCTGTACTCACCAACTATACATCAATGAAGAATCTTTTCAGCATCTTCTTCCGTGTAAATCATGCATAATCATGTTTAATCGTTGGATTCTTTTCAGTTGCATAAGCCGACCCATGTCTCGCATTATGACTATAATTCTCGGCTTATGCAGAGGAACTAGCTCGAACAGATGAGCCAGCGCAACAACGAGTCATTCTTGGAGTATGCTAGCCGCTGGAGGGAAATAACAGCTAAAATCCCGACTTTGATCCCTAAGGAGGAATTGGCGAGCATGTTCGTGGGCACTCTGAAGCAGCCCTACTCCTCTTTGATGATAATTCTATCAGTTGTAGACTTTGGCACCATTATCAAGATAGGTGTCCGCATCGAAACGACCATCAAAAGTGGAGCCATCCACTCTAGTCTAGGGCTTGCTCCCCCTAAGGCAACAGTGCCAGTCAGCAGAAGCAGCGGTCCCAAGGACCAAAGAAGGAAGGAAGATGTATAGATGGTGGCTTCTGCAGCACCTATCCAGTTGCCGGCTCCAGCTGCTTAGTCTCAGCCTGCAGTAAGAAACACCCGACCAGTCCGACCAAACTAGGGGCAAAGTTGTCAATAGGACAAACCCCTAGAAATTTCACCCCTCTTCCATATACACTCACCCAGTTATTGGACTTTCTGACCAAGCAGGGTCTTCTCACCTTGAGATGCCCTACTCCTCTCTTGCGTCCTGATAAACAGAACAAGAATTACAGAGTCGATCATCACTGCACCTTTCATCGAGGCCCAGGCTATGCAACCGACTACTGCATCGACCTGAAGTGCGCCATCTAAGATCTCTTGGATAAGGAAAAGGTTGAGTTGGCTCTCGGGAACACTAGCATCAACCAGGCACCACTGTCCCCACACAACAATCAAGTAAATTTTATTGAGTGGGAAGAGCCTGGGCAGGGCAGCCAAGACCCAGCGCACCCACAGTGAATGATGGCATGATCAGACCCTTTTACCGGTAGCCAGTCATAATCCATTTCCCTTAATTGAACTTCTAGACCATCCAATATCTAGTGCAGATCCCCACCCTTGAAACAAACAAAGAGCAAATCGTCTATACTATCCCCTGTCCCGCAAATTGGCCTACAGCACCCGCTCAAGCCTCTACCTCTGCAAGCCCTATCAGGATCCCTTACATCCTCTCTCAACCTTTCAACCTCAACCATGTACCTACTCCTCACTCTCTCATCTTTGAGAGTAAGAGCATAACCAATCTCACCTGATCTGGTCAGGTGTACCAACCTCCTGCAATTGAGTTGGCAAAAGGGAAAGGGAAAGAGAAAGAAAAAAGACCCTGAGAAGGAAGCAGTAGACTCAGCAGCTTTACTGAAAATCTTGGAAAAAGCGGAGGAGTTCAACATCACGCAGTAGTTGAGTAAGACTCCAGCCCAGATCTTCATCATGGGTCTTCTCTTGACTTCCGAGCATCACCGGAAGTAGCTTCTTCGAGTATTTAACAACGCCCACGTAACACCAAACATCACGCCCGAGAAACTGGGGCATATGGTGGGGCAAGTGCTTAAATCAAGAATAATCTCCTTCACAGAAGAAGAAATACCGGATGACGACAAGGACCATACCCGGGCTCTTTACATTGCAGTTCAGTACATGGACAGAATTTTATCCTCAGTGCTAATCGACAATGACTCCGGCCTCAACGTCTGCACTTTATCAACACTGTAAAGTCTAGGGTTGGACCTCAGTCAGGTGAAAAAGAGATCCATGACAATTAGGGCTATTGACAACTTTACAAGGCAGAATTTGAGCAACATTGACTTGACCATCAGTGTCAGACCTGCTCAATTCACAACAAATTTTCAAGTTGTGAATGTGCTAGCTTCATTCACTTTTCTCATCGGAAGGCTATGGATCCACGCGGGTAGAGCCATTCCCTCCTCTCTCCATCAAAGAATCAAGTTTATTCAGGATGACCACATGGTCGTGATTCCATCAGAGGAATTCGCAAGTTCCTTCGAGGACGTTCAAGAGTTGGGTCAAAGCACATCCTTTATGGCATATCAATTTGAGCAGGTCAGTTCTATCGCCCAGATAAAAGAACAAAACAAGCAGCAAATACCGCAATTTTTCAGGATGATGGATAGGATGAACTACCAACAGGGGTTAGGCCTGGGAATCAAAAATCAGGGAATGAAAAAGAGATACATGCCTCCTCGCTACAGTTCTCCATTTAGTCTGGGTTACAAGCCCAAATTTGAGGACTATCTTTCAAAGCTTATAAAGAAAAACAGTCAGTAGGTGAAACTAGAACCCCGACCCCACATCTCTATAACTTTCCCAATTGGAACCTTCCAAGCCTATCCCAATAGCCCTCTTACACCAGCCTCCAGTACCTCAATCCCCCAGCCCGATGCCGAATCTTCAAGGATTCCAGATCTAGAGGTTATTAGCATGGCCCAGATGTTTAACAAGCTGACTGTCGAAGACGCCACAGAAGCAGAAGATCAAGCGGGAGAGCAGGTCTGCATTTTCTCCAACAGCGCCAAAGCATCATCCAGTCACCGACCACTGATTCATTGGTAGATTGAGACTCTAACCATTGAGGCCATTCAGGGTCGGGGCAAGAACAGTGCAGGACAGGTTGGTCCAAACAAGCACTGACTAAGCAACACTTTCTCCTCCTTCTATTTTCTCTTTGTTCCCATTGCAAAATCAAAATATCAGCCTCTATTGGCCTCCTTTTGTTTGAGTCAAGCTTTTGTAAACAACAATCATCTTGTTTTATAAATGAAAATAAGATATTTTGACTCAAAATCATGTTTTACATAAAACATTTTAAATTGGCTGATGACGAAATCACACAGACTCTTCCTTTGGAAGGCCTAGTGTCCTGAAGCCACAAAAAACAACAAAAGCATACTAAATTAAGCTAACTGATTTACCAAGAAATTACCCCCGACAGGGCTACCCTCGAAACCCTTCTTGAACTTTCAGAGGTGGAGTATGATACAAAGCAGGAAGAGGAACCGCCTCAAGAGCTACTGGATATCCTAGAACGCAGTGAAGGGATCTTACAATTTAACATTAAGGACACCGAGACCATAAACCTTGGGCCAAAGACAAACCCTGGCTAGTCAAGATCGGTAAAACCATGAGCCCTCAGCAAAGAACAAACATGATCAGCTTTTTGAAGAGCTATAGTGACATCTTCGCCTGGTCATATGCAGACATGCCCGGCCTGGACCCAGCATTGGTGGTACACAAACTGCCCTTAAACCCCGAGGTGAGACCAGTTAAGCAGAAACTGAGACGGATGAGGCCCAAATGGTTATAGAAAGTCAAAGAGGAGGTAGAGAAGTAGATCAAAATAGGTTTTCTGGTAGTAGTAACCTATCCTGAATGGTTAGCCAACATCGTACTAGTACCCAAGGAGGATGGCAAGGTCCGAATGTGTATTGACTACCGGAATCTGAACAAGGCAAGCCCTAAGGACAACTTTCCTCTCCCACACATCGACATCCTGGTCGACAATACAGTAAAGCATGAGATGCTTTCATTTATGGATGGTTTCTCCAGATACAACCAGATCAGAATGACAGAAGAAGACATGGAGAAAACCTCCTTCATCACATCTTGGGGCATATCTGCTACAACGTAATGCCCTTCAGACTCAAGAATGTAGGGGCAACCTACCAGAGGGTCATGATGGCACTATTCCACGACATGATCCACAAAACAACAGAGGTCTATATGGATGACATGATCGTTAAATCACCTACTACCAGGCAATACCCTGAAGACCTGAAACAACTATGTGATAGACTCAGAAAATTTGGCCTAAGATTGAACCCAGCCAAATGTGTTTTTAGAGCCCCATCAGGAAAGTTCCTTAGCTTCATAGTCAGCAAAAGAGGCATTGAGATTGATCCAGCTAAAGCCAGAGCTATCATCAAAATGCCAACTCCCCAGACTAAAAAGGAAATCCACAGGTTCCTAGACAGAATTTAGTACATTAGTCGATTAATCTCTCAGCTCATGCCGATATATGAACCAATCTTCAAGCTTCTCAGGTAGAGTATACCTACAGTCTGGACAGATGAGTGTCAGGAGGCCTTCGACAAGATAAAGCAGTATCTTCTCCACCCTCCAGTGCTTGTGCCACCTATATCAGGACGGCCACTATTACTCTATATCTCAGTACAAGAAACCTCCATGAGGTGCGTCCTGGCACAGCATGACAAGACAGGCAGAACCGAACAAGCCATCTACTACATCAGTAAGCGCCAACTAGAGTATGAACAGAAGTACAGTCCGATTGAGAAAACTTGTCTGGCACTGGTCTGGGCTACTCAACGTCTACGACACTATTTGATTTCCTACCCGACAATCCTGATTTTCCAGATGAACCCACTCAAATACCTACTGGAAAAGCCAGCTAGTACCGGGAGGAATCCCAATGGCCTATGATGTTAACTGAATTTGACATCACGTATATTACTCAAAAGTTAGTCAAGGGGCAAGTGATTGCAGATCACCTAGCCCACAGTCCAACACAAGATTACATTTCAGTACGTGATCAATTTCCAGATGAAGCCATCCTGTATGCAGAGTCTGAAGAGCAAAAATATCTCGGTTGGGAGTTATATTTCGACGGAGCCGCTAACAATCATGGACATGGGATAGGAGCAGTCCTGATTTCTCCCAAAGGAGCCCACCTCCCTATCCCAGTCAAGTTGAAATTCAGATGCTCAAACAACGAAGCAGAATATGAGGCATGCATTGCCGGACTGAAAGAAGCCCTGGGCATCGGAATCGAAGAGATAGACATCTACAGTGACTCATCTTTGGTAATCTACTAGACGAACGAATCTTGGGCCATCTGAGAAGCCAGGCTAATCCCATACATAGCCTACCTCAACGTGCTGATCACTCAGTTCAGAAGAATCACCTTCAGCCATAGGTTCAAGAACCACAAAAGATTCACCGATGCACTGGCCACTCTCGCCTCCACGGTATAGATTCTTAAGGGCATCATGCTCTGGCCATTCGAGATTCAACAACAAGAACAACTTGCTTACTACTTTGAGATGAAAGAGGTATCAGACAACAAGCCTTGGTATACAAACATCAAGTAATATCTTGAGGACGAGACCTTCCCACTCGATGCCACCAAAATAGACCGCCGGATAATCAGAAGACTGACCATTCAATTCATTCTCTTAGGAGGAATCTTATACAAAAGATCACCAAACATGATCTGGCTTAGATGCCTCAATACTCACGAAGCTGCGCACGTAGTTGATGAAGTTCACGAAGGAACTTGCGGCCCACACATAAACGGGTTAGTGCTCTCCAAGAAGATACTTAGACTGGGCTACTACTGGTGTACAATGGAATCTGACTATTGTCGGCATGTGCAGAAATGTCACCAGTGTCAAATCTATACCGATAGGATCAATGCACCGCCAACTAGGCTACACAACCTCACTGCTCCATGGCCATTCTCAGCTTGGGGCATTGACGACATCGAACCCATAGCACCGAAAGCATCAAATGAACATCGATTCATCCTAGTAGCAATCGATTACTTCACCAAATGAGTTGAGGCAGCCTCTTATGCCAATGTCACGACCTCCGTGGTTTAGCGTTTTCTAAAAAAGGATATCATCTGCCAGTACGGTGTTCCGTTCGAGATTGTAACAGACAATGCTCTCAATTTTTGCAACAAGAGGATGACAGATCTCTGCCAGAAATTCAACACATAGCATCACAACTTTACGCCATACAGGCTATAGACCAATGGTGTAATTGAAGCCGCCAACAAAAACATAAAGAAAATCATAGAGAAGATGGCAACCAATTACTCTGCTTGGCATGAGATGCTCTCGTATGATCTCTTGGCCTATAGAACGTCCATCCAAACCTCAACTCGAGCAACACCATTTTCTTTGGTTTATGGTATGGAATTAGTCCTCCCCATCAAAGTGGAAATTCCATCACTCCGGGTGTTAATGGAAGCAGAAATCTCAGAAGCAGAATAGGCACATACCCGGTATGAGCTGTTGAATCTAATCAAAGAATGACGACTGAAAGGGATCAACCACTCAAGCCTATTAGAGGCGTATGGATAGGGAGTTCAACAAGAAAGTCAAGCCTTGGAATATTGAAGTTGGTGACCTGGTTCTCCAGAAAATGTTGCCAAATTGCCTTTACCCGAGGGCAAGTTCACTCCCAACTATGAAGACCCCTACATTGTCCGAGAAAAATTCTCCGATGGCGCCCTTCGACTCGGACGTATGGATGACGAAGACCTCCGACAGCCCATCAATATGGACAAAGTCAAAAGATACTATGCTTAGGGTCTAGATCTAATAGGTGCTTTACACTCATAGATTCTTTGAGAAATGACAGGAGGCCATCCTTGGCACACTCCTCATCTCCAGCAATGTAACATTTTTTCAAATCAATGAAATTTGCTAGTTAGCCCCTTGAGCCTAACAACCATTCTTTTGCAAAACCTTTTCAGGGACACCCTCCCTTGCCTTCTGTGGCATTTACCTGAACTACGTCATGACCTGTTCCTACAAAGGGAATGTAGGCAACCTAACAACCAGGTGCGGTCGCAAGAGGGATCAAGATTGTCGCGCCCCAAAATACCCCCTAGGAGTTAAGGGATACTTTAGGTGTGACTATACATAACCTGGCAAACCATCATGCAAAGAAAAAAGTATAACATGCTCTAATGGAAATATAATACAGAGTGCGGAAGCTAAAATATGGCAGAAATACCACCAACTTTTTCTTTTCTTCTATAAACTTAATAAGTATTCCAAGTTTATACAAAATATGACATGTAAAGGTGGACATGCCCACCTATCAAAATACAAAAGACAAAATACAACTCTATCTCGCTCAATAGTCACCCCCGTGGGGCCCAATGGTCTAAGTCTCTCGCCTCAGTCTGAGGCTCAACTACCGAATCTTCATAAGGTTCTTCCTCACCGTAGTTCTCCTTAACCCAAGGACCTGGGGCACAAATGTCGAAAGGGACTCGTGTACCTGCTGACATAAAAGTACGGCTGAGCATGGAATACTCAGCGAGTACAAACCCCTAGCTAACAATAATAATAACAAGCAACGCATCATATGAAAGTACTGAAAGGATACAGTTCATATTCATTTAAAACAACATCATGCATAACCATTTATTAAATCATAATTCTAATGAGAATCAAACCATATCTATGAAACATATGAGTTCTTTCTATAATTCTTATGAGCCAGAGGTTAGTACCCGCACAACCCTGGGCTACCAACCTCCTTGACAATACAATACTTCTGAGTCTTTTCTTATGAGCCAGGGGTTAGCACCAGCACAATCTTGGGCTACCAACCCCCTTGACAATTCCAATACTTTTCTTATGAGCCAGAGGCTAGCACCCTTAACCAGGGCTACCAACCTCCTTGATAGTTCCATATCATTTTCTTATGAGCCAAAGGCTAGCACCCTTAACCGGGGCTACCAACCTCCTTGACAGTACAACACTTTCGAGTCCTTTTTTATGAGCCAAGGGTTAGCACCCGCACAATCCTGGGCTACAAACCCCCTTGACAATACCATTTCTTATGAGCAAGAGGCTAGTACCCTTAACTAGGGCTACCAGCCTCCTTGACATTTCCCCCATCTACATATGTGTTCGTGCATAGCAATTGTGAAATCATGATGACATATAGCGTTTTAACAATTTCAAAATCATATGAGAATTTAAGAAGCGAAATAACCACATGCCTACAACTTGTAAAAATGGGGAATATTATGTAACTCATGCTTTCAAAATCTTGGTTCATTCATGCATTCTATCAAACATGTGGTATTCAATCTTTTTACCTTTAGTTATTTCGTATTTTCTCATTCGAACATTTCATCAAACACTTGGGGTATGTTCATTATGAGTAAGATGCCTGTAGAGCCCCGGAATTTTTCACATTTAATGCATGATACTTTCGTTGCCATTTTGCCTTTAAAGAGGTATAATTAATAAATAAGGAAGAAATTGGAAATTCCGAAACTTCAGAAATGTTCATTTTCGAAGTACGAACCCAACGCAAATTGAATCGTCAAAATCGGACGAACGAGTCAAAAGTTATGGCCAAAACAGTTTGGACATGCAGACCACCGATCGCTCGGTCCATGGAGCGATCGATCGGTCCAAAACCGATCGCTCAGAGGCTATCGACTGGTCAAGATTTTTGTATGGAAAATTTTTCCAGAGAGTGAAATTTTAACCGATCGCTCGGTTATGAAACCGATCGATTGGTAGGCAACCGATCGATCGGTCATTAACACCGATCGCTCGGTACTCGCGTTTTTGCAGAAATTTCAGTAAGGGTATTATGGTCTTTTGGTCGGTTTACTCCTACCTTAAGAGTTTAACCCGAGCCTTTAGGGCTTCATTTCGACACTTAGAGAGATTGGGAGATAAGAAGAGAGGAGAGGGCGATTCCTAAACCTAGGGTTTCCATTTTGGAGAGAAATCAAGGGGTTTGTGAACCCACACTCAACTCAAGCCCATTTTTCTTCAAGATCAAGGCACAAACTCGTGAGGAGCATCTCCTCAAGCTAGGGCAGCAACTCACGGTCGTTTTTGGAAGGGGATTTCTTCCTCACTTGATCAAGGTCGGTACTTCTTACTACCCTCCTAGTTATAGCTTCCCTTTTTCCTTTGTTTCTCCTTGTTTTCCTTCACTTATATATGTGTTATGAGATTGGTGGTATAAATGGTGAATGAAGATGGATGTTGGTGAATGGATGCCGTGTGGATGATGTGATGAACGAATGGGAAAGGGCATTGTACTAATAATGAACATACAAGTGTGATGTGAGCATAACCCACCTAGAAAAGCATGATCTAGGTTTAAGTGAATAATGAACACACCCCATGTTTGATGAAATGCCAAGGTGAACAAAATAAATGATAAATTAAGGGAACCCATGCTTAATTGCTCTTGAAATTTGTTAGGGTTCATGATAGTGTGTTTCTTACATTTCTTAAAATGTGTAGATTATTACTCACTTAAATTGTTATATGCTATGCCTTGTGAATTACCCCAAACTACCATATTTAATTCCAAATGCAAGTATGCACACGATCTCACGAGCACGCATGAAATGACGTGATTTACCGATGTTTTAAGTATGGGACTTAGAGGTGGGGCATATCCTAAGATATGTTTCACTTCGCTTTTGACAAGGGCAAGACAATCATGCATTGCATAGGGAAAGGTCTCCCATCCCCTCACATGACATGCATAGCATCGCATGACACGCATAGCATAGCATCGCATGACACGCATAGCATAGCATCACATGACACGCATAACTCTGCATGGCATGACACGCATGGATGCTAGTTACGACGGGCTATGAACGGCAACTAGGCATTCACATTCCGCATGGATGCTAGTTGCGACGGGCTATGAACGGCAACCAGGCATACCCATCTGCATATAGGGTACTAGTTGCGACGGACTATGAACGACAACTAGGCATATCATTCAGTGTACAGGGTACTAGTTGCGACGGGCTATGAATGGCAACTAGGCATGTGAACATGTTTAAATTATGAACAAGCAAACATGATACTCGCATGACACGGTGAACAAGTTCCCAATCACGCAAAGGGTATTTCAAGTCAAGTCAAGTGCACGATGTTTTCAAGGGTTTTATCAATTTTTCTGAATGCAAGCATGAATATAAATTGCTTTACTTCCTTGTATGATATAAATTGTTCCTGTTCTATATATGCAATTTGTTTCCTACCTTATGTATGCTATCTGTATACTATGACTGTTGGTTAGTATTTAGTACCCGCTGAGTATTCCATGCTCAGCCGTACTTCTTATGTCGGCAGGTTCTGAGGGAGCTGCTGCTCCATTTGATGTTTGTGCTCCTGGTTCATGGTTGGAGGAGGAGTACGTCGAGGAGCCTTTGGAGGAACCTCCCGTAGAGGGTTATCAGTAGGTGGTGTTAGATTCTGAGTGGATTAGCTGTGGGTGAGCATGAGTGATTTTATCCATGTATTTTGGCGGGCATGTCCGCACTTTCTTTGTTTTGATTTCTTTGTATTAAAACTTGGACCATGTGTATATACTTAGAGGTTTGTTAGACTTCCGCTGTGTCTTATAGTTATGCTTCCGCTGTTATCCTCTATTGTATATTCTCTGTGGGTGTTTTGCAAGTGGTTTGTCAAGCAAGTCGTGTAAGTCATGATTAGTCGTCCAAGATTCACTCTAACTCCTAGGGTGGGTTTTGGGTCGCGACAATGCCCTTACAGCATTTATCCATAACACACACATCACAATCCATGGCAACCCATCGCCTCAATTCCTTCCTCCATCCATATATTCCACCATTTATTCATTTGATCTTGTTTATGTTTTAGGGATTTAGCATATTTCCACACAAGGGGCAAATGGAAGATACAACACACTATAATCACAAGAAACTCTAGGTTATTACCATAGTAGCAAGGAAGGGTGTACTAACCTTGAAAGAAGAAGAGAAAAACCTTTAAAATGCTGAGGGAGACGCTGCCCTAGCTTAGAGAATGAGCTCCACACGTGCTTGAGGTTGGGTTTGATGAATCCAAGCTTTTTGGGATGATCTTGGGTGTTTAAACCCTTGATTCTCCCTCTCAAATGGAAAGGGCCTCTTGAAACCCTAGGTTCTTCTTCCTCTCCCTCAAATACCTCTAAGTGTAGTGAGTGGGGACCCAAAAACTCGAGCAAGGCTTATAAAGCCAAAGGGTACTGGCCAAAGGACCAAAAAGCCCTTAATGAAAATTCTGCAAAAACGTGAAGACCGAGCGATCGGTGGTTATGACCGATCGATTGATTGCCTACCGATCGATCAGTGTTATTGACCGAGCGATCGGTCAAAAACATGCTCTCTGGAAAATTTTCCCATACATAAAAGTTAATCAATCGATAGCCTCCGATCGATCGCTAATAATGACCGAGCGATCAGTGCTCTGCAAGTCCCGACTGTTTTGACCATATCTTTTGACTCGCTTGTCGGATTTCGACGATTCAACTTGCGTTGGGTTCATCTTTCGAAAAGGAACATTACGTTTCAGAATTTCCAATTTCTCCCTTATTTATTAATTAGACTATGAGAAAGGCCAATTAGCTATGAAAGTACCATTCATTAAATATAGAAAAGTCCGGGGTGCTACAAAGATATCTCCTGAGCCATTCCCCAAGTAGAATCCAAACCTCTCCAGAGTCTCCCCCGCAGAGCCAAACTCTCCCCAAACAAAATCAAAATCATTCGATCTCCTTAGCCGAGTCGATATTCAAGGGTATAAAATTTCCATCAAAGGAAAACCCAAAATAGAAGTCGAAACATTCTCAAAAGCAGAGATTCCCCTCAAAGACAATCTCTCTAGACTCTTTCCCAAGCAGAATCGACCTCTGTACAAAAACCTTTTTAGGACAACCTCTCCCAAAACTTTTCCTAGCAGATTCAATCTCTTCCCGAAGTCAGCCTCTACCAAAGAGGAAAATTCCCAAGTGGAGCAAAATAATAAAATTCCAAGCGATTGGAAATCAACTACAATAGGAGAAATCCTAGGGTGTCCCAAACTTTGGTCCCCTAGACTACATTTTGTCCCACTCTAAGTCCTCCTAGATCCTCTAGAAATTATGAGTGCAAGCGCAATATCACATCTATATCCTCAGCGGAAACACAATCTCCATAATCCATAGAGGAGCACCGTCCAGGGCTATGAAAGGAGAAGACTTGTTCCCTCAAACAAAATCGGAGACATGAGTGAAAATCGGCAACGACCTCATTCGTAAAAATTACGCGACCCCAGACCTAGTCTTGCGACTAGGGGTAGAAAAAGAATAAAAATCAATCAGCTTTGCAGGCATGAGGAAAACCGGCAATGACCTCATTGCACAAAAATTATGCGAATCCCATGACTTCGTTATTCCAAGGGTGAAAAATGGAGAAAAAGATGAAGGCAGTTTGACAACAAAACCCGACAACAATCACTCTTACTAGACTCCCGATTACACCCAGTAGAGATTCCTTCGGGAACAAATCCTAGTAGGCAGCTAACACGAAAGTCCTCAGTGATCGCCAGCAGTTCCCTACTCCCCAGCAGATCCCCACTAGGAGCTTCCAACTATTTTCTACATTTTAGCAGACTCCCAGCGACAGTCCTCAGTCTTCAATAGCAGTAAGTCATGCTCACTTATTCCCCAATGGAGCCTCAGTAGAAATTTCCAAATACTTTCTATAGGACTATCTCTAGCAGAGACTCCTCCGGGAACTCGTCCTTAGCAGAAAGCCTATACACGACAAACTCCAGTAGTTTTATATCCCCCAGTAGATTCCCAGTAGGAATCTCCATTTGATCTCTACAAATTCTCCAACAAGAGTCCTCAACGGTAGCAAGACAAGCTCGTCTATACCCAGCAGTATTCCCCTAGTGGAGGCACATCCTCTATTAAATCATACTTCATTCTCTGAGAGTAAAAGACATACCACAAATCCCCCCTAAAGCCTTGGTAAAGGCAATTTACTGGAAAATCTAAAAGCTAGCTAAACATTTTTCTGTAAAAATCAAAAGAATTTGCAAAAAGTCTACAACACTTTTTTTAAAAATGTTTTTGAAAATAGAATTTCTACTCGATTGTACTAGCCTGCACTAAAGTAGCCCGGCAAGACAAGCAGTAGAAGAAGCCGACGCCACGCATCTCCGCAAGTCATAGTCAAAAGAGTCATGGGAAAGCATCCTCGCCTTTATCCCCTGCATGACATCATTTTACATAGCGTCACGCCTTGCGTGACAAAATTCCTCAGCATCACCCAACGTGATCAAAATCCAGTGCCTTTGGGCCACTTCAATATTAATCCAGCTAGTGCCTTCGAGACAAGCCACACCTCTTCTCGACCCCCCCGCATGTCCCCAACATCCTATGTATCCCTTGACAAACTCGTCATACCACGATACCTCTTGCATGTCCCCTTTGTGACACCCTAGCGTGTCCTCGACATCCCGTGTGTACCTTGATAAACCCGTCATACTACACCAACACCTGCATATCCTTCCTTGTGATACCCCCGCATGTCCCCGACATCTTGTGTGTACCTTGACAAATCCTTCATACCGCTACACCACCTACATGTCCTTCCTTTGTGACACCCCCGTGTGTCCCTGACATCCTGTGTGTACCTTAACAAATCCGTCATACAGCTACACCAACTGCATGTCCTCCCTTGTGATATCCCCACGTATCCCCAACATCCCGTGTGTATCTTGAGAAGCCCGTCATACCGCTACACCACCTGCATGTCCTCCCTTGTGACATCCCAGTGTGTCCTTAACATCCTGTGTATCCTTTGACAAACCCGTCATACTGTGATACCTCCTCCATGTCTTTTGTGACACGCCCATCTGTCCTCGACATCCTGTGTGCCCCTTTGACAAGTTTTTTATACTGCGACATTACCTCCTGTATGTCTCTCCTGTGACACTCCCGTGTGTCCTTGACATCCTGTGTGTCCTTTGAAAAACTTGTTTTACCGCGACACCTCTTGCATGTCCCTTTTCCGACACTCCACGTGTCCTTCGTTCGTTTTGGCTAAACACCTCCGAGTAACGCCATAACAACCAATCTGGCTAGTGCCTCTAGGACATATCATCTTTTATCAATCCACAGCGTGAGTAGACCGGACTACTCTCCATTCCCCAGTGAGTGGCCCTAACCTTTCCCCAGGTCGCCCATATCCCCGACAGGTATGGGCAGGCACATTGCACCCACATTTGCACAGTATGCACGCGCATCATACTGCATTCCCAAAATCCAATCTCAGTGTAAAAATAGGATGATTCCAGTCTTTGTCATTCAATTGTCAGCATTGGCACTCTCAGACAAAGAAGGGCAGCTGTAAGCACCCAATTTTTACACACCCCTTCCTTAACCATGGTTAAACTTTATAACCATGGTTAGCTCAATCTAAACCTAGGTCTAAATTAGCAAGCCCCAAGGGCCCAAGCCTTGGCCTAATCCTAAACCCATTCCCTAAAAGCCTAAGGCTTAGCCTCTAGTTAAACCCCAAGGGCCCAAGCCCATGGTCCATGAACCAGACCCAAAGCCTAAGCCCTTGATCCTAGGCCTAAGCCCATGATCCATAACTCTATAAACGAAAGCCCAAGAGTCCAAGTCCAACACCTATGACCCAATTGCACAAAGCTAGTGCACAGCCCAAGGGCCAAGCTTTTCCCTCTTGCATAAAACTCAGCAAAACACCTTTTTGGTGATGGGACCAGATTCTTGATAGGTGCCCCATATCTGCCCCATACTCATTTCAGTGTCAAGACTTAAAATTTAAAATCTGCCAAACAATCCCTTGCACACCACCCATCTCCTTCCTTATTACCCTCATGCCATCATCTCCCTCAACCATATAAATCTCACTTGCCCAGCACTGTTTTAAGGGGGTCACACCAAAAAAAAGAAGAAACATTTTGCAGTCCAAGAAAAATCATCCTAGAAGAAGACCCCTTGCATACGAAAAGCTGTGACCAAAGAGAAAACCTCTGGCCACTTGAAAACCCACTTGTCTCAACCCATTTTTCTCTGGTTTTGTTTATTGGCTACAGGAGTTTGAGTTGGACCTGAGGTGAGCTTTGGCTTCCCTCACTTGAAAGGCTACTCTACTCTTAGCCAAGAAACAACCCATTCGGTGGAGCTTGGAGGGAATCCTCAAGACTATGTTCCTTTACCTTTATTTTCTTTTATTTATTCTTCTTTCTTGATGTCTCTAGTCCCTTTCTAAAGACTGAGTGAGTATCCCCCCTTGTGAGGTTGGACCCTCTATGTTCCCCTTGATAGCATAGAGGGTCCCCATGCATAGACGGGAGAGGTTAGGCTGCATGTTTTTGTCTCTTTATTTTTCTCTATTGTTTTTTTTTAATGTTTAATTAGTTTGGCCTAGGGAGCCTTGAGCATATGCATCTCTTTAACTTGAATGGGGGGAAGGTATTTGGATCAACATCCGACATAGTTCTAACTAGCTATGAGTTAGGTGGTAATCCAAATACCCTCCCAAAAGCAAGTCGTCTAGTGCAGTCCACTCCCCTCCTTTGGTCCTTGGATTAAGTTGGCCCTCTTATGCTCTAGTGGATCATATTTCTCTAGTCCTTTACTATCCAGAGATCTTTGGGGGCCTAGCTCTAGCGTAGTTGCATATTTCTTTCACTTTGGGTAATACCGGAGATGCTGTTTTGAGCAACACTCTGCTGGACAACAAGTACTTCTAGCAAAGAGTTGCACAAAACAGTGCACTTATATGTCTTTTGGTTCCCTTTTGTTGGCTCTAGCAAGGTGCTATACTCCTCTTAGTTCTCTAGGCCTAATTTAACCTTGGTAGATCCTTGGAATCTCAGCTCTTTTTGCTTTAGGGATATTTCTTGGCCAATCTATTTTGGGCTACCTGATCATTTAAAAAAAAAATAGCTTTTGTTTATTAGTTTGATTCAGGCCATTAGGGTAGCACCCGCTGGTTCGACCCTTCCTTGCCCTCTAGACTTATGGTGGAACTCATCTCCATCTTCGGAGGCCTTAAATCAGACCTGAGGGACATAGTTTTGAGCAGTGCCTTGTTGGGAGGTCATTTTTGTACCATCCAATAAGGTAGCGCACAAAACAGTGTATCACCCCAGCTTTCAGCTTTGGTATGGCTTGGTACAGACCTACTATCCTTTTTGTTTATGAGGATCTTTTGAACCTTGGTGAGTCCCTTATAGCCCAGACTATGTAGCCCTAGTCCTGGGGGCTATCTTGCTTGCCTCCACACATGGGCTAAGCAGCAATCTCAATTCAAAGAAAGAATAGGGCACACCTCCCCTCCCATCCATTGGTTGTGATTTAGTCCTCCCTAACTAGTGTTAAACTTAATCCTAGTTATTCCCCCTTATCACATAGACCACTAACTAGGGTTAGACTTAACCCTAGTTGATCCCATACCCTTGGTTGGACATTAATTTGAAAATACCAAAAAAATATAAAAAATCTGAAAAATACAGAAAAATCCCAAAAAATCTAAAAAAAAATGCAAAAATACCAAAAACTTGACTTTGGACCTCTTAGCCATGGTTAGCATCCCTAACCATGGTGAGCCCTCCTCCTTAACCATGGTTAATCAATTTAACCCATTGTTGAGCAACCCTTGGCCTACTGGGTCTATCCTCGACCTATCGGGCCTACCTTTTATCCTACCGGACTAATCCTTGGCCTACCGGGCCCAATCCTAAGCCTACCGAGCTTATCCTTTTAGCTTACCGAGCTTACCCCTTTAGCCTACCGAGCCCAAATCAATCAAACCATGCACTTGACCAACCCGGTCCATCATACCTTAGCCTCCGAGTTAAACCATTAGCCGCTTCGGCGCACACACACACATTCCTCAGTCTCAGCACGGGCTCATGTGCGAGAATTACGCTCGATCTGATCTCATCCCATGTGAGTACGCAGGCAACCCAACCTGGGTTCGACCCTAGTTAGCTTTTCTTTATTGAATTAGTATAACCTAAACACTAAGATATTTGAACAATCTTTTGACATTAATATGACTTATACTTAGGGAGTAGGTAACCATTGTAAAATAGGGGTCTCAGGGTGCCTAACACCTTCCCTGAGACTTAACCGAACCTCTTACCTAGAACTCTAATGCAGACTAAGACTTATCCACATAACCCGTGACTTATCTCTTCTTAATAAATAAGTGGCGACTCCTAATCCCAAATCAACCAACTGTGGGTGGACAAAATTTGTGCTCACAAATCTCTTTAGCATTATCCATTCCTAACTTCTTAAGAAGCTCCTTAGTGTACTTAGATTGATTAATGAAGGTTCCTTCCTTTGTATGCTTGATTTGAAGTCTAAAGAAGAAGTTCAACTCTCCCATCATGCTCATTTCGAATTCTTCTTGTATTGTCTCAGTAAACTCTTTACACAAAGATTCATTAGTAGATCGAAAAATGATACCATCAACATATATTTGTACAATTAGCATATCATCATTTTTGGATTTCACAAATAATATAGTATCTATTTTTCCTCTAATGAAATCAGTGCTAAGAAGGAAGCCACTTAATTTATCATACCACGCTCTAGGTGCTTGTTTTAAACCATATAATGCTTTAGTAAGTTTAAACACATGGTTTGGAAATTTATGATTTTTAAAACAAGGAGGTTGTTCAACATATACTTCATTCGATATAAAAACCATTTGAAAAAGAAATTTTGGCATCTATTTGAAATAATTTAAAATCTTTATAGCTAGCAAAAGCAAGTAACATTCTAATAGCTTCTAGTCTAGCTACTAGAGCAAAGGTTTTTTCATAATCAATTCATTCTTCTTGGTTGTAACCATGGACTATCAATCTTGTTTTATTTTTCACAATGTTTCCGGATTCATCATTTTTTTTCTAAAAACCTATTTTGTACATATGGTAGATTTATCTTTAGGTCTAGGTATTAAATCTCAAACATTGTTTCTTTCAAATTTGTTAAGTTCTTCTGGCATAGTCATTACCCAAGATTCATCATCTATTGCTTCATTAGCATTTTTAGGTTCAATTTGAGATAAGAAAGTTAAGTTATTACAAATGTTTATTCTTGTTCTTACTCTTTTTTCCATATCACAGAGAATTAGTTCTTTGGGGTGATCTTTTACTAATTTCAAAGCTTTACGAAGTTGATATTCATTTTCAACTTCAAGTTCTTCCTCATTATCAATTTCAATAAGTTCATCCATATTAAAATCTTCTATATTTTTATCATCATTTTCTTTCTTATTAAGTTCAATGTTTGATAAATCTTTCGATAGTTTTTCTACATTGTTTTCTATCTCATCTTCATCAATTTTCTCATTATCAAAATGGTTAGCTTCATCAAACACAACATGGATAGATTCTTCAACAACTAAAGTCTTTTTGTTAAATACTCTATATGCTTTGCTATTAGTTGAATATCCTAGAAAGATTCCTTCATGAGATTTAGGATCAAATTTCTTTAAGTGATGCTTGTCCTTTAATATAAAACATTTGCATCCAAACACCTTAAAGTAACCAATATTAGGTGATCTTCCTTTTCAAAGTTCATATGATGTTTTATTCAATTTGTTTCTTATTACAACTCTATTAATTACATAACTTGAGGTATTTACAGCTTCGGTCCAAAAATAATTAGGTAAGTTATGTTCATTTCCATTATTGAATTGATCTATTCTTGTGTTTTACAACATTATTTTGTTGAGGGGTTCTAGGAGCCTAAAAGTTATGACTAAATCCATTTTCTTCACAAAAAACTTATATTTCTTTATTTTTAAATTCTCCCCCCTATCACTTCTAATGTTGTTAATTGAATAACGTTTTTTATTTTGCACTCTCTTACAAAACTTAGCAAACAATATGTGTGCTTCACTTTTATGTGATAAGAATAACACCAATGTGAATCTAGAGTAGTCATCAACAATCACAAAATCATACAATTTTCTTCCTAGGCTAACAACATCATTAGGTCCAAACAAATCTAAGTGGAGAAGCTCTAAAGGTTTAAAAGTTGAGATTTCTTTCTTCTTCTTGAAAGATGTTTTGATTTGTTTACCTAGTTGACATGCATCATATACTTTATCTTTTACAAACTTAGTTTTAGGTAAACCTTTAACTAGTTTATTTTTAGATAGTTTATAAAGCAAGTCCATACTAGCATGTCCTAGTCTCCAATGCTATAACCAACTAACTTCATTTAAAGCGGAAAAACATGTCAAGTCTTGAGAAGTGATTTCATTGAATTCAATTGTGTAAATATTTTCATTTCTATATGCAATATTAAACAAGGTGTTAACATTATCACTATCTTTAATCATACACATGCTTGATTCGAAAGATACATTTACGTCTTTATCACACAATTGACTAATACTAATCAAATTATGTTTTAAACCTTCTAGTAAAAGAACATTTTCAATAAAAATAGAGTTATCCGGCCCTTAACAACATTACCTATGCCGATGATCTTCCCATTTGAGTTATTTCTGAAGGTCACATGTCCTCCATCTTTAGGAGAAAGAGAAATAAATAGTATTTTGTTCTTTGTCAGGTGCCTCGAGCAACCGCTATCCAAGAACCAAATGGTCTTGGAGGAACTTGATTTCATGCAAACCTATAATACAAATTCAAGTAACTCCTTTTGGTACCCAAACTCTTTTGAGTCCAACTTAGTTAGCCTTGAGAAAAATTGTCCCCTTAGGAACCCAAAATTTTCTTACTCTCTTATTTCCAATATATGAATAAGAGGTAGTAGTAGGTGAGGTTATCAAAAATGGTTTTGAAAATTCTTTTGTTTAATTAGGAGATTGTATCCAATTACCGCTTTGTCAAAAACACACCTTTGTTGTCCTAGCAACATATCCAAGTTCTTTTGACCATTTGTGAACTTTGTTATGATGCTAGTTAAGTCCTCAACTTTGTCTTTTAAATCATTACATTCCTTGGTTGGGACTTGAGGCCTAGAAGCAAGTTCTTCTTTCTCATTTTTCAAATTCTTATTTTCTTCTTTTAAAATCTCATTTTTATTTAGGAGAGAAGAATTTAACTTCTTAAGCTTTGAGTTCTTAGAAGATATTTTTCTAAATTCACCATAAAGTTCATCAAAAAATTCTCTAAGTTCTTCAAATGAGATAAATTCATCAAGAGAAGTATTTACCTCATCCTCATGTGCCATGAGGCAAAGATTGGTGACTTCCTCGTCGCTTGAGCATGCATCCGACTCACTTTCATCGGAGTTGTCCCATGTAGCCTTCATAGGCATTTTTTCATGAATCTTTGGCTTTTCTTGAGTTGAGGACATTCGAATTTGATGTGTCGGGGCTTCTGGCATGCATAGCATATGATGGACTCTTTCTTGCTTGATTTGCCTTTGATTATTTCTTTGACGAACTCCTTCTTGAATGGACTCTTCTTGAAGTTCTTGTGCTTCAAGAACTTCTTGAACTTTCTAGCCATGAGGGTTATGTCCTCATCGTCTTCACTATTATTTTACTCACTCTCTTGAGTAGATTTTAAGGCAAGTCCTTTCTTCGACTTATGATATTAATCTTGATCTTTCATAATGACTTCATGAGTCATGAGAGATCCAAGAAGCCCATCTATTGGTAACTTGGTGAGATCCTTAGCTTCTTGTAGACTATATTAGGAAGATTTTTCGATCACTTCCAAAGAGTTAGGCTAATATAAATTGGCTTGCTATCATCCAAGAAGCTCATCTATTAAATTCTTGTAGACTCAATGCATAATATAAATTGCTAATAGCTTCGGCATTGAGTTGCACAAGCTTTGTATCAGCCTCCGTCCATTCATCCTCCACCTTTGGTACTTGAACACCATCAATATTTTTGGTGGGGATGTGAAGACCTTTGACAATGACTTTCCAACATTTATAGTCTAAGGTTTGAATGTAATACATCATTCTAGTTTCCAATAGTTATAATTTTTTCCATTGAATAAGGGAGGTGTAGTGGTTGATTGTCCTTCTCCTAGGGTAGTTGCAAACACGTTTTCCATAGATCTTTTCTTTAAGACAGTTAAGTCCAATATAGAGTCCTAGGCTTTGATACCAATTGTTACCCAAATAATGGACCCTAGAGGGGGCATGAATAGGGTCTTGGAAAATTAAAATTTTCTTCCTAATCCTTTAAGAATAATTTTAATTAATTTAATAGTAAAGGGAATGAAATCTAGCAATTCTATAATCAATAAAATAGTAAATAAAGAGAAGGAAAGAAGAAAGCAAATACAAGATATGTTATCGAGGTTCGGCTTCCCGCCTACGTCCCCGCCTCAAGCTAACCACTTGAGGATTTAGCATGATCCCCTAATCGCACATCTTCTTCATGGGTGAAGACCAAACCTTACACTTGCAAGAGAATCCCTCTCTTGACTTCCTTTCAACGAAGCTTCTCGCTTTGATGACAAGAATCCACCGATTCTTGATTTCAAATACAATGGATGTATGAAAGTGATTTATAATAAGAAATTGCTCCAAAAATGAGCTGGATGATCACTTGAATGCTTACTAAGAGTCTCTCAAAGAATGAAGTTGAAAAGCTCAAGTTTGACTATTTTGGGATTTAGGGTTTTTCTGAATGAATGAATCAATAAATGTTTGAGAGTGATTAATAGGATTCAATAGAATGATAGGAGTTGTTAATTTGTTCATAAATGATCCTACTTTATAGCCCAGGAAAAATTATGGCCGTTAGAGGTGTATTCAATGCAAAAATTTCCGCTTGAAAACTAGTCGTTACAGTGCATTAAATGCTCTGTCGCGAGCAAATCAGTTGATTGATTTTTTGTTTCTTGAGAAATTAGTCGTCTGGTTTTACACTAGCCAATTCGAAAATTTTCAAAACCCAAATCAGTCAACTAATTTTATAGCAGTGAGAACTAGTCGACTGGTTTTGAAAACAATGTCTAAACAAGACATAGGGCATGAATCAGTCGACTGGTTTTGATTATCCTCAAGATTAGTCGACTGGTTTTCAGTTTTTCATAGAAAACTCTTTTTATCCAACCTTGATGATATGATAGATCAATTAGCTTATCTTTATCAAGATATGCCTATGTAAATTAATGTTCCAGTCTTATATACACATGATATATTAAGGGCAATTATTTCAATAGAATAATTAAATATAAATAACAGATATCATCTCAAGATAAAATAAACAATAATAAACATCATATGAGATTAATTGCTATGGGTCAATGAAAATTAAAATGCATGGATGCAAGAGAATGAGATAAGAATAAAGGTAACTCGCAAACTCCTTCGTGATCCCTTCCTTTATCATCTTATCGAGATCATTATCGCATCATCCTCCTTCGCAGCATCTTGACCAATGCATGATATGAAAATTAAAGGCATTAGGGAAATCAGTTTTCCATTCACCCTTTATCAGGGAAACCGAATGAATCTGCCATTTACAAATTTGCCAAAAACCTACTACATATTATCTTCTAATATGAATGCATGATAAACAATTCATCATAGATTAAAATTGACCCATAACTATAATCTCATACAATTAGATGCAACATGGTGATGAAGTACTTTTTCTGATTTTTTAAAAGATTAAAAATTTGATAACAATTATAAATTAGCTCGATAAATCAATATCTTATATAGATCAAACCAGGAAAAATAAAACAATTATATTTTCCATCAATAAATTTTCATAAAATTATTTTTAAAATATAAGAATAGGATTTTCTTAAATCTCTACAATATTTTATTCTTTTCTTGAATGCAAGATCCTTTCTCGAATGCAAGATCATTTCATAAAGATTGGTTCTACTATTATTCAAGATTAAAATAAAAAAACTAAGAGAAGTGAAAATCATAAATATGATCTCATCAAAAATACAATTTTAAAATTTTTCGAATAAAATCTATTTATAAGAAAAATCATTCGTTAATTATTATAAACAATTAACAAATATATTTTAAGTGATCAAATCATTCAAAAGAAATTTCAAAATTAACTATTTATTTCGAAAATGAATTATAACACTTATAATACTTGTTTTTTAAAAATTATTTAATTATTATCATTATTAAATCTCATTCGATAAATTAATAAAAAATAATTATTTATTTATTCATCTCATGAACAAATAAATAATAAAAACTACGGGCATTAATAAATAAATAAAATTAAATTCATCCCATGAATTAATTTATCTATTTAATTATCCTTTAAAATAAAATAAAAAATACTCCCTAACCATGAGCTCTAATATCACTTGAAGGGAATCCAGATAAAAAATTTATGCGGAAAACTAGATCCTGAAGATCTTTATACCATAGAAAGCAAATAATACTAACTACATGTTTAGAGAATTACCTCGGTGAATGATGTTCACCGGTGAAGCAAAAATCAACTCGAACCGTCAGAACTCTTTATATATAGCGATTTCTCGAAAAGATACTCAAAGCTTGATCCTTGTTCTTCGCTATCCCCGTGAAACTTTTGAATCTCTACTTGGTATTGAAGAAACAAAGAGAAGAAGATTGATGTTGGAGTAGACTTTCTATCTCACAAAACCTTAGTGTTCAAAACCCTAAGCTTCAAAACTAACTTGGAATCTCCCTTAGGGCTCACGAAAATTTAAGGAGAGATTTTTCTCTCTCTCTCTCTCTCTCTCACTCTATCTCACGGTTTGGAGAGGAAATCTTCAATGAATAATTACCCCCACACGTTTTTGGGTATTGAGTATATATAGATTAGGATCTTATCATAATCCTACTCCAATTAGAAGTTATCCCTTTTAAAAGAGTTACTGATTAATGATAACTCTTATCATTAGTTATAACTAACTTTCTAATTAATATTTCCTTTTCCTAAAAGGACTCCTTAAATAAAGGGGTGTAACTAATTCCCTAGATTCTAGGAATCCCAACAAACTCGTAACAATTAGGAATCCTAATCAAATTACCCAAGAAGGGGCATGAGCTATAAGGGGTGTGAGCTAGGGAGTCTTGAACTCCAAGTTTTGAAAAAACTTCTAATCTTATCTCCTTCTTTCTTGCATTCCAAGTATTGGAATCTTATCCCATGAAATAAGGATTAATTATATAATAATTATTTAACTAACAAAATCCTAATCCAATTACGAAACTCCAAATGGGCACCCACCCTAGGGATTTAATCCCATGGGCTTGGGCCGACTTTTAAGGTCCATTCTTCATGGGTTTTATGGATATGGATCAAACTCATTTCCCCTTATTTTATGTTAATTATATAATAATTATTTAACTAACAAAATCCTAATCTAATTACGAAACTCCAAATGGGCACCCACCCTAGGGATTTAATCCCATGGGCTTGGGCCCACTTTTAAGGTCCATTCTTCATGGGTTTTATGGATATGGATCAAACTCATTTCCCCTTATTTTATGTTAATTAAATAATCATTATTATTATCCTTTAATTTAGATTAACTTTAATCTAAACCATATATTAACATTTAATCTATTTATTAAAGATTAATATTTAATCAATTAAATTATAGATTAACATTTGATCTATTATTTGAGCTTGTATTTCTTATGTAAGCATCTTCACGAATTGCTCTGGGACAATTTAACCCTAACTAACCCAATGTTTTCCCATTGACCACCCTTAAACAAGAATGACATCGGAATTGCAAATGAAGTGAGATATCGATGTTGCAATTGAATCCCAATGTAAGAATATTAACCAATAAGGATCCCGCCACATGAACTTTTTAATTCATTTGATCATTCTAATAACATTATCCCTAATGGGCTTTCGAGATTAATATACTATCTAACTCATAGCTCATTGTACATCATCCGGGTTTCCAAGACTTCCGATTAAGCCATGAGAAACATTTTCTCATGTAAAACATTTTGAGAAATTTTTTTGATAAGTATAATATATTTTAATAAAAATATATTTCAAACTTGTTTGATTTCAAAATCACCTGCGCAGGATTTAAGCTTAATCGACTGTCTTACTCGGAACTTAGATAATCTCTCAAATTAATGAGCATGAATTTCTTGTTTGAAATTCATCATGACTCGAACAGCTTTCTGACTATCCAACTGTCACCGTATCGTAGTCCCTCAGGTAGAGATTACTTTGGTAGAATCAAAACGGTCAGATTACCGTTCAGTTATAAATGAACTCATCGGATCTAAGGATCATTGAAACTGTTCAATGTGAATGAGAGACCAACTATCTGATAGTATATTTGTGCAAAAGGCATCTCATTGCATGCAATCAGTCATTAGCACCCATATGCTGATGTGCAGTCTCTACTACATTTGTTTGAAATAAAACTATATCTCAACCATTGAGAACATCTTAGCATTATGGTAGTCATATAAATGAAGTATCCAGCTTCACCCATAGCTGTGACTATATAAGATATAAGGAATTGGAAAGTTATATTTGCTTGTGATAGTCCCATCACATAGCTTTCCTATAATATATCTTATGGACCTTTGTCGATATCTCATATCGTATAGATCATCTCATGATCATGGTCAATTACCCATAATGAATTCACAATAGATAAAGAAGAAGTCTCTATTAATATAATTAATAAAAATTTTACAATCTAAATGACTTTGCTGGGCATAATGTCTAACACCTCAAGAGGGTTATCTAGATTATTTAACCCTACGGATTAGATTATCCTTTCTTGTTAAAGCCTTAGGAACAGAGAGCTCACAGTGAGAACTCCTTTTTGAAAGTAGATATCTTCTTTAAGTGAGTATTGATTTGGTACTTCTCAACGCGATATAGTAACCATAGTTGAACATACGGCCCTGATCTAGCCTAATCTTGAATTTGAGTCCCAAGATAAGTGGTCTACGGCCTCTTGTCAGGATAAAACTTTCGTGGAATCTGAATGAGTGATATAACTTAAAACTAAATTGTATTAGATAAAAAAACTTTGATTTGCATAAAAACTCTGCAAATACGACCAAAAGCAAATAGCTATGCCTAGCTAATCTTTCTTGTTTCCATTTATTTAAACTAAAAATGATAAGGCTTTTTAATGTAAATGTAGGCATATATGCATGGACTAAAAGGTTTTGGTGTAAGCAATATGATAGTGACAACGACTTTCGGTCTACCATAAAATCTCTCTCTCTCTCTCTCTCTCAATTTACATAAGTTAATTGAGAGAGATTCCCACAATAAATGTGTTAAAACAGGAACTTCTGTTTTGACATGTTTCAGGAAATCCTAATACATCTCCTTCTCCAAGAAATATTCACCAAGTGTCTGCAACCAATGCAATTGAACATACATTATGAAGTGGCAATGCTGTAATTCAACCACAGTTGTTTATATAAACTGAAGTTGCCTATCCCAAAAGTAGATGACTATTTAGGTTGTTAAAATAAAACTAATTGGGCGATTATCGTGATTTTGATTAAACTAGGGCAAAAACCATTGTTGAGTGCATGCTCCATTGAGATGAGCAATAGCTCGCTCCACGGGGGATCGAGGAGCGAATTATTGCTCCTTGCTCTTACAAAGCCGCCCCTTCAACTGCCATGAACTCGGGTTAGTTTTTTTTTTTAACCCTATGGTTATGTTTTTGTATTTTTTTTTCTAAGAAACTTGGTTCGATGGGTGAACCCTAGGAGTAGGTGAATCTTAACCATAGTTAAAAGGAGTTAAAAGGGGAGACATGGCAAGAAAAGGGAGCCTAGATGCCCTTTCTCGCGTCACCAACCAAGAAGGTGATTATTTTCCCATTAAGATTGTTTACTCAAAAGTATTGAAAGTAAGACTTCTTTGGGGCTGACCATGTTTTACAACAATAAGGAATTCCAATATTCTTCAATCTTCATGTATGGTGATGGATTACTATTCATTGTTTGCTAGTTAACTTTATTATAAGTGGAAGTTTATGAGTACTCTCAAAGTGTACTCCCAAATATTCTTCAAACTCCTAACTTTTTAATTCAACTATTCAAGGATCAAGATTAGAGTTGACGTGACATTAAAAAAGATAAAATAAATCAAGCCAAATCTTGATCCTTAGTAGCTATCAATAGGCAGTTAGGATTGGGGAGTACCCATAGACCGACTCTAGAAGTGTAAATCTATGGGTACTCATAGAAATCCTTTTAATTGATGTATATTGTTTTCTAATATTTAATTGCTTTGTTTGGAAATATTTGGTTGATGCATCCTCATAAATAAATTGTTTTTGGATTGTTGATTTTTATTTCTATCTATTATTGTGTTATGAATTTACTTTCTCGATACTTCTTCACCTTTCTATAAAATGTATATTTAAAAAAAAAATACTTAAATATCTTCTTCCGTCATTCCAATTTTTTTGTTTCATCTTAACTTTTGTCCTGTGCCTCGTACGGGGGTGTTTGCTAGATTGATATATTCTAATCCTTTGCTTTGGCTTTTGGAAAATGGCAATCAAATGCTTCACATAAAAGCGCTTAACAGAACCATTTAGCTTAAGAGAATAACACCAGTTGGTTAACACTAACTTAAAAAAAAAAAAAAAAGTGATTTCACATTTCTTTTCTTTTTCTTCGTGGGTAGGCTAGACTTAAGCAAACTATCTAATGGTTATTTTTCGTCATTTCTGTTGAAACCCACAGAAAGTGCGGGTTAAACTAATGTTATTCTCCTAGATTCGAGCACTAAAAGCGTTTTCATGGAGCACAAAAGTGCTTGTTTTGGTCTATAATGTCCAACAGAACTTTGTAAGTGAATTTTTTAGATACCAGAAATGCTCTTTTATGGTCTGTAGTTTTGATACATTTGGTTAAGATTACAGACCACCTTAACCAAAAACCATTGGTTAGTGCTAGGATACACAATCTCCCTTTCAGTACATTTGATTTGATATCACTCTCGACTTTGCTACTGAGACCCCAAAAGGGCCAAGACCACCGATTATGATTACAGACCACCTTAACCAAATGCCATTGGTTAGTGCTAGGATACACAATCTCCCTTTCAGTACATTTGATTTGATATCATTCACGACTTTGCTACTAAGACCGCAAAAGGGCCGAGAACACAGAGACACTGCATCTGTGCCGGGGATTTCAGGTGGGACTCACGTTCACATGGTAGGCCCCACCTGAAATCCCCTGCACAGATGCAGGGTCTCGGTGGCCTGGCCCTTCTGTGGTCTCAAAATCATTTCCCTATCAGGACTTTGCTACTGAGACCGCAAAAGGGCCGAGACCCTGCATCTGTGCAAGGGATTTCAGGTGGGCCCCACATTCACATGGTAGGCCCCACCTGAAATCCCCTGCACAGATGCAGGGTCTTGGTGGCCTGACCCTTCTACGGTCTCAAAATCATGTCCCTATCAGGGGACTTTGCTACTGAGACGGCAGAAAGGCCGAGACTACCGAGACCCTGTATATGTGCAAAAGATTTCAGGTGGGGCCTACGTTCACATGGTAGGCCCCACCTCAAATCTCCTGCACAGAGGTCTCAGTGGTCTCGGCCTTTTGCGGTTTCAAAATCATTTCCTTATCCGGACTTTGCTACTGAGACTGCAAAAGGGCCAAGACCACCGAGACCCTGTATCTGTGCAGGGGATTTCAGGTGGGGCCCACGTTCACATGGTAGGCCCACCTGAAATCCCCTGCACAGATGAGGGTCTCGGCCCTTGTGCAGTCTGAAAATCATTTCCCTATCATTTAAAAGGTGCAAAGTGGTTTCACTATGAGCTTCCATCTAAGCTCATTTCCTTTTCAGATTTTCAGATCAAGGGATCCAGAGAAGGTGACTATGTAGATCTCACCATTTCATATTTTTGTGAAATAAACTCATTTGATTTCTAAGCTACAGCTCTTTGTTAAACTTTAGAAAAGAAAGAAACCCAAAATGACATACATTTAGGTGTCCAAAATTCCCCCCCTATTAACAGTTTCTCCTATAATTAGGTTCCAAACCTTCAGGTTCTAGTGGTACAGTGCTCCCCGGCAATGGCAACGGCAGCGGTGATTCGGAAGTGCTAACTTGGTCAGAACCAACGATCTTTTGACATGGCACGATCAAGCAGTTTCTACAAGTGGGGCACGAGAAGTGCGACGTAAGCCATTTATCGATGCATTGGACATGGAACCCATGGTTGCACTTGGGCAAGACCCTAATAAGTTCGCCAGGAGCAAACTCGGAGAGGCATATGACACACTCGGTGTTAGCTACCTTCAACTCGGCAGAGTAAGTTAGTACAGGGAAAGTCTTGAGAACTTCTCTCATGAGTCCTGTGTTGGCTATCTTAGTTGAGTTGTTACCCGACTCGGACGCAGACTCGGGTTCGGAGCTCACTCTGGTTGAGCACCTTAGTGCACACCTGATAGTCGAATTCAGCCCTAGTGCACAAATTATCCCACATAAGAGTACTATAACAATCAATACTACATTCGCGTCGAAACTATTTTTGTCCATATTGAAGATCTCGGATGTGTCATGGTTGTTCACCGGTGGAGCTGCGGTGTCCGGTGACTGATAAAGAGGAGTGTGTAGCAACAATCTTCTTGAGTGAACATTTCCTAAGAAATCTTGGAACATATGTGGAGTAGAGGGAGACATGTTTAAGATATTTGAGTAGTACTGTTTGGAACTCTAGGAGGTGGTTGTATATGGGATATATAGAGGGCAAAGAGAAGGGTTGCTTTAACTTTTTCAAGCTTTGTTTAATATTATTGAATTTAGTATCAATCATATCAAAGCATCAAAGATACTGCCAAATTAAAATTAAGCATATCATTAGGGTCATGGTTACTATTCTATTAGTTTCCCCTCTTTTGAATCCTCCACTACCCATTCTAATATCTATGGGCTTTCCTAGATGAACACGCCTACTGAGACAGTGCGGTCTGAGAATGTTCACGTTTGAGAGGGATTTTAGGGCGTCTAAATATTTCGGACGCCCTAACATCCTGACTATTTATTCATCCCATGAAAGGATTTCCGTATTCAGAAAAATAATGTAATTTAGATTAAAAAACCAGAGTCAGATTACTTGACTTGAATCAACTAATTTGTATGGTTCACTTAAATAACTTGATTCAAGCAAAATAACATCATTCGGGTTAAATAACCTGATGCAAATTTTTTACTTGAATCAACTAATTGGTATGGTTCTAACTTGATCCAAGCAAAATAAATGATTCAGGTTTTTTTTTACTTGAATCAAGTTAATTTGTATGGTTCATTCAAAATAACATGATTCAATTAAAATAACATAAAACAAGTTATATGGGATCAACCAGTAGCAGGGATATTAGGGCGTCCAAAAAAAATGGACGCCCTAGAATGCCACATCACCGCATCCAATCTCAGCTGTTTGTTATGACCGGGTGGTATGAACCTATGTGGTCTCAGAAGCTTCATACAGTCTCGGGTTTCCCTATGACCGCGTGGTATGAACCCATCTAGATGGTTCATACAACTTTCTTTCTAACTACGAGATAATGTGACGTGACAAATTAGGAGTCCGGCCGGGTCTCTTGTGACCACGAGGATTTCTTCTTCATATGTAGTAGCATTTTAGTAACTATGGCAATGGATTTCACATATGCCCGAGTATTAGTATTAGATTGGGGAATAGACTCTTTGCCCGACACGTGGAAAGGTATTGAACTAAGAAGATGATAACAAGCATGTGTGCCTTCCGTTGGGTACCTTCCCAGCTCGCCATATGTCCTCTTTGTCACCCATTAACTATGATGAAGATTCACTTACCTTTAGGATTAAATATTCTAATCTTAGGTTTTCAAAAAAGAATAACCTATACTAGATTTACGTTACTAAGTGATTAATTTTTTTTTCTAAATGAGACATGGAACTTTTGTCATGTATGGTTGTTGAGAATATAGGTGAAAACATGAAAAGAAAAGAAAATTTTGGATTTCTAATGCAAGTTTTAGTTGTGTTTTGCCCAATTTTCTTTTCTTTTCCATGTTTTCACTTATTTTCTCAGCAACCAAACATAGGGTTAAAGTCTAGAACTTTCATATTTTCATGCTTAATTTTACTTGTCTTGAATTATATTATTCCATAGAGTGCAAAAGTTCTATAAATATGACCCTTTCAAGTTCTATCTAAAATTTCGGATGTTTTAAGTTCTATCCATATGGAACTTCTAATTAAATTGAATCCAATAAATCTTAGACACTATTGTATAAAAGAGTTAGAAACCGTTTTCCTCTCCTCTCCTCTCCTCTTAAAGTCTCTTGTTCCAAAATATCAATGTTTCAGACTTTTAACAGTTCCACCAAAAGATCGGGCCTTAATGACGCGTGCAGATGGTGAATGCGTGAGGAGTGGAGGAATTATTGGAAAACAGATAGTTAGAAACTCTGTAGAGAAAGGTATAGTAAGTCGGTTGAATTCTCTTTTATTATAACGTTATATATATATATATATATATATATATATGTGTGTGTGTCATCTTAATCATTTTAAACAGAATAAAAAGGACAGCTTGCTAGTGGTGAAGTGGTTGGGCGTCTAAATCACCACTTGAGTTCTAAACCTTTACCTGCTAGCTCAAATCATCACTTGCCTATCAAAAATTATTAATAAAAAATTAAGAAAACTCACGGACAAAAGACAAAATTAAGAATACTACACACAAGAGACCCGAACTCGAAATCACTTTGGCACTTGAAAAATCTTATCCGATCAGAGTTATAGATTAGATCTCGAAAATAAGATATGGTCATATTTAATAGTAGTCTCTCTGGTAAAATTAATTTTGATTTAAATTTTTTTATTTTTTATATAGAGCAATATTATGTCCACTTTCTGATCGTCTACTCTCCGGTAGCTTTTACTTTTTTATACTAGAAGATAAAATAATTGTAGTGGGACCTACAAAAAAATGTCATACTATTTTATCTTCTTGTATGAAAATAGGGGATAATGGACAATCGGAATGTGGACCTAGCATTGCTCTTTTATATATTATTGGTGATGCCAACATGCTAAGTGGTAAAGTGGATCGACGTCCAAATCACCACTTGAGTTCAAAACCTTTGCCTGCTAACTCAAATCATAACTTGCCTACAAAAAATAAAATCAGAAAACTTTAGTAACTCTTAGTGTGTGTTTTGGCGAGAAAGTGGTTGAAAGAAGATAAAAGAAAGGAAAAAGAAACTAAAATTTTCTTTTAAAATAATTATCAAAAGATTGATGAAATTTTTGGGAGAATGTTTGTCACTTTTGAGGAAGTGCAAGAAAATGAGAGTAAGTTTCTCACAAACCAAACGCAAGAAAAGTGCAAGAAAACTCACTTTTCTTTTACTTTCTCGTCAAATGAACGCATGTTTGATAATACTAATCTAAATAAGTAGAGCTTATTTGAAAATTGAGTTTATTTAAACTTTAGATTGTTAAGTTAAAACGTTAATTGGATGTGTACATCATTTTGAATTAGAGTTTTACCTTTAAGGAAAAAATTAGTAGCTCATGTCTCTTTATTTCTTTTGAGGTAAAACCTTTACCTCAAAAAGATCTAGACATCCAATTAACCTTCAACTTAACAATCTAAAGTCTAATTAAGCCTAATTAATTAAGCTCTACCTATTTAGATTAGTGTTACCAAACACCACTGAAGAGTTATTTAGATTAGATCTAGAAAATAAGAGAGTTTTCTTAGGTCTTATTTTATAGTAGTCTATTGGGAAAAATCAATTATTTTTTAAAAACAAATGCTTTTTTGTTTTGTTTTTTTATATCTATTATTGATAAAACATACGAATAAACACTTAAATGAAGGTACATTTGCAGTGAGATGAATATAATAGGTATTGACAAAAATTAAGAGACATAAATGACATTGGTAAAAGTATTAAGGACATAAAAATCCGTTTTATGGCAATCAAATGTCAACACTTCTCTACTTACTCCAATGATAGGGTGTGACCTCTCTTATGAGAGATATCTTGGGATCCATTCCAACCGGGTGATAACTTGCAAAAGCTCTACATCGCTAATCACTAACTAACTGATGCTACTCCCCCCCCCCCCCCCCCCCCCCCAAAAAGAAGTTAATCAGATGCCCATCTGCCCAATAATAAACTATAAAAAAAAATTGAGGTTACTTACTTTGGGTAAAAAAGTTTATGTTAAAATATTTAGATATTAAATTAGGCATTATTAAGCTCTCATATATATATATATATAGGGGAATGTTAGTGTTCACGCCGTATGTGAACATTAACATCCTTCATGCAGGGAAAGTCTGATGGCATTATTGTAATAATAGGAAGAAAGTAAGGCAATGTTTTAAAATCAAAATTTATATTTATTACAAATATGCCACTCACAGCACCTAAAATTACAAAAGTGCCACCGAAAAATGGCTTGCTTGAACGTTACTGGTATTCACGTACAGCGTGAAGGTTATCATGACCCGTATATATATATATATATTACTATTATAATGCGAGAGGCAGGCGTATCCTGATTTTTTCGAAATACCCAAACTATCCTTATATAAACCAAAACTTTGATTTAATGTTTTACTTTGATTTCCAAATTACCCTTTTCTCATCTATCTATTTAAAGAATAGAATCACAGCCAATCACGATTGAACTCACGATTGAACTCGGGGAGTGTTCAATCGCACCTGCGGGTTAACACATGTCCCTTTTAACTCCTATTAACTGTGGCTAAGTCCTTCCCCTCGCTTTCACGTGCATCACACATGCCACCCGCTAGTATATATAAAAAAAAATAAGCTCTACTTCCGTATAACCAAAGCAAACGACCCACTTGCCTAGGAAGGAAGGAGGTAAGAAAGTTTCTCGATCATATTGATGACATGGAAATTAGGGAAGTGATTTAAAACTCTCGATAGTACCTACTGTCGAGAGCTGAACCTTTGGATTAAGAATCTAAGGGTGTCAAGCATTAAATGGGGCCATCCTTTAAAGCATGTGCACAAATGACACCCTTGGATTTTTAATTCAAAGGTCAATCTCTTGATAGTAGGTACTATGGAGAGTTTTTCATCACTTTCCTGGAAAGTATAGTATTAGATTGAGCCAAGTAGGCTTTTATACACTTGACCAGAAAGAGACACCTTCCCACTACACTATTTTGACTTGTTTATATATTCTAAGTCAGATTGTCACGTCCCAAAATCCCACCTACGTTAAAGTGAGACCTTGACACGTGACTTAACCATCAAACCATCATAACATTCTGTCATAAAGCACTTAAGGTAATCTAAAATATAAAACTAAAAATTTTCTTCACTTAATCATGATCAAATCTAATATCTCAAATTAAAACTAAAACATAATAAATAATTTGAATCATCCATCATGATTCTCAACTATCAATCCAACCTAACCATAAATTTAAAATTAAATCTATTACAATGTCTTGAACTCCAAATTTAAATACTGATAATTTAATTTCCAGAAAATGGCCAATGATCTAGATTCCATTCACCCTCAGGATAATCACTTGCTAAATCTTCTTTTTTTTCATATTCTTCCTCTTCCCAAAGTCCTGGTGTACAAATATCAAACCTAAAACATGCGGACAACAAAGTCATCGGCTGAGTAACAAGTTACTCCGCGTAGATAAACTCCTAACTAACAATATAACAACATTAATATAACACATAAATTATGATTTAAAAATACATGCAAGCATATAAACAATTCAGAGTGCAGAAGCATAATTTCAAATCAATTCTTATACGTGCTTACTTGTACTTATTTTTCTTGTCTTTCTTGTTCGTAAGTGTATCCCAACAACATGCATTTTGCAATAACTTAAAATAACTATATCTCATATATTAGGTAGAGACTAACAGATACCATACTTACCAAGGTACTACATAGTTTACACATTATCTGGTGCATACGGCTTATCTACTCATTATCCGGTGTATATGGCTTGTCTACACATTGTCTGGTGTATACGGATTGTTTGCACATTATCCGGTGCATACGGTTTGTCTTGCCTTGATCTTAGGCTTGTTGGTACTCGGGTAGTGTAAAACTCAATCATACAATTATGCTTGTGTGCTTGTATACTTGTTTAATACTTGTGATCTTACTTTTTTTTTATCATGCTTGTACATATTAATTTTCATGAATGAGTGTGAGTGAAACAATTATAGCCATTAATTAAATCATACCTAGAAGTATTGGTCAAGGGCTCTCGAAGGATCACCATAACGACTAACGCCGTCATGATAATACCCTTAAGTCACATAACCATAATTCACAGTTTGATTTAACCAACATCCATCATCATACAATTTGTCAATCATGTATCAATTTAAACATATACAATTTCTCATAATTGATTAATATAAAAATATGCTTTATAAGGTTTTTAACAATAAATTAATGAACCAATTTTATTAATTGTGCATCAATTTTCGGTATATAATTTTGATAAAATCAATTTCATAAAACCCTAAGTTTATAACACATCACAATTTTTAATCAAACTCATACTTATTCCATCCAATCCAACAATCATCAATTCCTCCATCATCCACCATGCATAAATCATACAATTTTTTTCTTTCCCCTTATTGATTTATATACTAACATTCTAAGAAGATATCTCTTAAAATCATAAACAACTTTCATAAGGGATTTATAAAATGACATGTTTGATCTAATTTCTTTCTTTAAATCCAACTATTTCTCTTTGTTTATATTAAAAATCATCATATTGGTAGGAAATAATCTATATTTACCTCCCCCGATCACTTCCCTATGACCAAGCTCTTGTGAATGGCCTCGATCTAAGCCGTCACGCTCTTCTCCTTGCAAAAATTTTAGTTTTTTCTCTTAAATCTTTTTTTAGAAAGCCTTAGAAACTCTCAATCCACGAACATAAGGATTATTTATTGTGTTGGGGGCTCTAGAGACTCAAAAAGTCAAAAAATCGCATAAACTCGCAAAAATCACTGCGTCGGGCAATCGATTGCCGCTGAAGGGCGATCGATCGTCGCCGCCGACGATCAATAGATCTCCCCCAGTGGGTGATCGATCGGCCAGTGCGCCGATCAACTCCTTAAAAAAAATAAAATAAATTCTTTTGCTACTTTTTGACTATCTTTCTTTTCACATAATTTAATTCTAAAAGCAACTTAAATTAAGTGATTTATTTGGATTTTAAAATCTATACGTTTCACATTAATTTTATAGGCTTAATTGCATTAAAATTAAACACATATTTGTATAGAATTTAATAAATAATACGAATGTCAAAAATGATAAATTCGGGCTCTACATAGATCAAGCTGAACTTAAGAACCATTTAGATTCACTTCTCCACCGGTCAACCCACCTGGTCTGATGAGTTTCTTTAACTCACCTAGTCATGTAAGTTATGTTTGTCGGAAAGGATGTCCAACTCAGTGACTCGGGATCAAACTCAGTGACTCAGAGTAACTAACCTGTGCATGAACATTCACAATGTGATTGCGTGTGTCGTCAACTCAAACTATAATTTCCGAGTCCATTTGTCACATGACTGAGTGATAGTCTATACACTGATTTCTATAATGAAAAATGAGTGAGTTAAAGGCAAACTAGGACCACTTAGTTCATAGTTTCAAGTAGTATTATACTAAGCGAGTCATGGGTTCATCAAACATTGTCATTTTCATACTGGCAGAGAACTACGAATAAATATAAATCCACACTCATCTGGAATATACTCCCTCCCACCTTTAACCCACAATCCTCCACATTTTCAATTTTTATATTACAAGTGTAGGCCATATAATCATCTTTTAATGGACATTCGATTTCGATTCGACGCCATACTGTATCTAGCAATCCGATTGCGATCTAATGGAATCTGATCCACTAGTGTTTTTTTTTTTGGGTGGCTCCTAATTTAAACATTAATATCCATCAGATATTCAGAGAGATTTCCTCAAATATAAAACTCAGTAGGTGATAATAATACAATTAATGGTTACTGGGGTTGATTTGAGTTCATTCACTCTGTAAATAGAACCATATACATAAAATACATATTATTAGGATTAGAAAGATATCTTTATCTATGTAGAAAGTTGCCCAAAAGAAAAGAATGGGCTATGCAGGGCCCCTTTCTCCCTTTATTTGCATCATAGGGAACATATCATTATCTTCTAGTGTGTCTCGTAGATGTGGTTCTGTTGATCTTTACTATGAAAATGGTGGGTTGCATCTTGGATACCTGTCTGGTGATTCGGGCATTGGATCTCGGATCGACAGATCTCTTTTTGTTGACTAATCTTTTTAAGCTTAGGGGCCATTTGGCATTACTCCCAGGGAACAATTCTCTATTACCATGAATATATAGAATTCCAAGAATGGTATTTGACTGTCGCGGAATCTGGAACAATTCCAAAAAATGTTCTTATTTTGGAATAGGAATTGAGGAGTAAAATTGTTTTACTTCTCAGAATTATTTGAGACATTTTATTTTATTTTATTTTATTTTTTGTCATCCAACGTGATTCTATTATTTCTGATCTTGGCTAGTAGTTGCTAAATGGGTTTTCAGCACATAATTAATCTTCAAAACAATAGAATCACTAGAATTGATGCCAAACGGGCACTTAATTACTATAAAATGAGGCTTGATTCTTTTGTCTTGATCATTGAGTTAGGAAATCGATTGGGTGTTACCATGTTTAAGGGACTGTTTGTGAGTGAGTGCGTGATTATGTCCTCTTTCCGCTTCGCCTTGAGGGGTTGTTGAGTAAACCAAAAAAAGTGTAGAACCCCGGAACCAAGTTCCCTAGGCTAGGAATAGTGTTGTGACTAGTGTGGTGAATAGTGCTATGAATAGTGCCTTCAAGGCCTAAAGTCTTAATGGAATTATGGCTTCATGTTTTAAAATGAAATGAGGTTTCAAATGAATAAAAATATGTATGCAAAGTGTTTTAGGGTGTTTGGGATAAATGAAAAATGAGAGTATAAGTGTCAAAGAAAGGGATGCCTAAACATACCCTCTAATTTAAAGAGCTCTAGAATTCTCACCGCTGATCGGAATCGAGTGATTCTTAAATTTTTGGAAAGGTATTGAAACCGTCTTTGAGGTTCATGTTTATCACTTTTTCAGATTTTGAGTCAAGATTGGGTCAAATGTCAGATTTCCGGAAGCGAGTTTGCTGAAAATCTGGGCTGCTGAAACCCATTTTCGGATCAGTCAGCTTCAAGGGCAATTTGGTCCATGAAGACAAAAGAATTATAAAATTTGTAAAACATAAAAGGTTGTAGCCCTTTCAAAGAAAAATCCAACGTAAGTTGAATCATCAAAATTGGATAAGCGAATCAAAATTTATGGTTGAAATACCAAAGCGGGAAAAACCCAGGCCTGTCATAACTTCACTAGTCGACGAGTGGACTTCACTAGTCAACGACTGAGCACCACTCGTCGACGAGTCAGCCCCGAAAATGCCCAAAAAGGTCCTGAAACAACCCAGAACTCTTCCACCGACTTTGGGAGATATTTTGGGATATTTTCCTAGGATATTTTGGGATTTTTGACAACCTTTAGACTATAAATAGATGAGATTTTGTGGGTATAGATTTATCCAAACCTAAGCTTAGATTTTTGAGAGATTGAAGAAGAGAAGAAGAAGAAGAACACGTTGATTTCTCAAACCATTCTTCTTAGACCAAAGTGAAGCTAAATCCTTGCTTTGAAGGTTGGTATTTTAATATTTTTGATGTTTTAGAGCTTGGGTTTTCTACCCAAGGTGATTCTCATGTTCTAAAATCAAAAGAGGGGTTTGTGGTTTTTTTTCAAATTAAGGTTCCAGCTTTCTCAAAGCTTCAACCAAGTTTTCTCAAGCTTGATTTTGATCCACAGAAGTGTAAAAACTTCCTTGTAAGGTAGATATAATCTACTATCTAGCTTTGTTATGAATTCCCTTTGTTACTCACTCTAGGATGTTGCCTACAAAAGTAATCTTCTATGTTTCAGAAAGTTTATGATTTCCATGATACTCACAAGAGCTATGTGCTAGGTTTAAGACATTTTAAGTCTACCATGATACTCAAAGTTCTCACATGTTATATTCCAAAATTTCAAAGGACTACACTATTATGTCAAAAGGTTTTCTAAGGCTATTAAAATGTTCATAAGCCTCGCATGTGCTCTAGTTTCGCATGAATCGGATTTCTCATAAGTAGGATGTCTCAAAATTCATAAGAAATGTTTAAGGAAAACTCATAAGTACTCATACGTTCTCTATGCTCATAAGGATCTCTCAAGGCATCATACATATCTCTCAAGGCATCATATGTGGCTTATAAGTACTCATAAGGACTTATACGTTCTCTATGCTCATAAGGATCTCACAAGGCATCATTCATATCTCACAAGGCATCATATGTGGCTCACACGACTCATAAGAACTCATAAGCATTCTTAAGAACTCATAAGCGATTGATTTATGTATGACCTCATAAGATATGTTTTGTTTTCTACGAAAGCTCAAAAGATAAGGTTTTAAAAAGCTATGCACTTGTAAAAGTGTGATTTCCATGTTTGGTTTAAAGTATGAAATATGAATTGTTAATCCTCTATGTGCTCGCATGATATTGGTACTTTATAACACTGTTAACTAGTATTTTGTACCCACTGAGTATTCCATGCTCAACCGAATTGTTGACTTCGGTAGGTTTTGTGGACGCACTTGCTCCTGAGCCTTGGATAGAGGAGTACTACGAGCCTGAGTCTGCTGTGGATCACTACCAAGATGATGCAGCTCTAGATAGGGGGCCTGTCGACACAAATTTCGTGTCCGAAAATCAAGGACAAGAAACGTATGACAAATAATATTTTTATTGATATTGGTGAGGATACAAATCTTTGAGGTTTAATCTCTGTAAAATAGAGAAACCTCTGATTCTTCTCTTTACAAAACCTTTAATCTGAAGGCTGGAAAACAGCGTATTCTCAGATCTGAACTTCGAGATTGTAGTCGAAAATATTACCGGAGTACTTGGGTTTTAACGGAGATCTTCAGAGCTTTGGCTTTAATGGAGATCTGTGGAGCTTCAAGCTTTAATGGAGATCTACGGAGCTTTTGGCTTTGATCGAAATCTTCGGAGCTTAGACTTTTGATGGAGATCTACGGAGCTTTCGGCTTTGATCGAGAGATCTTCGGAGCTTAGACTTTTGATGGAGATCTACGGAGCTTTCGGCTTTGATCGAGATCTTCAGAACTTTAGACTTTGGTAGAGATTTTTGGAGCTTCAGGGCTTTTTTCTTCTTCTCCCCTTTTCTCTCCTTTTTCATCCCCTCTCTACTAGAGAATGAGCTACCTTTTATAAATTTATGAGTGGTAGAGTCCTCTTTTAACACAACATCTTGAGAGACTTATCATGATTTGAATTGATAAGTCTTGTGAGGCTAGTGGATTACATTTGGAGTCTATCCAATTTGTGGGTCCCATTTGGTGAAAGCTAGCCTTTATCTTTAAAGAGTTTTATATTATTTTAACTCTAAATAGGGTCTACCTTCTAAGATCTTGCCATGTGGCAATTTTGATCTTATCAAAATTTGCATGCCTACAAATGCCCCCTCGAGACTTGATTGCACACACAACTATATAGTGTGTCGTGTGAACGGGGCTCGAATTTTGAAGGTGAATGATTGACATCAGCACATCCATTCTTGAGTACAAAGGCCTTTCAACTTGTTTCTCATACCCATTTCTTTTTGAGGTGCTTGATGTGGCTTCATGATTGTCTTCTTCAAGGCTTTAAGCTTGGTCCAAAGAAGAAAACAATTTTTATTTATTTATTTATTTATTTTTTGAAGTCTAACGAGTGGTGAAGTCTTCAGGCCAGTCATTCATGCCGAATTGGCGTTCTCATAGAATTATGATCCCATCTCTCATGACTCACGTGGCTTTTAGTTCTTCTAGCCACAACCAATTTCTTTGAAAGGAAAACTCCTTTTAAGCCAAAGAATTTATTTCTATTTTCTTTATTGGACCCGCCCACCGTAAGACGATGAAATCAATCTTCTTTTAACACGCTACTATCACCAAAGTACCTTGGGTGTTGGGTTATCCACTTTCAAAAAGGAAAAGAAATCCTTTTAAACCTCTAATAGCTTTTGGATAGACTATGGTAGAACGTGATGGGTTAGGAGAGTTCATTAGCCTTCTATATAAACCCTTTACTATCACTTTCTTTTTCTTGGTTAGAAAGACTAAGTCATCTTTTGGGAAAAGGCAAAGCTACGGTCCTCTCCAAGAAAGGCTGAAGCTGCTGTCCTCTTCAAGAAAGGCTGTTTTATTTTTTCAATCATCTTCAAGAAAGGTAAGTCCCTTATTTTCTTCTTCTTTTTGGCATAGGATTGGCCCCTTTTGTTGGGCTGTTGTTCTATACACAACCCACCATCCTTTTTGATGGGTTCTCTTGATTTATTTGAGAGAGGGAAAGAATAAAGTATGGCTTGAGAGAGAAAGGATCTTTTGTTTCCTTTGTTCTCCCGTACTTGTGTAGACCCGGATGAGAGATCTCGTCATCTCTGCAATGGAGAAACTTAGAGGATCTTCCCTTCTCTCTTTTCCAGTCCCCCCTTGTTTATGTGCAACCCTTGTTTGGTATGGATCCACCGAGAGAGAGAGAGACTAGAGACTTAGAAGTCTCTCGGTAGTATGCTATTCTGGGCTAGCCGAGAGGTTTTTCCCTTCTGTTCTCTTCTTCTTTCATTATCTGTTGTGATATATTGAGATGCAGCCAGCCCTACCTTGATATTTTCCTCTCTTGTATATGAGAGAAAGAGAAGAGAGCATGGAGGAACGTGAACTTTGGTGTGGCTGTCCACGTACTGATTTCCTCTCTACTTTTATGAGAGAAAGATGTAACCGGTTGGCCAATAGATATTTGTTGGTTTTCCCTTTTTGTGGAGCAGTGATGTCACTATATTGAGAGACTGAGAATCCCCTTGCAGCCAGCGGAGAGAGAGCGAGAGAGACCTCTCACAGAGGTCTCAGTCCCTTCTGTTATCTCCAAAACCGAGAGCTTCTCTCCCTTTCTTGGTTTTAAGTTCTCCTCTCCTCCATGCACATCCCTCAAAACTGAGTGAGATTCCGAGAGAGAGATCTCTTCTCTCCTCCTTTTCGTATCCACACCCCCCAAAACCGTGAGATCATGGAGTCTCTCTTTTTATGTGCCGTCCACCAAAAAAAAATCGTGAGAGACTAGTCCCTTTTTTTTTTTTTTTTTTTTTTGCCATCCCTTTCGGATTATACTTATTCACCTTCTCTCTTTTTTTTTCTTTTTTTTTTGAACAGGATTGTACTCCAAATTTTGTGTGAAAGATCCCTGGTAATTATCTTTTTAGGTATAAGGCTTCGCTTCAAAAGAAAAGGTAACTTTTTTTTTTTTTGGAATGCAGCACGAGCTTGAATGCTTAATATACCTTCATGGTGACACAATTTGGACTGGGGTAACGCCTCAACTTTGACTGGGGTAACGCCTCAACTTTGACTGAGGTAACGCCTCAACGCCGATTTGTCTTCATCTGTTGACCCCACTGGTAATTGGGAATTTGCCTAATATACCTTAGTGGTGACACAATTTGGAATGGGGTAACGCCTCAACTTTGACTGGGGTAATGCCTCAACTTTGACTTGTCTTCATTTGTTGACCTCACTGGTAATTGGGAATTTGCCTAATATACCTTAGTGGTGGCACAATTTGGAATGGGGTAACGCCTCAACTTTGACTTGTCTTCATTTGTTGACCTCACTGGTAATTGGGAATTCGCCTAATATACCGTAGTGGTGGTATGATCAAGAACTTGATGATACATCAACGCAACTTTGCCGAAAAAGAATACATGTTTTTTTTTTTTTTGACAGGTTCTATCTTGAACTTTTACAACAAACTTGGTCGCATATTGCTCTATTGGTTGGTCTTTTCCCGATCATTCTCTCTTTGAGGACAGCTATATATATATATATTTTTGAATCTATATATATACCTCAAATAGACCATCATATTTTTTTATTTTTTTATTTTACAGGTTTGATGGATAAATTTTCTATTTCTCAAATCCCAAAGCGCGAGATAGTGCGCACATGTCAAGGTGCTCGGGTAGCTATCACTTCTTCTGAAGAATATCCTTTTTTTTCTAAAGATGAAAGCAAGGAGCAGCCAGTTTTATTAATTCGTGAGGGTGAGCATGAAGAGGAATGTAACGCAACCCGTTGCCATTATCATACAGCAGTCATCGAGTGTTGTGCAAAAGATTGGGTCCTGGATAATGAAAATCCATATTTCTTGCAGAATTGGACTAAAATGGAGAAACATGACATGATTATCAGCGGGTATCATGATCCTATACAAAAGTCTTTAAAGAAAGTGCTGATGCTCCAATCCTCCCATCATGAGCAAATTCATAGCTCGGGTATACTTCCGACATTGGGCCATTGCATCACGAATCAAGAGACTAATTGGAGAGGAGATTTTCCGCTTCAAGGGAAGATGTTCTTCATCCCAGGATATTGGGAATGGGCTGAACTTATGTTAACCCGAAATAAAGACATTCTAGAAAAATCAGGGGTATATGATGCAATCCTTGCATCATTATTTTTATACAATCATAATGCTGATTTGATTCGCTCTTTTTGTGAGGCTTGGTGTCCAATCACAAATTCGCTTCATACACCGCAAGGGGAGATGTCTTTATCCTTATGGAATCTGAAAATTATTGGGGGATTGCCAATCACAGGGGAATTTTATGATGAGGTGGTACCTAGCCTAAAGGAGATAACTGGCCTTGATGAGAAGCTTACACCCGTCCTTCCCTTCAGTTGCAGATTTCTTTTTCTCGCGTATCATTGGGTTAGGCAGAGCAACCTTTCATCAGGAATTACTTCTCATCACTCAGTAAGCCTTTCTTCCTGGATAACTTGGTGGTTTCGAGGCGATTTACGATACCATATTTCCAATTCTAAGCAGACATCTTTTAAGAATGCTAAAGCGAGACAACAATATCCTTCTGGAAAATTTCCTTATCGATGTCGAACATCTAAAGAGGATTCGGTCCTTCATGATCTCGGGGTTTCTTCTAGAGATGAAGATGAAGTTTTACTTGCAGCCTTCTTATCTACTTGGTTATGTATGTTTGTGATGCCAAACAACCATCGCTCTTGTATCCGCCCTGCTACTTTCAAAGTAGCAAGTCTTATGGCTCAGGGATTAAAATTCAGCCTAGCCATCCCACTTCTTGCTAGTATTTACAATGGATTGAATATTATAGCGACTCCTAAGGATGGACCTGACTTATGCCATGTGACTTTCCCTTGGCATTATATATTCGCCTGGCTGGGGTTATACTTCAACACTTATAGCATCTCTAAGACTGCTCCAATGAAACCATATATGTGTTCTATCGGAGGACTCGCTCGGAAGAGATTTTATATTGCAAGTAGTAGTCGTGAAGCACTTCGAAATTGCAAAAACGTGATTTGGTATTCCACTAGACCAAAATATATTGATAGTGTAATATTCAGGGAGGAACCGAATCGCCTAATAAGTGAATAGGACTTTGAATATCTCATAAGTATTCGTTCTTGTTATTTGACGCTAAGGAGAGAAAGGCACTATATAGTAGAACCTTACAGTCCTCATCGTTTTGCAAGACAGTTTGGATATTGTCAAGAGCTACCTGGCAGGTTGAAGGAAGACATCAGAGAGACAACTTTGAAAAATCTAGTATATCTTTGGAAATGTAGTGTTTTTAGAGGCTCATCTTTCGAATTCACTATGCCTCAATGGAAGGGGATTGACAAAGATATATTTGTGTCAGAAGCTTTTCTCAATTGGTGGGCCAGTAATACTAGTGAGTATTTCAAATACAGTCTAAGTGTGTTGAATTGTATGAACAAGATGGATGTCGTCCTTACAGCACCTAGTCGACCGCAAAGTGAGCCAGCATTAGTAATTATTCCAGCTGTGGAGGGTTCGAATAGCACGGGACACGGAATTGATGACAATACTTCAAACACATATTCTCAAAACTATACTGCAAATGACATCAAGGGAACACGTATTTCTAGTTCAGATCCGCTAGGTTCTTCTGACATAGTTGTGAAGACCCTCCTAAGTGTTATTTCGAGTGGGAGCAAAAGATCAAGTTCTGAGGCGGCAGAAGAGACAAAGGTCGTGAAAAATGGTGTTGGTAACCATAGTGACCCTGATTCTGATCGTTGTAATTTTAGAAGACAGAAAAAGAATAACAACGATCCTCCTGTAAAGAAGAAGAGAACATCCCGTAAGAAAGGCGAACCAAAAAACGTAGCCTTATCAGTTGTAAGAAGCCGAGAACATCTTCCAGAAATTCGACAGTCGTCTATAATACCAGCCACAGCCCCCAAATTTACTGACGGTCTGTTAGATGAGCCTGTATTGGTTGATATACTACAATCTGCCAGTGAGACTTCGATTGGGGATGAAGGCCAGATCCATCGAGGGGCAAGACAGTTGCTTGAGCGTCGAATCTCTACAGAGAAGGTAGTGGTTGCAGCGATGCCTATCCCTTCAAAAGTTGACGTAAGTACAACTCAATTGGACATAGGTAATTCTGAGGTAAATATCACATCCCTTTTTTATAGTAAACTATTTTATCCAAAATTTGGTGGACAAATAAGTGATCTTTATTTATGTTTTGTAGGTTGCCCCATCTCTTTCATACTATCACAGTTCAATTATTACACAGGCTGACGAGAGATCCAAACGTGGTTTTCCCACCAAAGAGATTACAGCTACTCCATCATTTTCAATATATCAAAAAGGGAGGATCGCTTCTGATTTTTTGCTACAGCTGTTAAAAGCATGGGACATGCTTTGTTGACAAAGCTTAAAGCTGCTCCTTTTGATCGTGTTCTTTGAGTGCAAGATGATGCTTTAGATGTCTATTCTAGTATTACTCATCTCAAAGGTGACTCAGCTCCCCTGAAAGAACTAGTGGATTCTTATGCAGAGGATGTCAAAGCTTATCTTCAACAAGAGGCTTCTTTATTGAATGACATCCCTTTGAGTGAGTGGGCCAAATTAAAAGCTAGTACAGCAGAGAAAATAGATGTTACTTCATCTTATTTGGCTTTGGCACAACAACATCTTACTGACTGTTCGGGAGAGTTGGAGATAGTCATGGCGAGACGGGTCTCTCTTGAAAATGAGTTGCGAATCATGCAAGAGAAAGAGTCATGCTTGAGGAGAGATGTAGCTACCAAAGAAATAGATGTGCAGGTTGCTGAACTGGAGGTTAAATCAGCACAAAAGGCATGTGAAGACATGGAATCAGTTGTACCTGTTTCAACTGCAGAGGCAGAGAATCTACAAGACCTTCGAAAGATGTTAGAGGATCGCAGAAACTCAATCAAACCTTCTGACTAGATGGATGAAATACTTTAGATTTTTTTTTTTTTGTAAATAGTTTATACTCTCGATAGAAGGATATTGTTTAAATCAAGTGCTTCAGAATATGCATGCTCAACTTAAACTCATGTGTCAAGAGTATATAATTTTTTTTTTTGATAGACCGAACCTGAGGTAACTTTACAGGCTGCCTACGTACCCTCATGTGGGATCAGGACTTTACGTAGTTCAATAGGAGCTCTAAGTTTTGCCTAGACTACCTTTTCAAGTTTAATCTAGCGAGCGATTTTCATTACATTTGGGGACATTTTATACTCGTATCAGGGAGTTAAAATAGATAATTTATGCTCTTATCAAGGAGCAGTGTAGACACTTTAGGCTCTTATCAAGGAGCGGTGTAGACACTTTAGGCTCTTATCAAGGAGCGTTGTAGACAATCTTTAGGCATAATACCTCTTTAAGAACTTGCCATTGATAGGAGCAAGCCTTCGACCATCTTGAGTAACGAGCTTGTATGCGCCATTGGAGTAGACTTCTTGAACAACATAAGGACCATCCCACTTTGAGACGAACTTTCCTCTGGTACGGTGAGAGATGATGATGGGTCTTCGCACGGCCAAGACCAAATCTCCTTGTTGGAAAGAACGTGGATGGACTTTCTTGTTGAAGGCTCTACAAAGGCGAGCATGATAACGCTTAGTTCAAGTCTTTTCTCATCTAGTGACTCCAATTCAGTGAGCCGCAATTGAGCATTTTGATCTTCAGCCAAGCCTTCTTTTATTGCAATCCGCAGTGATGGAATTTGACTTTCTAGCGGGAGGATGGCCTCCACACCATAAACCAAGGAATATGGAGTAGCCTGAGTCGGCGTCCGGTAAGTTGTTCGGTATGCCCAAAGAGCTTCTCCCATCCTTTCATGCCAATCTTTCTTTGATTTTGAGACAACTTTCTTCAACAATTTACACAGAGTCTTGTTGAATGCTTCAGCTAAACCATTGGCTGGGGCATTGTACATAGTAGAACGCCGTTGTTTGATATTGAACTTTTCACAGAACTTATCCATAAGACTGTTACAGAAGGGTGTTCCATTGTCAGTCAGAATGCAACGAGGTATGCCATACCTGTATACAATGTGGGTACGTATGAAGTCAACAACAGTTTCTTTCTTCACTTCCTTAAGCGGGATAGCTTCAGCCCACTTGGAGAAGTAGTCGGTAGCCGCCAAAATGTAGAGATGATTTCCTGAAGACTTAGGGGTGAGGGGTCCAACAACATCAAGTCCCCATGCGTCGAATGGCCAAGATCCCACTGTGGGATGTAGTGGCTCAGGCGGTTGGTGTATGAAATCAGCATGGAATTGACATGCTTGGCATCTTTTAGCATATTCCATGGAGTCTCGAACCATTGTGGGCTAGTAATACCCCATTCTCTTCACTTGGCAATGGAGTTTGGGTCCTGACTGGTGAGCACCACAGATACCAGAGTGAGCTTTCTCAAGAGCTTCTATGCCTTCTTGTTCTCCCAAGCATCAGAGGAATAGACCATCGTAAGAACGACGATATAAAACATTTTTATAATAAATGAACCGAGGCGCTCGGCGCCCGGCGCCGTATTTCCGTTCTATGCCTTAGATCATCAGGTAGCTTTCCATGTTGCAAGAATGCAATCAATGGATCTTGCCAATCTTCCTTTTCCACTTCAAAGACTGATATGGAGTTGGCACCTTCGACTTTTTCTGGGAGAATGGATGTTATCACTCGTCTTTGGCAAACAGGTATTGTGATAGACCCTTGTTTTGGTAGAGCCAAAGTGGATGCAAGATTAGCGAGTGCATCTGCTTGTTTATTATCTTTCCTAGGAACATACTCTAGAGTAATATCATCAAATTGTTTCATCAGACTAGTGGCATATTGAGAGTAAGGGATCAAATCCGTCTTTTTGACATCGTAATGTGTCAAGAGTTGGTTGATAATTAACTTGGAATCGCCAAACACACTCAACTGTAAGACACTTATGTCAAGGGCAACCTTCTTCATCATGTGTCTCTAGACATGATATTACATGAACATTGACACAATACTTGTTAAGCCATGTTTTGGGCATGAACTCTTTCAAGGTAACAGGAACACGAGGTTCTTGTTCAAGCAGGTCATCAAGTATTAGTGGTCTTTCTTTGACAGTCTTGCTCTTCCTTCCAGACTTCTTCTTCTTCTTTGATGTAGCTTTTGGTTGAGCCTTTCTCCGAGTCCTTCTTGACCTAGTAATTTGAGGTTTTGGCAACCGTAGCTTGCGTTGCTTGCGACGAGTAACGAGGGTCCAACCATTATCCTCAGAGTCTGCATTCTCAGTTAAATCGATGCCCCCATACATAATTGTTTGATTTGTCAATCTTGTTGAAGGCTCTGGAAGACTTGGATCTGGTTTCCTATTCCCTATTACGATTGGATTGAATGACCCAAACTTAAGAGTGTATGTTGGAGAATGCAACAAGGAATGAGGAGAAACAGTGCAAGTCTTTGGCTTACTTATAGGAACCGTAGAGCCAAATGATCCAAAAGTAATGACAGTCTGATTTGAAGCCGCAATATCGTCGTCTCCATCAATGACTATTTTCCCCTGTCGTGCCAGTGCCATAATCTTCTCTTTCAGAACAAAACATTTTTCAATTGGGTGACTAACCACCCGATGGTATCTGCAGTATTTTGGATCATCTATCTGGTCAGCCTCTTCTGGGCGTTTCGATTCCGGTAGTTCAATCATCTTACTTGTGAGGAGTTGGTCAAACATTCCTGCGACATCAGAGTCAGGGAAAGGGTATTCCTTTTCCTGCATTTCTTTCAAGGTATACCTCTTTCTACCTCGGTTTTCAAAAGACCCATTTTTATTTTCCTCATTGTTGCTTGATTTTCCTTTAATTTTTAGAAGAGTAGTATTAACAGCCATAGACTCTTTAGTACCAGATTTAGAAAATGGTTTGCCCCCTTTTCGGTTGTCTGGTTTATCTTTATTTCTACGAGAATCATGGGTAGATGGATCTAAATTTCCATTAGCTGCTATGCTCAATTCCATATCATGAGCACGTGTGGCCAATTCTTCAAAAGTCTTCGGTTTTATCCCTTGTAAGATATATCGAAGTCCCCAGTGCATACCTTGGATACACATTTCGATGGCATAAGTCTCACAAAGTCTGTCTTTGCAATTGAGACTTAAATTTCTCCACCTATTGATGTAGTCAATAACAGGTTCTTCCTTCCATTGGCGGGTATTCGTCAACTCGATCATACTAACTGTACGTCTCGTGCTGTAAAAAACGATTAAGAAATTCTCGTTCCATTTGTTCCCAATTATCAATGGAACCGGGTTCGAGATCAGTGTACCAATCGAATGCATTTGCTTTCAGAGAGCGAACAAATTGTTTGACCAAAAGGTCGTCATTAGTACCGGCATTGTTACACGTCTCTATGAAGTGTGCCACATGTTGTTTTGGGTTACCTTTTCCATCAAATTGCTGAAACTTTGGTGGATGACAACTGGCAGGCATCTTCATTAGGTCGATCCTCCGAGTGTAAGGCTTGGCATATGCGAGGGAGGATTGTGATTGATCTTCATGCTTACCCCGTATGGCATCTAAGATAAAACCTCTGAGTTGATCTGCAGGTATGGATCCATCAGAAGATATCCGAATATTTTCATTTGCACTTTGATCTTTAGTCGGCATTTTAGGATTATCCTCTGGGTCTGCATGACCTTGGCTTGATTCCTCATCATTCTCGAACTTATTCATGAGCATGACTATTTGTTTGTCTTTTTCATTAAGTGCATTGGTGAGCCCTTCAATGGCTTTAGACATATTCGCAATTTGTTCATCAATGGAGAGGCCTTGTGCCATCATAACTGGAGCAACAAAATGCTCGGTATTAATAGAGTTCGAGTGTCCTGAAGATCCTGAGCTTCTTTGTGGAGATCCAGGTGTAGAGCTTGTGTTCGAACTATAAGCAGACGAAACTTCATGCTTGGAGCTTGATTCATGACATAAAGAAGAGTAAACCATGTTCTTCTTCTTAGAGAAGGAGGCCTCCCTTTTCTCCTTTAGCGAGGCTAAAGTGATGACGGGAAGTCTGGATGAGACTGCTCTAGAAACCGACGATGGTCTTGGGGAGAGAGCAGTTGCTTGGGTTGACGAGCCCATGCGAGCGGCTAGCGTCTTACTTCGGGTCGTGCATTCCATATTCTGAGTGTTGAGACTTGATCCAACATTGCTGACAGCCATAGGGTTAGAATCTGTGGCCTTGAGGCTTGGAATGTTGGACAATTTTTTCTTTGGTGCCATTGACTTCGAATCTCGAGGAGTTGTAGAAAAGAGATGAGAGGATCAAAGTTGTCCCACCGGGCGTGCCAGAAATTTGTCGACACAAATTTCGTGTCCGAAAATCAAGGACAAGAAACGTATGACAAATAATATTTTTATTGGTACTGGTGAGGATACAAATCTTTGAGGTTTAATCTCTGTAAAATAGAGAAACCTCTGATTCTTCTCTTTACAAAACCTTTAATCTGAAGGCTGGAAAACAGCGTATTCTCAGATCTGAACTTCGAGATTGTAGTCGAAAATATTACCGGAGTACTTGGGTATTAACGGAGATCTTCAGAGCTTTGGCTTTAATGGTGATCTGTGGAGCTTCAAGCTTTAATGGAGATCTACGGAGCTTTCGGCTTTGATCGAAATCTTCGGAGCTTAGACTTTTGATGGAGATCTACGGAGCTTTCGGCTTTGATCGAGATCTTCGGAGCTTAGACTTTTGATGGAGATCTACGGAGCTTTCGGCTTTGATTGAGATCTTCAGAACTTTAGACTTTGGTAGAGATTTTTAGAGCTTCAGGGCTTTTTTCTTCTTCTCCTCTTTTCTCTCCTTTTTCATCCCCTCTCTACTAGAGAATGAGCTACCTTTTATAAATTTATGAGTGGTAGAGTCCTCTTTTAACACAACATCTTGAGAGACTTATCATGATTTGAATTGATAAGTCTTGTGAGGCTAGTGGATTACATTTGGAGTCTATCCAATTTGTGGGTCCCATTTGGTGTAAGCTAGCCTTTATCTTTAAAGAGTTTTATACTATTTAACTCTAAATAGGGTCTACCTTCTAAGATCTTGCCATGTGGCAATTTTGATCTTATCAAAATTTGCATGCCTATAGGGCCCTATCTAGACTATTGTTGAGTGATGATGAGGCAGAAGGTCATGTATTTTAAAAGTGAAAAATGTCCACTTTAGATTATATATTTTGAGAGTGTTGAAGGTGGGACTTGTCCACTTCATACTTAAAGTTTACTATGTTCTATGGTTCAAACTTGAAACTAATATGTTAGGAGTACGTTATTTTGAATTGCTTCCACTGTATTTTAGTTATGTGTATAACTTGTGCGCTCTGACAGGATGTTAAGTATGCTTTATATGTCATACCTGAAGGTTTGGCACGGCGGTCACGAACTAAAGTATCCCTAACTCCTAGGGGGTATTTTGGGGCGTGACAAAAAAGAAAATCAATTACTGAAAGAAGAGTCTCTTGACTAGCATGTGGATATAAGTAACAAACACTTATATTGCAACAAGATTGCTTAGTGGATACCCTTAAAAATATATTGTCTATATGTTTTAGGGTGATCTATTTGACAGATTGTTCTTAACCTAAGAGGTCGACATTTTCACTAGTATTTGCCTATATAGCTTTGATGTAGTCAATCCTTAATCTCCAACACACTGGACTAAATACGAGTTCGTTGGGTTATGTACACTATACTTGAAAAAGTGTGTGTACGCTCAACAAGGACTTTACCACTCTTCATCTAGAGTTATATGTTAGATTGATACTTTTCAAACCGGACTTGGAAATCCAGCTGGTGTTGATGAAATGGTTTTATCGAAATGATTATTTTCTTAATAAAGAAAAAAAAATTATTCTTTTGATGAATTTCAAATTGTATTTGAAAGTCCAAGTTTGACTAAAAGTATCAAATAAAAAAAGTTCTCAACATAAGCTAGGGATTAATACAATATAAGATATTGTCTTGTAAGCTTATATACAATATTAGATGGTGGAAAGACATGTCTGTAAACCATTGTTCTAATAAAATTTACTTACAATTAATTCTCTCAATTATGGGGGTTTAGTCACAATGTGCTATTGGACATTATTGTGATTAGTACGTCCATGGACTTAGATAACATTGTATGCTCTTAATGAATTATTATTGGAAAGGGTTTCCTAGTAACGAGGCTACACCAACAAGATGAAGTACTTGGTCCTATGACCGGAAATAGGAGATCCCTTTAAATCCCACACACTAGGACCTTCTCAAAGCTATTTAATTTAATGAGGAATCAAATTAATTAATTTCTCCATGCAATTTACTATATGATATAGTAAAACTCTTTTAAGGACTCACATAAGATGTGACCAACCTAATGGGTAGAACCCACATGAGATGTGGATAAGAGCAAAGGAAAAATCATATGGGAATGACTATATAAAAAGGGGCTTGAATTATGGGGCCCACCTAGGGTGGGATGTTGTCACGCCCCAAAATTTGACGCGAATCTTAAGAAGATTTATCAGGTTTTGAGGTGCAATGCAAATACGCCCCATTTGCTTTATAATATAAATAATTCAAGTGTTTGAAATACAAACTAAATATATAACAAAATATAACACCTCGAACAAATCCTATAGAAGCTTGATCCACTCGATCAACTCCACATAGGTCCTCAGTTTATGAACTCTTCTATGCATTCTACGACCAAGTACTCAACGAACTATGTCTGACCTATAAAGTCACCTGAAGGGATGAAAGGAAGAGTGAGCGAAGGGAATCGCCCAATAGTATTTTACACTACCGAGAAGTAGTCATTGATATAATAATACAGTTTTCATTAAAAATATAACGATACAAATTTGAATGCAAGATAGTCAGAACTCACTTCATATGAAACAATAACCGTGTATTAGAATAAGAAATAAACAGTAAGTCAAATTAAATAACCATACTGTAACTCATACTAATTAATTATGCATCCTGGGATATATAACAAAAAATGGTAGTGTATTCATCTAGAGTGAAGATGAACACGATTGTCTTGATTTTTTGGTCGGGTGCATTACCGTTAACTCCCAGATGAGATCGACACGGGATCGAACGCCAAAAACCCATCTTTTTTGGCTTAGGTAGTCGTTGACCAAGACCCTTAATAAACGGTGTCAACTTCACGTTGGTCAGACGTTTGACGACTGCAAACTTTTGCAGGATCCTTGGACAGTCCGAAAGAAGGATCACACCTAACTCCCCATGTATATCGCCTAATCAAAGCATGCATATGAACCTCAACCATCTCTAGACACCCTATTGTTATCCTAAATAATTTATGACCTCCAAAAAGTAATAAATTATTCTTATAGGAATTCAACTGGTCCTTTTCTAGATAACCAATGATACTTATTTATACAAATATAAGTATGTTTTATTTGTTAAAAATTCTCCCTTTTAAAGAAAAACCAATCGATTTATTGCAAACAAGTATGTGTGATGAATCCCCATCAAATCACAACTTTACATCATACATTCATTCATAACCTAGCTCATGGCTGTAAAAACTATCAAACCTAGACCACGGCGGATAAAAACTATCAAACCCAGCCCACGACTGTAAAACCATCCATTATTTCAAAACTGACATGGGGGATTCCACCCACACACACATCCAATTGAGAAGTTCTTTCTCAATATCATAAGAAAAAAAAAAACAGTACACAATTCTGACATTCTGTCGGTCTCAGATTTTTAATAAATTCGTTTTATATCAAAATCGTATGTACCCTATATTTTCATAAAATAGACAGAAAGAAAATTTTATATAAATTATTTTATATAGTTTTTATATTACATTTATTTGTACAGACAATACTGTTAAGTTATACTAAATGTTTCTAATTTCCTGAAAAATAGTACAAACACATTTTAGTAAATAATTCACTATAAATCAAATTTTATGAATTTTATGTTTAGACCAATTGAGTTAGAAATAAGACAGGTATATGTAAAACTTTCAAGTTTATAATCATCTCTAATTTAAAACAAAACTGGTCATAATATGTTGAATAATTTGGGGCTAATGTTTTGGTGTGACATTACAGAAACATTTTAGTAAATAATTCACTATAAATTCAATATTATGAATTTATTGCTAAGACAAGTTGGATTGGAAAGAAGACAGGTACATCTGAAATTTTCATGTTTATAAATATTTCTAATTCAGAACAGAAGTGGTCGCAATATGTTACACAAGTTATGAATAACGTACGTTTTGGTTTGACAGAAAACAATATTACTAATCCAATTTGTAAAATCATAATTTAATATAAAGAAATCATATTGATACAAGACTGCTCATTATGGAAACTAGATTTGATATAAAATTAGATAAAAATAAATAATTATAATTATAATTATAATTATATTAACACTACAAATTTCAAATTACACTATTAAGTTATAAAACCAGTACAAATGACTACAAAAGAGTAGTTGTAAGCTCTTACCTTCATGAAAAGACCACCAAATTGAGCCCAAAATCCAAGTTCATTATCTCCAGAGCATCTTCCTCTAGGTTTGTTTGTTTCTCCTTCCTTCTCTCTTCTTTTTCCTTCTTCTTTCTTTTCTCCCCTCTCCTTAGTAAAAAACATGAAGAACCAAAATGGGGAAGAGGGAGGAATGGGATTTTTATATATATAGAATTTCTTTGTCTCTACAAGTGGCTAGACCACTCATGGTCAAAGACATGTGTCCCCAAAGTTTCAAAGTGTCAAATATGTAAATACCTTATGTGTTGCTCATAGAGGGTGTCTAGTTGTTAATCATGTAGAAATGTTGTGTTCATCATGTGGGGTATAGGGTTGGTTATGTGTCATAGATGTAGACTAGGGTTTGGTTAGGTGTAATCCATGGGCTATCTTAGGTGTCACTTATTTAGGATATGGGCTTGTTTAGGTAATGCCAACAAAGACATATTTAGGATCTAGTGGGCTTGGTTAAGTAAGGCCAAAAAAAAAAAAAACCTTAATTGGTTGTAAGACCTATAAGACATAGACCTTAATGGCTTGTGTAGGACCTTAATGGCTTTCAAGGCCCACAAAGATTAAACCCTAGTAGCTTATAGGGCCCATAAAACATGAACTCTAATGTCTTGTAAAGACCCTAAATATATAACCCTAATGGTTTATAAAGCCCAAAAATACTTATACCCTAATGGGCTTATAAGGCTCAAAAAGAAATATACCCTAATGGGCTATATATGTATATTTATTTATTTATTTTAACCCAAACACAACCTTTTACCCCTATTGATTTAATTAATTACATTTTTTATATAATTAATATTATTATTTTAATATCAAAATTTTGCATACTTTGTAATTATTATTTTAATTTAGGGTTACACATAATATATTGATCACCACGAATATATATAAGAATATGGGTTGTTACAGACGTTCCACACTATGTTGCATTCTCTCTTAATTAGTTACTAATTTGTTAATTTCTAATTTGGTTATAATCTTCCTTATAATAGGAAGAGATAATAGAGAATAAAGGAAATATAATTTCTAATTGGATTAGAAGACTTTCTATTATTGATTAAACATCTCTGTAGGAGTTATAATCATAATAAAATTAAAAAATGAGAGTTTATTTATAACTTGTCAACCGAGTTTTAGAGGGCTACAAATAGGTGGAACGTCCAACCCCTAGAAGTGCTCTCTCTTTCTCTCTCTCAAGCATTCAACATTTTCTCTTTTCCCTTTTTGAGACCTATGACTTCTCTGCCCCTTAGTTAATCTTCCTCGGTGATCATAGTGCACCACTAATTTTTTATTTTTTTGATTTTGATAGTGATCATCATCAAGAAATCAAATCTTTGAAAATAAAGATTAAATCTTTAAAGATTAAGATTGAATCTTTAATGACCAAGAAGAGTTATTGGAATTAAGAAGATGAATAAGATTTAAAGAACATTAATCTGAAGTGTCATTAGCTTCCGTTGGAGAAAAGATTTGGAGATCAAAAGAAGGTTCCTGTGAATCGCGAATATGACTTTTCACTTACGAAGCTTTGTAAGTATAATTCTATCATTCATTGAATAAAGTCAAGTAGAGCTAGTCAGATCTTAGAATTCGATGTATGCCACTGTTGTCAGAACCGGACCGGACTGGCCAGTCGAACCGGAAAAACTGGGAACTGGTCCCCTCACCGGTTCCCAAACCCCCCAAAACTGGACCGTTTTCAAAATTGGTCATTTTCGTGAAAACCGGAAGAACCAATGGTCAAAACCGGTTGAGAACTAGTCAGAAATGGGTAAAAATGGATTTAAAAAAAACAGAAAAAAGGACACAGTTGAACCAGACCGGTCGAACCGGTCAAACAGGGAACTGGCCACTCAACCGGTTCGATGACCGATCCGGTTCTGATAATACTGATGTATGCCCTCCAAGAATTGTGTTTTATAAAATTAAAAATATACAAACTTTCATTTGTATCTCCAATTTCTTAATTTTTTTTGGCATTTAACATCATTCAAACTTTTTTTTATTTTGGTAGTAGTCGGGATTTTCCATCCAGTTAATATTTTTATTCATTTAGAGTTTTTTTTTTTTTTTTTTGAGGGTATGGTCTTGAGGGTTACAGAGCTAGATTTTATCCATAACTCAAGCAAGAGGCGGAGGTGTTCCAATGCCACAATGGAGATCTATAATTTATTATATTCAGGGTACGGTCTTGAGGGTCATTTTTTTTTTTTGGTAATCACGGTCTTGAGGGTTACAGAGCTAGATTTTATCCTTAACCTTGACATTAACTCTTCTCATGCAACTCGTCCCCCATTAGATTTGGAGTAGCACTTGGGTCACCAAAAGCCAAATTATTTGGGGGAGACAAGGCTGATCAAGAAAGAGCATCTTCTAATTGAGTTTCTAAGATGTAATTAAAGACCATAAGGAGACAGAGAAGTTGGCGTTGCTGCTTTTCATTGAGTCATTTTTAATCCCCAAAGAGACTCACACAGAGGTAAATATAGATTACCCTCTACAACAAATCTACTGACAGAACATTTTAGTCTCTAAAAATTAATTTTTCTGTCGCTAATGTCATTAGCGACAAAATTTTTCGTTACTGTTGTATCGTGGTTAATGAGTTTTAGAGCCGGTAATCATTTTCTGTCACTATTTAGTGACGGATTGTTACTATTGCTAATATGTTTATTTTGGTATGTTAAAAAAGGAGTATTAATGAGTTTTAGAGACGGTAATCATTTTCCGTCGTTATTTAGTAACGGATTGTTTCTTTTACTAATATGTTTATTTTGGTCTATTAAAAAAAGAGCATGAATGAGTTTTAGAGACGGTAATCATTTTCCATTGCTATTTAGTGACGGATTGTTTCTATTGTTAATATGTTTATTTTGGTCCGTTAAAAAAGGAGCACTAGTGATGGAAAATAGCATTTGCTGCGGATTTTAGTGTCGGTATTTTTCCATCACTAATTAGAGACGAAAAAAGTTCCCTCTCTAATATAATTTTTGTGACAGTATTTTCAATCTCTAACATATCATTTGCGGCAATATTTTTTCCTTCTGTAATGTAGAATCAGTGACGGAAATGATCCCATATCTAATGTCACATCTGCCACAGAATATTATACATCACTACCTAGAAAAAACCATTAGCAACATAAATTTTTCCATTGCTAATATCTTTTCTTTTTTTTTTAAAATCTGTAAACCCGTTCATTCAATATAAACCTGTAGCATGTGTCCAAGGGTGGAGCCGGGGGCAAGGTGGCCATGTGCCCCTGAACTTTTGAAGAACCAAAAATAAAATTATGGTTTATAGGGATTATCCATGGGAAGGGGTGGAGCAGAGGGCATGTGCCCCTTGAACTTTTTTTCTTTAAAAAACTTATAGTTTTGAGAAAAAAATTAAAGTTCCATAGGACAGCCATGGAGAATGGGGAGTTGCCCTTTAAACTTTTGAGGAAAAACAATAAATTTTATACTATATTGTTTTGTTATTTAACATGACATAGTGATGGGAAGGGGACAACTGTCTTCTAAACTTTTGAAAAAATATACTATCTTATTTAATAAAACATAGCCATGGGAGCAAGGAGAGCATTGCCCTTGAACTTTGGACAAAAAAAATGCTTTCTCTATTATGTTATTTAGTTATTTAACTGACCCATGGGACAAAGGGATATGTACAAAATGCACGGATGAGATGGTCCACGGATAATTAATCGTCAAAAAAAAAGCAGATCTTTTTTAGCAGGCTATTGGATGCCACGAAGGTGACTATGTAGATCTTGCCTCTCAGAGTTTTTGTGAAATGACCTCATTTGTGTCCAAAATCTAAATGACACATTCAATTAGGTGTCCAAAATGCCCCCTCCCTTTAACAGTTACTCCAATAATTAGGTTCCAAATCTTCAGGTTCTAGTGGTACAGTGCGCTCCGGCAACAGCAGCGGCGGCGGCTCGGAAGAGCTAACTCGGTCAGAACCAGTGATCTTTTGACATGTCTTGAGCAAGCAGTTCCTACAAGTGGGGCACGAGAAGTGCGCCGTAAGCCATTTATCGATGCATTGGACGTGGAACCCATGGTTGCACTTGGGCAAGATCCTAATACGCTCGCCAGGAGCAAACTCGGAGAGGCATATGACACACTCGGTGTCCAAGCAGGGTACCTTCGAGCCGGAATAGTAAGTTAGTGTAGGGAAATTCTTGAGAGCTTCTCTCTTAAGTCTTGTGTTGGCTATCTTAGTTAAGTTGGTACCCGACTCTGACTCAGTGCCCACTCTGGTTGAGCACCTTATTAAACACCTGATAATCGAATTCAGCACCAGTGCACAAATTAGCGCACACAAGATTACTGAAATTATCATTACTATATTCGTGTCGAAGCTTCTTTCGCCAATGATGATCTCCGAGGAGTCATGGTCGTTCACCCGTGGAGCTGCAGTGTCCGCTGACTGGTAGAGAGGAGTGTGTAGCAACAATCTTCTTGCGTGAGCATTTCCTAGAAAATTTTGGAGCATCTGTGGACTAGAGGGAGACATGTTTAAGACTTGTATTGAGTTTTTGGAATTCCTAGGAGGTGGTTGTTGTATATGGGATATATAGAGGGAAAAGGGAAGGGTTGATTTAGCTTTTGAGGTTTTGTATAAGATTATAAAATTTAGTAGCAATCAAACCATCAAAGATGCTGCCAAATTAAAATTAAGCATATCTTTAGGGATCTATTATATTAATTTCCCATCTTTTGGATCCTCCACTGCCCTGGACCTTTTATATTTATGGGCTTTCGTAGATGAATGTGCCTAATGAGTGTGAGCATAGATTTTCGCCCACAAGAGATTTGATTAAGAGTCGTCACCTATTAATTCTGAGGGATAGATCCCAGATGTGGATAAAGTCTAATGATCTCAATGAGAGTCTAGGTAAACGGTTCGATTAAGTCCCAAAGAAGAGGTTAAGTACATCGGAACCCCCGTCTATGACGGTTACCTACTCCCTAAGGTTAAGCCAAGTTAAGTTCAATTTTAATGAAATGCTTAAGTGTTCAGATTATACTAATCTAAGAAAAGGAAAATCTTAAACTAGGGTTGAATCCGTGTTGGGTTGCCTACCTACTCACATGGGTAAGAGTAGATCGAACGTAGTTTTGGCATATGAGCCCGTGCCAAGGCTAGGGGAGTGTGTGTGTACCTAGGTGGCTAGGGTTTAGTCCAGGGACTAAGGTTTGATTGACAGGGGTGTTCAAGTGCATGAGAATGGTTTATGGTTTACGCCCGGAGGCCAAGGATTGGGCTCGGAGGCTAGGGCGGCCCGGAGGCCAAAGGTTGGGCCCGGAGGCTAGGGTTTGGGCCTAGAGGAATAAGGTTGAATCCAGAGGCTAGGGCATGGGCCCGGAGGCCTATGGTAGGCTTAACCATCCATTAAATTGGCTAACAGTAGTTAGAAGGTGAGTTAACCATGGTTAGGGCTGCTAACCATGGTTAAAAGGTCCAAATCAGATTTTTTGGATCTTTTTTTATTTTTCAAATTTTTTGAAATTCTTAAGAATTTTTCCCAAGTTTACAAGTTTAACCATGGTTAAGGGGATTAATCAGGGTTAAGTTTAACCCTACTAGTAGGTCTAGTCAAGTTAGGAGTGGGCCAAAATGGCTTGGCAGGGCCTAGAATGGCCTCCTACCAGGTTTAGACCCTGTAAGGCCCACTATTTAGTAAATTAGGAATAACGGTAATTATTGTACGAACATTTCCAATCTCACAAAGATTGGAAATGGCGGTCGGATAATTTCAGTCATTCTTGGTTTTCAGGAACAGTGGCTTTACAGCCAAGAGTGAGCTCAGGGGAGGTGCCCAGAGGGTCAAGGGACCCTTAGGAAGGTCAGGGGGTTTGGTCTAGGCCCTGGCATGGGGTCTAAAGTGGACCTAAAGTGGCCTGGTATCGATTTGAAGGAAAAACCCCAGAATGTCGGTAAACACAGTATTGACATTCTAGGTATTTTCACATTTCTTGTATTTTGACCATGGTAAAACTGGTCTAGTAAGCACTCAAAGATCAGGGATGATGGAGGAAGATCTTAGAGGCCAAATCCAAGCCCTAGAATAGACCAGGGACCTAGCAAATGGGGCATGGAGAAATGCAATGGGAGATGCCCAAAATGGTGGTACTGAGTTTACCGCCCTTCTAAATTTCTTCCGAAATTGATTTTCCTCCCCTGGTGCTAAACCAAGACTACTTCAGGGTTTGCCCTATGGGCTTAGGGATACCCTAGGAGTTTGGGGGAGAGCTTGGGGCCGCAGGCTTATGGAGCTGTAGCTCTTCTTTTCAAAGGGGTCCCCTATCCCATACGTGGATGAGATAGGGGACCTTATAACTTTAGTAAAATGAAAATAGTCTTCCGGAAGAAGACCAAGGGTGTATAGGCAATCAAAAAGGAAAGAAAGGGAGATGGGGGAGGCCCTACTCTTCTCCGCTTCAAGCTCTAATGGAGATATATAGTGGCTAGGAGGGTCTGCCCTTAAGAGTGGGGATAACCAAAGTTATACCCCAGGGTTTAATCACACGTCTTGAAGCAATGTTGTAATTCGAATTCACCAGGAGCTTGGCTTGGCCTCTCTAGGATTCTAGAGGGGGCTCTTGCTGTGAGAATTTCTAGGAATTTCGGAAATTCAAGAGTGAGAAGAGCTTGCTGAGGGTCTCTATTTATAGAGTTAGAAGCTTAGGGACTTAGTAGGGATTAGGACGGAAGTTGGTGAGAAACTCAGAAGCATGGGAGCCTGCTCAGGCGTGCATAGAGTGCACAGAGGGGGGGATGGGGGCAGGCAGACTTTGATTTTTCGTAAACTGAGAATGATGGTAATTCTAGTACCGTCATTCCCCTGAAAGAATAAAATGGTAATAACGGTAGAATAATTACCGTCATTCCTGAGTTTTTCCAAAAATGGGTTTGACCCAACTTAAATGCTCATGCATGTGGCATGGATTTTACCTAAAATGAAATGTCGGTAGATGGACTACCGACATTCCTGAAAATTTTAAATTTTGGGTTGGGCCCCCCTCCCAGAGCTTGGATAGGGTTTTGGGCCTATGCTTGGGCCCAGGGCTTGTTTGCCTACGGTTTTAGGCCCTAGGGGCCTTGGCTTGATCTCGTATGAGCCTTGGTCCCATGGCTTGGGTTTGTAGGGTTGGGGTTGGACTAGGGTTAGGTTAGGGCTAGTTAGGTTTGACGAGGGTTGACCTAGAGTTTTACCAAGGGCTGGACTAGGGTTAGGCTAGGGTTTTGACCTAGGGTTTGACTAGGGTTGACCTAGAGTTTGACTAGGCTAACCATGGTTAAATTTTTTAAACATGGTTAAGAAAGGGATGTAAATATTGGGTGCTTACAATGAGACCGTCGTCTCAAGGCAACCTAAGACCATTCGCATTTGGACATCATTTTAAGGCGTTTAAAAATTTGGAACGCCCCAACATCCTGGCTACTTATAAGGTGAAAGGCTTTCCGTATTCAGGTAAAATAATATGATTCGGCTTATTTTACTTGTGTTGCATAAAATAACATGATTCAAATAAAATAATTTGAATCAATTAATTGGTACAGTTCACTCAAATAACTTGATTCAATCAAGATAACATGATTTATGTTATTTTACTTGAATCGGTTAATTTGTATAGTTCACTCAAAATAACATGGTTCAGTTAAAATAATGTGAAATAGGTTATACGAGATCAACAAGTAGTAGAGACACTAGGGCATCCCAAAAAATTGAATGCCCTAGAATCCCACATCTGGTCTTGGGTTGCCCTAAGACCGAGCAGTTAGAAGCTTTATCCTTCTTAGATTGGTTCATACCACTTTCTACCTATGAGAGAATGCCACGTGTGAAATTAGGAGTCGGGGTCTCTTGTGTCCACAAGGATTTCTTCTTAACCTTACAAGAACCGTTTGCACTAGCCTTTTAGTTACTATAACCAATGGATAATTCTTCTGATGAGACTGTCTTAGGGCTGAGACCACCGAAACCATGCTTCCGAGCATGTGCTTTCATCCATCATGTGAAAATGGGCTCCATCTGAAATCCCGTGCTCTGGGGGTACGGTCTCGGTGGTCTCGGTCCTAAGATGGTCTAGTAGCAAAGTGCATAACCAATACAGGATGGGTATTTACATTTGTTTTGTTGACTAAAATGTCACTACGCATAAGCTATTTGCATTTGTTTTGTTTTGTTTACTAAAACTTGAGATTACTTATTCAGAGGTAAAAAAATTTATGCTAAAATTTTAAATATTAGATTAGGCAATCACCAAACAATCTTATTTCTAAATCAGCTCTCATTAAAAAATAATAATAATAACTACTTTGTAATATAGCTAGAAAACGGCCCAGTTGCCTGAGAAGGAATGTGGTAAGAAAGTTCCTATGATGCAACGGATTTCCTCTCACAGATGCCCAAGTATTACATTCCGGAATAGCCTCTTCACCCAACACTTGGTGAGAAATAAACAGAGTAATTAAAATATCAAAACCTATTTCAATATCTCCTAGGATATTTTGATTTCTCCCTATATTTCTCACCACGTATGTATTGAGTGTACCCGAGGTTGTGTAATTTACCTTAACCAAAAAAAATAATCATTGTCATCTCCATACATGAAGAGAACTTACGAATAAATATAAATTCATTCTTATCTGTTATACACTCCCTCTCACCTGTACGCCACAATCCTCCACATTTTACGCCAATCGCTTTCTACCGAAATGTCATCTGGCATTACACATTTGCTTATCCAATACTTAATTAGTTAATCATTTGCGATTTTTATATTCCAACGGTACGCGATACAGTTGTAGCTAAAGCTCATCTTATCATCTTTTAATGGACATTCGATTTAGATTCGATGCCACATTGATCTGTACAGTATCTAGCAATCCGATTGTGATCTAGATGAATCCGACCCACTAGCTTTTTCGTGTGGCTCCTCATTTAAACAGCTACATCCATAAGATACTCAGAGAGATTTCCTTAAATATAAAACTCAAATAAAACAATGAATGGTTACTGAGCTTGATTTGAGTTCATCCAATCTGTAAACAGTTACATAAACATAAAATACATATTATTAGGATTAGAAGATATCATAATCTATGTTGCAAGTTGCCCAAAAAAAAAGAATGCACCTAATGAGACCGTACGGTCTCAGCCCTAATCAAGATTACCGTTCGCGTTTTGACGTTATTTTAGGGAGATCAAAATTTTTTGGCTCCCAACTACTTCCTCGTCCTGTGAAAGCTTTTTAGTGATTTTCAAAGAAAATAACATGATTGAGGTTATTTCACTAAACCACTTAACATAACATGATTCAATATATTTTTGCTTGAATCAGTTAATTTCTAAGGCTTAGTCAAGTAACTTCTTTTCAAGCAAATTAACGTGATTCAAGTTATTTTAACTAAATCAGTTAATTTGTATGGTTTACCCAAAATAACGTGATTCAGGTTATTTTAACTAATTTAATTAAAATCAATAATGCGAATGAGGTTTTATGGGATCAGTAAGTAGCCGGTGAGTGTTAAGTTAGATGCCCTCACCAATAGGAATGGTCTTGGTAGGGCCAATACCATATAGTCTCAGAAGCTTTATCCAAAGGAAAAAAGGTCTATGTTTTATCCCTTTATTTGCTTGGTAGGTATTAGGACTATTGTAATAAGGTAGATGAGATACATTGTATCATCACCAATGTATCTCATAACAATCTAGATTAGTATTAAATAGATTATGATATTTAGGAATAGATTGGGATTATCCTTGAGAGATCCATCTTTTGGGTCTTTGTAAGTTACTCAAGTTAATCAATAAAGTTCAATTCCTCAGTAGGGACCTCATTATCTTCAGTGTGTGAATCTGTTGATCTTTACTATGAAAATGGTGGGTTGCATCTTGGATGAGCTATATAGCCAAGAATATCACCTATCTAGTGATTCAAGTGTCTGATCAACAGAACCCTTGTTGTTGACTAATTTTTGTAAGCTTAATTATCATAAAATAGGACTTGATCGATGGGTTGGGACCAGGGTTGCCTAGTTTGCTGGCTAATACGGCGAACCACGAACTGGTTCGAAGCGAATCAGTTGGGAGTTCGGTTCACCCTGGTTCGTTATTTTTGAGTGAATTAATTTGTTATCTCAAACAGCCTCGGTTCATCTTCGCCGTATTCCGGTTCGGTTTTGTAAGTTCATCTGACGTGTTACCCACTTTTGAAATTCTCTTTCCAGACCAACCAATAAGCACACTTGTGGGATGGTTTTGACCGATGTGATAGTTACTGTGTGGTTTTGACCGATAGGTACTGAGTACTTGGATAGGTATGGGCCATGGGGGATCATGGGTATATTTGTCATTTTACATGATAACCATTTTAATAACTCCTTTTAAGAAACCTTGAAGAAGACGGTGCATTACAATTCCACAAAAGTGAGGGATTGCTTCAGTCACTGTCACTGTCTCACATACGTCTTACATTCCGTAATATATATATATATATTACGGAATGTAAGACGTATGTGAGACAGTATATACATGTATGTATATATATATAAGCATATTAAGGTAGTGAACCAAAGCGAACCAAGCTAGCGAACTTAGCGAATTGAGAAACGAATTATCTAATCCTACCCCTAACGAACCGGGTTCGTTATAGTGTGGCGAACTGTGAACTTTAAACCTGAATTTGAACCGAGCGAACCGACGAACCTGGTAACATTGGTTGGGACATCGATTGGATGTAACCATGTTTAAAGGGACTTTTATAATTTTTCTAAAAAACTTCTTTTCAAACTTTTCTCATTTCTGAGAGACTACTTAGTACTTACCCCCACTCTCAAGATAGAAAACCTTTGTTAGAAAGATGGAGCGTCCCAAATTTCTTTGCCATTTCATGAATCATCAAATAGAGATATTGTAGAATTGGTTTGTCTTTTTTGATCACAGTAGAATTGGTTTGTCAATCGTCCATAAGTTGTGATATATTTTATGTGAAATTTCTAGTATTTGCACTAAGGGGTTGTTTGGTTCGGACACTTATAAATGTTGTGATATATTTTATCTAAAATTTCTAATATTTAGACTAAGCGATTGTTTGGTTCAGACTATTGGAATTGATTAAATTACGTACAACTGCTTATGCTAGGATTATAGTGTAAAAAAGAATTGAGGGCTCATTTGGTTCAGATTATTATAAGCACTTATTTGGAACATAACTGCTATGTCCAGATTATGTTTTGATAATAGTGTAAGTACCCAAGTTTTACACGCCATCTAACCATGGTTACTGTTTTTATAAACATGGTTACCCCCTGCCAAATCCCTTAAACCAAGGTAAGCCTCTAGATAATCCTAGGTAACACCCTGAGTCAAACCCTAAAAATACCCTAGTACCAAACCCTAACCCTAGGTAAACCCCAGCTAAACACTAGCTAAACCCTAAACTCAATCCTAGTTAAACCCTAAGATCTATCCCTAGTTGAACCCTAGTGTAAAGCCTGTGTCAAGAACCCTAGCCCTAGGTGACCCTAGCTGATGCCCTAGCCTAAGCCCTAGAGCCCTCAGGGCTTGAACCCAAAATCCATGGCCTTTAGAGCCTAAGCCCTTTACATGGGCCCACAAGGCCCAAAAACCTTAAAGACAGCCTTCAAGAGCTAGTGTGCATAGGCCAGGCCCTGTTCTTTTAAAATTTTCTTATTGGCGGTAGAGAGTCTACCGACAATTTAAGTTTGGCCTATTTTCATAATGTCGGTAGACCCTCTACCGACACTATGCAATTTTCGAGTTTGAAGTCTGCAAACGCCTTGCACACTCCACCGTCACCTCATACTCTCCCTTCACAACCCTCACTCGACCTTCCTTGGGTCCAACCACCTTCTCCCCCTTCTCCTTAAACCCTTTTACGTCCCTAAACGTTTTCCCTATAAAACCCAATCCACCACCACCGTATTCAGGGTCTGCAAATCCTAAAATTTCCTGGGTGAACCCCTATAGCAAAAACCTTGCTCCTCAGCCTCTCCTCTCCCTTGGTCTTGATCTCAGGACACCCTGTAGCTTAGGGAGCAATCCCCTTTCGTGCCTATGTAGCATTTCCACAGTGGTACATCACCACTGTCCTCTTCTTCTTCGGCAAAAGACAGAGCTCAGGGTAGGATAGTCCCCACCCCCTTTTTTGTTTGGTTTAACATTCATATGAGCCCCTGGTAAATTCCAGGGGAGTTATTTACTTTCAATTTTGGTGCTTAGTAGGTAAACTGAACCCAACCGGGTGTTCACCTACCTTTGTCATAGGTAGGGTGAACCCCTACGGGTATATCAACCTTCCCCAAGCATTGAAGAACTCTACGGATCCTCTGGGGGTCCCTCAGTTCATGAGGGAACTCCTGGTAACCTTTGTGCATAGCCCCCTTGGGCAAAAATCCGGTTTTTAACAAAATCAAGAATGACGGTAATCTCAGTATCGTCATTCCTGGCAATCTCTTTTTGCAGCTCATTTGGTCTATTTAGGTGGGCCTTAATCCATGTCCAGGGCCCAAAATGAATCCCTCTCATCCCCCTGGACCTCACCTGGTCCTTCCAGGTGCAGGGTTTAAGCCTAACCATGGTTAAACCCCTGAGAATAAAAACTGTGCATATTGGCGGTAATCCTTCTACCACTAATATCCATTTTGCCTTAGTTTGGTATTGGTGGTAGAATAACTACCGTCAATGTAAACTCTCTATTCCAATAACTTTGCAGCTCTGTGGGGCCCACTCTAAGCATCCCCTAGGGCCCACACCAGACTCAAACTCTTCTCAGGAGTCCCCTCTACACTCCTATGATCTTGGTTCACCTTTGTTTACACCTTAACCCTAGTTAATCAATGTGCAAACCTCAGTTAAAAACACTGTTCTACATGTCGGTAATCATATTACCGACATTAACTTTGTTTTGTTTTTGGGCTTTTGCAAAGGCTCAGGCTTGATAGGTGGCCACTTTAGGCTCTGCCTCATCCCCTGGGCCCACCTTGGACTTCACTTGACCCTTAACCACGCTTAAATACACCTCCTGTTAATGTTTAACCAAGGTTAAGCACCCCTTAACTTCAAAAATCTTGGGAAATTAATCCAAAAAAATCAATTGAACCATAAAACTGACTTTGGCCATCTTCCTAATCCTGGCTAGCAACCCTAACCACAATTAGAGCCCCTTAACTCTGATTAGCAACCCTAATCGCAGTTAATCTTGATTTACGGCCTACCTGGAGTAAAAATCAAGTCTACCGGACCTACCTTCAGCTTACCGGGCCTCGCCTTAGCCTACCAGGCTAAATTTCACATCCCCTTGACTGTGGTTAGCAACCCTAATCATAGTTAGTTAGGCCTAACCTTGGTTAGCAACCCTAACCAGGGCTAGACTCCATCTTAGTCTACCGGACTATCCCTAAGCCTACTAGGCTTGAATACCTAGCACTTGACCCTCCTTGGTCATTCAAACCCTAGTCTACCGGACTAGTCCATGTTAGCAACCCTTGGTGCACACACACATGCCCCTAACGTCGGCTCAGGCTAACGCGCTAGAACTACACTCGGTCTAATCTCACCCTGTGAGTACGTAGGCAACCCAACCCAGGTTCGACCCCAGTTAGCTTTTCTTTTCTTGGATTAGTGTTAACTTAAACACTCCAGCAATTTAAACAAAATTAACTTTAGTTGGCTTAAACCTGGAAAGTATGGAACCGTTGTAAAATGGAAGCCTCGGGGTGCCTAACACCTTCCCCGGACTTAACTGAACCCCTTAGCTTGATCTCACTTACAAACCAAGACCTTATCCAAACTCGGGGGACTTATCCCTTTTGAATGAATAGGTGGCGACTCTTAATCGTAAAATCCTTCCACACCTGCGAGGGTATACAGGTACTTACTTCCCTTGTGAGTGAAGAATTTCCGCGCTCATAGCTCTGGCGACTCTACTGGGGAACATTTTTTCTTTTAGGGTTCGACCGGGAACCTAAGTTTAAGCCAACTAAACCTTAATCTTGATTAAAAATGCCTAAGCGTTTAAATTAACACTAATCATTTTACATCTCTTGGTTAATTGTGTACTGTGCATCCATATATGTCATAGTAGTATAATTATCCTATTCAACCTAGTAGACAGGCTTATTACACTAACGGCTGCTAGATAATCATCCTCAGTGTTAGTGGCTTAAACGTCTTGGAGGTCCGTAGAGTTACTCCTGTTGGGTGATTACCCTCAGGGAAGGATTCTGAACACTCCAGCTTACACCAATCGTCCATTTTCAGGTATGTTTTATACCAGAGAGTCGCATATACGATGTTAAGTGATCTCCCCATCCTGCTAGGAACACCCTGCATCAAATCAGCATTCATACATATAGTCTAGATTAGGGTATAGTCTACAAGCAGTCCACCCAGGGAGGGCTACTATTAACCCTAGCCTGCTTGCACCCTATACCTGTTCTTAATCCTGGTTGATTACTCGGGCACATTCTACCCGGATGACCACCCACCCAGGGACATTTAATGAGCAAAACCTGTGTTTGTAATAAACTACATCCAACCCTGCTTCCCGACATAGCATATGGGGTCCAAATCCCAGGCAGACAGGTCTTCATTGGGCCTGTCCCCAACCTTGATCTGATAGGTCCCTCGGTTTCCAACAACCTGAGCTAAAGCACGTCGGACCTCCGTCCGTCTGCCCTATCGGATCACTTATGCCTCGTGACACCCAATCAAACTCAAATTCAAAAAAATATTGCATCATCTTTTGCATTCCATTTGCATACACAATACACTCACAGAGTTTGTATATTGTCCAGGTAGATGGTAGGTCTTTCGGGGATTGTTCAGTCAATGGGTCGACCGTCACGGCCCGTGCATCTAACTTCTTAGGGGGCATGTGATGACAACCTCCAGAAATAAATTGACGCCTTTACCTCGAGTCAGGGTCTCACTTGGGTTCAATACTACAAAATTGGGACTATCCTAAACTTATCTATGGTTAACCCAGACTCGTGCCTCATAAACGTTGCTATCTAGTGTTGGAGCCCATCTCACATGGTATTCTGTTTTGGTAAGAACAAGCTTTGCCCAACACTGGAAGAGATTCAACACATTCTGGGGTTAAACATAGACGGCGAAGCCATAGTACCGTGCTACAAGACAACATACCAGGTAGACCTATCCCAGTTCTTCCATATCAAGCCTTCCTGCTTGCAACCGGGTCCTAACGGCTCTTTTGATCGGATACCCGTATCTTTCTTGAAAAGACATACAAGCGTCAGTGGAACCCTGATCCCATTACAGCAGAACTTTCTGATCTCAACGCCCTTGCACTGATAGCCATGCCTCAGCTGGTATTCCCGAGGTGCCTTTCACTTGTTGAATCAGTTCTGGTCAGGATCATCGAGGACTTGTACAACTCCTGCTCAGTTGTACTAGTCATCCTAGCAGAGCTCCTCAGGGCTCTCAACCAGTCGGTAGACCGTAGAAAGGGCATCTTTCATGCCAGTACACCTCTCCTACACATCTGGTTGGTAAGTCACTTGCCTACAATCATATCGGTACTAGACGACATCCAGGATACCTACAGTTTACCTCAGAAGATTTCACAGAATCAAGGTTCGATAGCAACTACAGACGTCGAAAAGCTCTACCAGCTTCTCCAAACCCTATCAAAGGAAGAAATCATATGATAATGCGAGTGACTTGTACTGAATAGGATACCTCATGTTGTCATCATCGGCAGACGATGCATGATTCTTACTGGTCTAATAGGCTCTGTAGTCTCTACACCACTCCGAGTTCTCTGACAGTTTGGATTCCCTTAGAGCATCCCAATGATAGACCGGCAGGAAAATGATTGGATCACTTTTTCAGTGAACTCTAACAGCCTCACCCGACACTTCCAGTCAGCTTGGCACAACTCCAGACGAGACTAGTGGCCGGACTTCATAGTTACATCAGGACCACCGACCAACTCGGCATACCGACAGTGGGTGGATAATTCTGACATTCTACCCGGTATGCCAGCACCTAGGGAACTCTGCCCACACCAATCGTAGCTCCATCACAAGGAACCATACCCCTAGCTGAAATGGTGGTTCGCTAGACAGACCTCTTCCTGGAGAGACAACTCCAGATCCAGCAGTAATGGAAAAGGCTACGGAAAGCCCAGCGTGCATTCAGGTAGCATGAAGCGGAATAAGGCCATGAAATCCAAGCCACACAAGAGCAAGTCGAACAACTCGAGCAGACAATCCAGTCTCTCCAAAGGAGACGCAGGGGCGACGCTAGAGAAGCAGCCATCATCCGGGCCCAGTTGCACTTTCACCAAGAGCAGCTTGATAGTGCAAAGGCGGAGATGACCTCCTGTATCCAATAGTTTGGATACCACATGTTCAACACTACTGAGCCCCTTGCAAGAATAGAGGTTGAGGTCATATCCCTCCAGCAACAGATCATGGATCTTAATTGTGTGCCCCGACTACTTGACTTCGCGATCCCTAATAACCTGCTTAGGATCTAGTCTTTTTCTCTTTTTTAAGTCTCACCACCTTGTACTCACTGCACTCTTCATGCATCAATGAAAAATATTTTTTTCTAGCACTTTCTTCCTATCATCATGCATAATCGTGTTTAGCCGTTGCATTCTTTTCAGTTGTATGAGCCGACCTGTGACTCGTTCTCTGACTGCGACTCTCACAGAAGCAGCAGCTGTGGACGCAGCCTTGACAGGAGTACCAATCACAGAGATAGTACCTTGCACAGCCCAATCAGAGAGCAGCTCTTAGACAACACAATCAGAAAGCAGCGCAGACTCAATGGCGGAATTTGCATATTAACACCAGGAAACCACTGAGATCTTACAGTCACATGACAGGGACATAGCCGTCATGCAATCAAAGCTTGATAATGTTCTAGAATCCCTGAAGATTCTAATTGGTGTCCGAATCGAAGAACCCTCTACCCGGATCCCAACTGGAGAACCAGCCGAGCAACCTATACCAGAGTCTTGTCCTCCCCCCTTCATCATACCTAACCCTATACCCGAATAGGTGGAGTAGAGGAGTATGACCAATATGAAGAGCAACCAAAGGCCTCACACGTCAACCAGGACCGGCCATCATCCTCAGATCCTACTCCTTCCTTACAGGACGAGATCAAGCAGATGAAAGAAGAAATGAGAAGAATGAAGGGTGCATCCAGTAGTACCAGTCTATCACTGGAGGACTTAACTTTCTCATCAGGGGATGTTGTTTCCGTAGGCTTCAAGGTTTTGGAATTTGACAAATACGATGGCTCGGGCTGTCTAAAATAACATCTGCAGTTATACTTAGGAGACATGCTCCAACACAACAGAAACCAGCCTCTACTTATCCAGTACTTTCAGAAGAGTCTAAAGGGGGCAGCCTTAACATGGTGGATGTCTGTAGACAAGCAGAAGGTCAAGACTTTACAGGATGCCATGGACAGCTTCGTGAAGCAATACTCCTTTAACCAGGAGCTCCGCCCTCAGAGGAGCCAGCTTGAGCAGTTAAGCTAGTGTAACAATGAATCATTTATGGAATATGCCACCCACTGGAGGGAAATGGCAGCAAAGACCCGACTCCTATCCCTAAGGAGGAGCTGGCAGGTATATTCATGGGCACTCTAAAGCAGCTTTACTCAACACTTATAGTGACCTTACCAGTAGTGGACTTCAGCATCATTGTCAAGACGGGTGCCCGTATCGAGACTACCATCAAGAGCGGGGCTATTCATTCCAGCCTAGGACTTGATCCCCCTAAGGAAACAACCTCATCCAGTAGAAACATTAGTCCCAAGGACCACATAAAGAAGGAAGATGTACACATGATTACTTCCACAGCACCCATTAGACTACTAGCTCCAGCAACTCAGCAACAAACCATTGTCAGAAATACCCGACCAGCCTGACCACCCTAGGGGCAAAACTGTCATCCTAGAAACTTTACCCCTCTTCCATACACACTCAGCCAGTTGCTGGAATTCCTAACTAAATAGGGCCTTCTCAAGTTGAGAGGTCCCACACCTCTTTTACCTCTAGACAAACAGAACAAGAACTACCATACCGATCATCACTGTGCCTTCCATAGAGGCCCAGGCCATGCTATAGACTATTGCATAGGCTTGAAGTGTGCCATCCAAGATCTTTTGGATGATGGAATGGTGGAGCTGGCCCCCAGGAATCCCAGCATCAATCAGGTGCCACTGTCCCCACATAACAATCAAATCAATTTTATTCAGTGAGAAGAGCTCAGGGTAGGGCAGCCAGGACCTAGGACACCTGTAGTTGATGAGGGCATCATCAGGCCTCTTTCCGATCACCTGTCATAATCCCCTTCCCCCAGTCAAACATACAAAATATTCAGTCTCTAATCCAGATACATGTCCTCGAACAGATCATCTACACTATCCCTTGCCCTACAAATTGGCCTACAGCTCCACCTCAAGCCTCAATCTCTTCAAGCTCTGTCCGGATCCCTTACATCCTAGAACCTCCTTTTGACCTTAACAGAGTACCCGCTCCCCGTTCCCCGCTCTCTCATCCTTGAGAGTGAGAGCATAGCCAACCTAACTAGATCTGGTCGGGTATATCAACCTCCCGTAACTGAGCTGACAAAGGCAAAGAGTACAGAGAAAGAGAAAGCGGGGGTGTCAGAAGGAAGCAGCTGATTCAACTGTTTGGTTGAAAATCCTAGAGAAAGAGAGGATTTCAGCATCACTCAGCAATTGAGCAGGGTCCCAGCACAGATATCTATATTAGGTCTTCTTCTAACATCAGAGCACCAAAGGAAGCAACTGTTCCGAGTATTCGGCAATGCCCACGTAACACCAGACATAACGCCTGAGAAACTAGGGCAAATGGTAGGGAAAAGTCTCGAATCCAGAATCATTTCCTTCAGGAAAGAGGAAATATCGGACAACGACAAGGATCACACTCGGGCCTTGTACATGGCAGTTCAATGCATAGACAAAACGTTATCATCAGTGTTCATTGACAATGGCTTCAGCCTGAATGTCTGTACACTTTCTACACTGCAAAACCTGGGCCTGAACCTCTGTTAAGTAAAGAAGAGACCCATGACCATCAGGGCTTTTGATAATACAACCAGGCAGAACCTGTGTGACATCGATTTGACCATTGAGGTCTGACCAACTCAGTTCTCGATCGACGAACTTTCAGGTTGTAAATGTGTTAGCCTCATTTACTTTGCTCTCAGGGAGGCCGTGGATCCACGCGGTCGGAGCCATTCCCTCCTCTTTACAGCAGAGAATCAAGTTCATCCAGGATGACCGCCTAGTCGTCGTTCATTCTGAGGATTTGGCAAGTTCATTTGGGGATGTCTAGGAGCTGGGGTAAGGCACTGCTTTCATGATATTCTAGTTCAAGCAGGTTAGTTCTATCACCCAGGTAGAACAGCAAAGCAAGCAAGCAGTGCCACTGTTTGTCAAAATGATGGCTAGAATGAACTACCAGCCCGAAAAAGGTCTCGGTGCCAGGAATTAGGGTATGAAGAAGAGATATACGCCTCCTCGTTATACATCTCCATTCGGCTTGGGATTCAAGCCCAAATACGAGGACTACCTCTCCAAACTGACTAAGAAGAATAGACAGTCGGCAAATCCTGAGCCCCGACCCCACATCTCTGTAACCTTCCCCGTGGGAATCTTCGAAACCTATCCAGAAACCTCTGCTGCACCCGTTGCCTTAACACCCCAATCCAGTGACGAATCTTCAAGGATTCCAGATCCGGAAGTGTTCAGCATGGCCCAGATGTTCGGTGAGCTAACTGTCGAAGATGCTACTGAAGCAGAATATCCAACGGGAGAGTAGGTCTGCACCCTCTCCAATAGCGCCGAAGCGTTCTCCAGTCGCCAGTCACTGATCCATTGGTGGACTGAGGCTCTCACCATCGAGGCCAGCCAAGGTCGGGACAAACATAGTGCAAGACAGGTTGATCCAAGACAGTAGTGACCAAGCATCACCCTTCTCCTTCATCTATCTCTTTTGCTCCCATTTATAAAATCTAAAAGTCAGGCTACTGTCGGCCTCTTTTTGTTTGAGTCATTTTGTAACAGTCATCACTTTTAATGAAAATCAGATTTTTTGACTCAAAAATCATGTTTTCGAAAAAACATTTCATATAGGTTGATGACGAAATCACACAGACTCTTCCCCTAGAAGGCCTAGTGTCTTGAAGCTAACAAAAACAACAATCATAAGTATGCTAAACTGAAGCTATTTGATTTGTCAGAAAATCACCTCTGACAGGGCTACCCTTAAACCCTACTTGAACTCTCTGAAGTAGAGTATGGCTCAGAACAGGAAAATGAACCGCCTCAGAAATTTTTGGACCTCCTTGAGCACAGCGAAGGACTTCTGCAGTCGAATAGGGAAGACATTGAAACAGTAAACCTTGGTTCCGAGGACAGTCTTCAGCTAGTCAAGATCGGCACAAGCATAGACCCTCAGTAAAGAGCAGGCATGAAGAAAACCTTCTTCATAACACCTTGGGGTACATTCTGCTACAAGGTCATGCCCTTCGGACTCAAGAACACTGGGGCCACCTACTACAGGGCCATGACAGCCTTGTTCCACGACATGATCCACAAGTCAATAGAAATCTATGTGGATAACATTATCGTCAAATCTCCTACTGCTGAGCAACACCCTGAAGACTTGAAGAGACTCTACAACAGACTCCAAGAGTACGGCCTGAGACTGAATCAAGCAAAATTTATCTTTCGAGCCTCATCAGGAAAGCTCCTTGGCTTCATAGTCAGCAAGAGAGGCATCGAAATCGATCTAGCTAAAGCCAAGGCCATCATCGAAATGCTGACTCCCCACACTAAAAAGGAAATTTGAGGGTTCCTGGGTAGGATTTAGTACATCAACAGATTCATTTCTTAGTTCACTCCAATATGCGAGCCAATCTTTAAACTTCTCCGGAAGAACACACCCACAATCTAGAAAGCAAAATGCCAGGAAACCTTTGACAGAATAAAGCAGTATCTTCTGAATCCTCCAATACTTGTGCCCTCTACACCGGGATGGCCCTTGCTACTCTACATCTCCGTACAAGAGACTTCCATGGGGTGCGTCCTGGCACAACATGATGAGACAGGCAGAACAGAGCAAGCCATCTACTACATCAGTAAGCGCCTGCTAGAATATGAAGAGCGGTACAACCCTCTTGAGAAGACATGTCTAACACTGGTCTAGGCTACTCAGCGTCTCTGGCACTATCTGCTTTCTTACCCAGTAATCCTGATCTCTCGGATAGACCTACTCAAGTACCTACTGGAAAAGCTAGCCACCACCGGAAGGACTACCCGATGGCTTATGATGTTGTCTTAATTGGACATCACGTACATGATTCAGAAGTCAATCAAGGGGCAGGCGATAGCAGATCAACTTACCCATAGTCCAACATAGGACTACGTGTCTGTACATGATCAGTTTCCAAACGAAGCCATCCTATATGCAGAAATAGATGAGCAAGAGTACTCCGGCTGGAAGTTGTACTTTGATAGAGCTGCCAACAGTCATAGGCATGGGGCAGGAACAGTCCTGATCTCACCTAAGGGAGTACACCTCCCTATCTCAGTCAAGCTGAAGTTCAGATGCTCCAACAATGAGGCAGAATACGAGGCATGCATAGCCAGACTGAAAGAAGCCCTAAGCATCGGGATTGAAGAGGTAGATGTCTACGGTGACTCATCTCTAGTAATCTGTCAGGTGAATGAATATTGGGCCTTCCGAGAAGCAAGGCTAGTCCTATACTTGGCCTACCTCAATCTGCTAATTAGTCAGTTCAGAAGAATCAGCTTCAGCCACAGGTCTAAGAACCAAAACAGATTCGCCGACGCACTAACCACTCTCGCTTCTATGGTATAGATCCTTACATGTATCATGCTCTGGCTGATCAAAATTTAGCAATAGGATAGGCCTACCTACTGCCTTCAGATCGAAGAGGTGTCAGACAACAAGCCTTAGTATATGGACATCAAGCAGTATCTTGAGGATGGGACCTTCCCACTCGATGCTACCAAAATAGACCGCCGGGCAATCAGAAGATTGGCTATTCAGTTTGTCCTCTCCGGAGGAATCTTGTACAAGAGGTCGCTGAACCTACTCTGGCTCAGATGCCTAAATACCAGTAAAGTAGTATAGGTAGTCAAAGAAGTTCACGGAGGAACTTGCGGCCTACACATAAATGGGTTGATGCTCTCTAAGAAGATACTCATGCTGGGATACTACTGGTCCACCATAGAATCAGACTGTTGCAAGCACGTGTAGAAGTGCCACCAGTGCCAAATCTATGCCGACAGGGTAAATGCACCGCCAAACAGGCTGTACAATCTAACTGCTCCTTGGCCATTCTCTGCTTGGGGCATCGATGTCATCAGACCCATAGCTCTAAAAGCATCTAACGGACATCGATTCATTCTGGTAGTAATCGATTATTTCGCAAAATGGGTCGAGGTAGCCTCTTATGCTAATGTCACAGCCTCTGTGGTTTGACGCTTTCTGAAAAGGGATATCATCTACCGATATGGGGTCCCATACGAGATTGTAACAAACAATGCTCTCAATTTCTGTAATAAGGTGATGACTGATATCTACCAGAAATTCAAGATCCAACATCACAACTCTACGCCATACAGGACATAGACCAATAGTGCAGTTGAAGCCACCAACAAAAATCTAAAGAAAATCATCGAGAAGATGACCACCAAGTACTCTGCCTAGCATGAGATGCTCCCATACGCACTCATGGCTTACAAAACGTCCATCCGAACCTCAATTGGGGCAATGCCATTCTCTCTGGCCTATAGAATGGAAGCAGTCCTCTCCATTGAAGTAAGAATTCCATCACTCCAGGTATTAATGGAAGTAGAGCTCTCAGAAGAAGAATGGGCACGACCCGGTATGAGTAGCTGAATCTGATTGAAGAGCGGAGACTGAAAGCCATCAATCACTCTCAGGCCTACCAGAGGCGTATGGCTAGGGCATTTAACAAGAAAGTGAAGCCGCGAAGCATCGAGATCGGCGACCTGGTTCTCTAGAAAATGTTGCCAAACCGCCCTGACCTAAGGGACAAGTTTACTCCCAACTACGAAGGCCTATACATCGTCTGAGACAAATTCTCAGGCGGCGCCCTTCGACTCGAACGTATGGATGATGAAGATCTCCAAAAGCCCGTCAACATGAACAAAGTCAAACGTTAGTACGCTTAGGGTCTAGATTTGATAGGCGCTTTGTACTTGTAGTTTCTCCAGGAAATGACAGGAGACCATCCTTGGCACACTCCTTATCCCTCTTTCCTGTAACTCATTTACAAATCAATGAAATTCACTAGTTAGCCCCTTGAGCCTAACATTCCTTCTTTCATTTACACCTTTTCAAGGACACCCTCCCTTGCCCTCTGCGGCATTAACCTGAACTACATCATGACCTGATCTTGCAAAGGGTACGTAGGCAACCTGATAGAATCAGGTGTGGTCACACTCACACAAAGGAGATCACACCTCCCCCAGCTTTCCCCCATGTCGAGCAAATCACCCCCAGTGAGATCAAAGCCTCTCTAAAAAAACCTCTTCCAACAGAGACCAACAGAGCAAAAATCTTCTTAAAACTCCCCAGGTGGGTTGACTCTTGAGGATAAAAACTTTTCATCAAAGGTAAACCCAAAATAGAAGTTGAAACATTTCAAATACCAAAGACTCCCCACAGAGGCAATCTCTCCGGACTCTTTCCCCCGACAGAAAAACCTTTCAGGGACAACCCCTCCTGAAAAACAATCCCCAGGCAGAGACAACCTCTCCATTCTCAGTAGAGACAACCTCTCTCACCCTTCCTAGTAGAGACAACCTCTCTCAACATTCCCCAGCGGAGCAAAAAAAAATGCCAGAAAACCAAAGGTATAAGTCTTAAACAGACGAATTTCCCCAGAGAGTGAAAATCAATTATGATAAAGCAAACTTCTAAGGGAGTGCAAATCAACTACAAACAGGAGAAATCCCAGGGTGTCCCAAACTTCGGTCTCCTAGCCTACATTTCATCCTACTCCAAGTCCTTCTAGATCCCCTAGAAACTACGAGTGCAAGCGTAATATCACATCTGTACCCCCAACGGAAATATCTTCTCCCAACCCCCAGAGGAGCGCCATTTAGGGAAATAATGGGAGAAGATCCATTTTTCCCATCAAATATAGATTTTCCCAGCAATCGCGTGTATGAGTGAAAACCAGCAACGACCTCATTGCACAAAAATCATGTGATCCCCAGACCTAGTCTTGTGACTAGGGGCAAAAAAAGAACAAAAATCAATCAGCTTCGCAGGCATAAGGAATACCGGCAACGGCCTCATCGTGCAAAAATTATGCAAACCCCATAACTTGGTCATTCCAAGGGTAAAAATGGAAAAAAACTGAAGAACAGTTTGGCAACGAAATCTAGCAACAGTCAGTCTAGCCAGATGAATCTCTTGCAACAGTCCCCAGCAGATGACATGGAAGAGCAGCTTCCCTAACACTAGTCTCCAACAGAGTTTAGATCCCCTGCAGTGATCTATGACAGTGTCATATCCCCCAACAGATCCCCAGTAATAGTCTACAACAGTACCACACTCCCCAATGGATCTCCAGGAGAAGCATCCAATTTGCTCCCCAGCAAGCTTCTCTCCAGCCAGAGTCTAATCTCCAACAGTGACAAGACAAAAAGGTCTATCCACAAGCATCCCCAATAGTGAAAAAACCCCTTCTGGGTCATACTTTGCTCTCCAAGAGCGAAAGGCAGATTACATGATCCCCAAGCCTTGATTAAGGCACTCTCCTGGCAAAACTAAAAGCTAGTTTAACATTCTTTCTGTTGAAATCAAAAGCGTTTTACAAAAAGTCCAAAACCTTTTCTAAAAATTGTTTTCAAAATAGACCTTTTGGTATCCAGACCAAGTCATACCAGCCTACACTAAGCAGCCCCGACAAGACAAAGCAAAAGAAGCCGACACTATGCAACCCCACAAGTTGCAATCAGTAGAGTTATGGGAAAGCATCTTTGCCTTTATCCCCTGCATGACATCCCTGCATAGCATTACACCCTGTGTGGCAAAAATCTTTGGCTACAATCAACTTGATCAAAACCCAGCCGGCTAGTGCCACTCGGTTATGCCTTAACTTTTTTTTCGACACCCCCGCGTGTCCTCAACATCCGGTGTGCTCCTTGGCAATCTTGCCATACCGCAACATCACCTCCTGCATGTCACTCTTTGTCGAAACCCCCACGTGTCCTCGACATCTGGTGTGCTCCTTGGCAGTCTCGCCATACCGCAGCAACACCTCTTGCATGTCACCCCTTTTCGACAACCCCGCATGTCTTCGACATCCGGTGTGCTCCTTGGCAATCTCTCCATACCATAGCATTACCTCCTGCATGTCTCCCTTTTCAACACCCCCGTGTGTCTTTGACATCCAGTGTGCTCCTTGGCAATCTCGCCATATCACAGCATTACCTCTTGCATATTACCTTTTCGATACCCTCGCGTGTCTTCGACATCTAGTGTGCTCCTTGGTAATCTCGCCATACCGTAGCATCACCTCCTGCATGTCACCCCTTCTATACCCTGTGTGTTTTTGACGCCCTGTGTATCTTTTTGATCAACTCGATCAAATCCCTCCAACTAATACCTCTGGGCTATGCCATCCTTGCATCCATCAATCCTAGTGAGTAGTCTAAAAAACTCGCTCTTCCCAACAGTGGCCATACTACTACTTTGCACTCACCATTTTCACTGCATGCATAAAGGCCATCATATTGACTCCCTAAAATCCAAGCTCGGTGTAAAAATAGGATGATTCCAGTCTTTCCTGTTCAAATCACTAACCTTGTCATTCTCCAACAAAGAGGGGCAGCTATAAACACCTAATTTTTACACCTCATCTAACCATGGTGAAAGTTTTTTTAAACATGGTTACCCCCTGCCAAATCCCCTAAACCTAGGTAAGCCTCTAGATAATCCTAGGTAACACCCTGAGTCAAACCCTAGTACCAAACCTTAACCCTAGGTAAACCCTAGATAAACCCAAGCTAAACCCTAGGTAAACCCTAGACTCAAACCTAGTTAAACCCTAGGACCTATCCCTAGTTGAACCCTAGTGTAAAGCCTATGTCAAACACCCTAGCCCTAGGTTACCCTAGCCAATGCCCTAGCCTAAGCCCTAGAGCCCTTAGGGCTTGAACCCAAAATCCATGGCCTTTAGGGCCTAAGCCCTTTACATGGGCCCACAAGGCCCAAAAACCTTAAAGACAGCCTTCAAGAGTGAGTGTGCATGGGCCAAGTCCTGTTCTTTTACAATTTTCTTATTGGCAGTAGAGAGTCTACCAATAATTGTCTACCGACAATATGCAAGTTTCGAGTTTGAAGTCTGCAAACGCCCTGCACACTCCACCCTCACCTCATACTCTCCCTTCACAACCCTCACTCGACCTTCCTTGGGTCTAACCACCTTCTCCCCCTTCTCCTTAAACCCTTTTAGGTCCCTAAACATTTTCCCTATAATACCAATCCGCCACCACTGTGTTCAGGGTCTGCAAATCCTGAAATTTCCTGGGTGAACCCCTGCTACGAAAACCTTGCTCCTCAGCCTCTCCTCTCCCCTGGTCTTGATCCCAAGACACCCTGTAGCTTAGGGAGAAATCCCCTTTCGTGCCTGTGCAGCATTTCCACAGTGGTACACCACCAAAGTCCTCTTCTTCTTTGGCAAAAAAGCAGAGCTCAGGGTAGGATAGTCCCCACCCCCTTTTTTGTTTGGTTTAACATTCATATGAGCCCCTATTCAATTCCAGGGGAGTTATTTACTTTTAATTTTTGTGCTTAGTAGGTAAACTGAACCTAACAGGGTGTTCATCTACCTTTGTCATAGGTAGGATGAACCCCTACGGGTATATCAACCTTCCCCAAGCATTGAAGAACTCCACGGATCCTCCTGGGGTCCCTCAGTTCATGAGGGAACCCCTGGTAACCTCTGTGCATAGCCCCTTTGGGTAAAAATCCGGTTTTTAACAAAACCAGGATTGGCGGTAATCTCAGTATCGCCATTCCTGGCAATCTCTTTTTGTAGCTCGTTTGGCCTATTTAGGTGGGCCCTGGTCTATGTACATGGCCCAAAATGAACCCTCTCATCCCCTTGGACCTCACCTGGTCCTTCCAGGTGCAGGGTTTAAGCCTAACTGTCGCGAACCAAAACCCACCCTAGGAGTTAGAGTGAATCTTGGTCGACTCATTATGACTTGCATGACTTGCTTGACCAAAATAACCTGCAAAAGACCTGGAGCATATACAATAGAGGACAATAATAGCGGAAACATAAACTATAAAGCATAGCGGAAGACTTAACCAAAAAAACCTCTATGTGTATATACATATACATGATCCAAGTTTATACACAGAGAAAATACACAAAAGAAGGTGCGGACAGGCCAGCCAAAATACATGAATATATCTCTCTCAACTCACCCATAGCTATCCACTCAGAATCTACCACCACCTAATAATAACCCTCGACCGGAGGTTCCTCCACAGGCTCCTCAACATACTCCTCCTCCACCCATGGGCCAGGAGCACAGACATCAAATGGAGCAGTAGCTCCCTCAGAACCTACCGACATAAACGTACGGCTGAGCATGGAATACTCAGCGTGTACCAAATGCTAACCAACAGTCATAGTACAACAACAATGTTATATATATATATAAAGTAGGAAACAATTCCGATCATAATAGGAAAGTAAAGCAGTTTATATTCATGCTTACATTTCGTAAAAGCCGATAAAACCCTTGAAAACATCGTGGACTTGACTTGACTCAAATCGCCCCTTTCGTGTTTGCAAACTTTTCTTGTATACCTTGTCGTATCATGTCGTGTTATGCGTATCATGCCATGTCATGCTCGCTTGGAAAATAAATTACTTGTGAGGGAAGGGAAACCCTTCTTCCTAAATGCATCATGCTTGCCATGCCATGTATCATGCTTGTTGGGAAAATAAACTACTTGTGAGGGAAGGGAGACCCTTCTTCCTAAATGCTCATGCTTGCCATGCCATGTATCTTGCTTGCTCGGAAAATAAACTACTTGTGAGGGAAGGGAGACCCTTCTTCCTAAATGCACTTGCGAGGGAAGGGAAACCCTTCTTTATGATAATGTATGATTGTCTTGTCCTTGTCAAAAGCGAGGTAAAACATATCGTAGGATATGTCCCACCTCTAATTATCGTTCTTGAAAAACCTCGGTAAATAATGTCATGCATGCTGTGCTCGTGGAATCGTGTACATACTTGCATTTGAATTTAAATATGGAAATTGGGAAAGTCACCATACATATAACATCAATAATTTGAACAAGTCCATATTCATGCAATTTAAGGAAAATAAGAAAGCACACTATCATAGGCCCTAGCAATTTCCATAATTAATTAAGCATGCATTTATTAATTTATAACTCATTTTATTCACCTTGGCATTTCATCAAACATGGAGTGTATTCATTATTTATTAAACCTACATCATGCTTTTCTAAGTGGATTTATATTCACAACATACTTGTATGTTTATTATTGGTACAATGCCCTTCCCCTTTCTTATTCATTACATCATTCACACGGCATCCAATCGCCAAGAACTATCTCCATTCACACCATCCACACATCCGAAGTCGTAGCACATTTATAGATGATGAAGAACAAGGAATAGGGAATGAAAAAGGGAAAACTACAACTAGGAGGGTAGCATAGGATACCGACCTTGACAAATGAGGGAAGAAACCCCTTGCAAAAATGTGTGTGAATTGCTGCCCTAGCTTGGGCAAAGTGCTCCTCACGAGCTTGAACCTTGAACTTGGAGGAAAACGAACTTGAGGACAATTGTGGGTCTTGAAACCCCTTTGATTTCTCCCCAAAAGCAAACCCTAGGTTTAGAAACCCTTCTCCTCTTTCTTTAACTCTCAAAATACTCTAAGTGTTGTGAATGAATCCAAAAGACTCAGGCAAGCCTTATATGGAAAGGGTATAACACCCAAATACCGAAAATGCCCTTAATGAAATTATGCAAAAACGCGAAGACCGATCGATTGGTGGTTATGACCGAGCGATCGGTTGCCTACCGAGCGACCGGTGATATGACCGAGCTCTCGATCAAAAACAAGCTCTCTGGAAAATTTCCCCATACAAAATTTTCAACCAGTCGATAGCCTCCGATCGATCGGTTGTGGACCGATCGATCGCTAAATGGACCGAGCGATCGGTGGTCTGCAGGTTTTGACACTGAGTCCATTTTTCACCCATTCCTACTATTTGGACTTGTCCTACTTCTATTCTAACCCCTTTTAAACTTGACTAAGACCTCTTTAAAGCTTATAGGCTTTATTAAATAATTTATCTAGTTAATTATAGCATTCTTGACACAATTCCATCGAAGTTTCAAATTCTCATTTCATGAAATTGAGATTACAAGACACCATGCCCTGACACACATCCCAAGGCATATACAAAAAGTTTCGGGGCTCTACACTAACCATAGTTAAACCCCTCAAAATCAAAATTGTGCATATTGGCAGTAATCCTTCTACCGTCAATAACCATTTTGCCTTAGTTTGGTATTGGCAGTCTAATAACTACCGCCAATGTAAACTCTCTGTTGCAGTGACTTTGCAGCTCTGTGGGGCCCACTCCAGGCATCCCCTGGGGCTCACACTAGACTCAAACTCTTCTCAGGAGTGCCCTCTACACTCCTATGATCTTGGTTCACCTTGGGTTACACTTTAACCCTAGTTAATCAGTGTGCAAACCTCAGTTAAAAACATTGTTGTATATATCGGTAATCCTATTACCGACATTAACTTTGTTTTGATTTTGACCTTTTGCAGGGGCCCAGGCCTGGTAGGAAGCCACTTTAGGCCCTGCCTAGGCCCCTAGGCCCACCTTGGACTTTACTTGACCCTTAACCACGGTTAAATACACCTTCGGGTAACGTTTAACCGCGGTTAAGCACCCCTTAACTTCACAAATCTTAGAAAATTAATCTAAAAATCCTAAAAAATCAATTGGACCATAAAACTGACTTTGACCCTTTTCCTAACCCTGGTTAGCAACCCTAACCACAGTTAGACCCCCCTAACTTCGGTTAGTAACCCTAATCGTAGTTAATCTCGGTTTACGGCCTACCGGGCCTAAAAATCAAGTCTACCGGACTTACCTTCAGCCTACCGGGCCCCGCCTTAGCCTACTGGGATAAATCTCACATCCCCTTGACTGTGGTTAGAAACCCTAAGCATAGTTACTTCGGCCTAACTCCGGTTAGCAACCCTAACCCGGGCAGGACTCTATCTTAGTCTTCTGGACTATCCCTAAGCCTACCGGGCCTGAATACCTTGCACATGACTCTCCTCGGTCATTCAAACCCTAGTCTACCGGACTAGTCCTTGTTAGCCACCCTTGGTGCACACACACATGCCCCTAGCCTCGGCACAGGCTCACGCGCCAGAATTACGCTCGGTCTGATCTCACCCTGTGAATACATAGGCAACCCAATCCGGGTTCAACCCTAGTTAGCTTTTCCTTTCTTAGATTAGTGTTAACTTAAACACTCCGGCATCTTAAACAAAATTAACTTTAGTTGGCTTAAACCTAGGAAGTACAGAACCGTTGTAAAACGGAAGCCTCGGGGTGCCTAACACCTTCTCTGAACTTAACTGAGTCCCTTACCCTGATCTCACTTGCAGACCAAGACCTTATCCAAACTCGGGGGACTTATCCCTTCTGAATAAATAGGTGGCGACTCTTAATCGTAAAACCCTTCCACACCCATGAGGGTATACAAGTACTTACTTCCCTTGTGAGTGAAGAATTTCTGCGCTCACAAATAGCGTTTGGTTTGACTCATTATAGGCACTTATGTATTAACCGATTATGGAAATAACTAGTAATTCCATTGCATTACCGCTTATGACCTTTAAGACTGAGAAAATTATTGTAAGCACCCAAATTTGCACCAAGTAAGGCTCACATGATCATTTATCTTCAAAGATAGATTTTTCAAAATATTATTTTCTTCTTTAAAATAACTAAAATATCCTTTTTTTAAATGACTAGATGTGATAACCGGTATCGTCAAAGTACCAGTAAAACATGATTACAAAGTCAACGCTTATTGACAACAATGCTTATTCATGACAACGCTTATCAGCATAATTGCAAATGACTTCAATTCTTCGAACTAAAAGGGCCCTGAGTATTGAATAATTCTAGGATAGTTTACAAGCACTGAAAAGGCTTTCAATAGATAATTCAAGATTCCTAATTTAGAAGGAAATCTCAATCAAATCTATTTTAATTTTACCTAATCTAATCAATTCAAATTCAAATAAATTTGTAGTGAGATACAATGCATCTCATTACACTTTATTATCCTATTCCATCCTCTATCACCCTCCTGTAATTGCATTGTCCTTTGAAGGAGCATGTAATTGGTTACAAATGACAACCCTTGATCTTCCTTCATCTTTATGAGGAATAACTAGAGCATCCAACCATGCTTGGTGATCATCGCAACTATGTGAAGTCCATCTCTCTCGCATCCTACTTATTTTTATGAGTCTGTCAAAGCTAGTTGCCTATTAGATCAAGTTGTCATGATATTCTCCCAAACGTATGATCCAATAATTTGAAGAGAAACTCTTGGTGGAGCAATCATCAAATACTTCTTGACATAATGGAATAATGGTGTTTGGTTCAATTCTTCATAAGTGATTATGAAACAACCGGTTATGTAATTAATTGGTAATTCTATAGTCTCGTTAAGGGTGATTATGGGAGAGCATAACCGTTTATGTTTAGGATTATGTATACATTATTATTAGCACATAGTTTTGCACTACCATGAAACCTACAAGACTTAGGGGAGTAAACAAGCCGACTTGACACACCATACGCTTGTCCCAGTGGTTGTGTATCTCCCTCTGGGGAGGTGTGACTCGAGTTCGAGTCTTGGTGTGGCTATTGACACCCACAATGAGTACTAACGCTCTAACCCCTAACCCTAGTTAAATGATTAGTGCCTACCAAAAAAAAACAAGCCGAGTTGAGTCAAATTAGTTATTGTTCGAGCTTGACTATATATATATGTATGATAGCTCAAGCTCAGCTCCAACTCAATTCAAGCTCTCAAATGCTAGCTCGAGCTTGGCTCATCTATAAATAATCAGGCTCGAGCCGGCTTGCGAGCTGCATAAAATGGGATTCAATTGATGGGTTAGGACATTGATTAGATGTATCCATGTTTAAAGGGAATTTTTATTTTGTATAAAAAACTTACATTTCAAACTTTTCTCATTTCTTAGAGGTTACTACTGCTTACCCCAATCTCAAGGAAGAAAAAGTTGCTATAAAGATGGAGCATCCAAATTTTTTTTTTTTGCAATTTTATGAATCTTCAAATAGAAATTTTAGAATTGGATTGTCAATCGTGGATACGTTTTGTAGCACCCCGGACTTTTTCATCCTTAATGAATAGCACCTTCGTAGCTAATTGGCCGTTTTTGTAGTCTAATTAATAAATAAGGGAGAAATCGGAAATTCCGAAATGTCAGAAATGTGCGTTTTCGAAAGACGAACCCAACGCAAGTTGAATCGTCGAAATCCGACGAGCGAGTCAAAAGATATGGTCAAAACAGTCCAGACATACAGAGAACCGATCGCTCGGTCCAGTCAGCGATCGATCGGTCCATAACCGATCGATCGGTAGCTATCGCGCGGTCAGAAATTTTGTATGGGGAAATTTTCCAGAGAGTGAGTTTTTGACCGGTCGATCGGTCATAAACACCGATCGCTCGGTAGGCAACCGATCGATCGGTCATAACCACCGATCGCTCGGTCTTCGCGTTTTTGCAGAAATTTCAGTAAGGGCGTTTTCGTCTTTTGGGTGTTAAACCCTTACCCATAAGGGTTTGCTCGACCCTTTGAGGCCTCACTTACAACATTTGAGGGATTTTGAGAGATAGAGAGAGAGGAGGAGAAAGCTCTAAACCTAGGTTGCTTTTGGAGAAGAAATCAAAGGGGTGAAGACCCTAGATCGTCCCCAAGCACGTCTTCTTCAAGATTTCAACTCAAGCTCGTGTGGAGGTGCATTCTCCAAGCTAGGGCAGCACTCACTCACGTTTTGAAAGAAGTTTCTTCCCCCAACTCAAGTCCCCTTCAAGCAAAGGCTTCTTCCTTCCAAATAGAGCTTCTATTTCAAGGTTTCTTCAAGATCAAACCTTGATCTAAGGTTAGTACACCCTACTAACTTACCCTAGCAATAAATCTAGGTTTTCCTTATGAAATATGATTCTTGTTAGTATGTTTTATTCTTTACAAAATGTGTTATCTATAATAAACATAAACAAGATAAAGAAAGGGTAGGGATGCTTGGATGGAGGTTGGATACGGCGATTGGATGCCGAATGTGTGATGTATGATGTGTGGGTTGTGGATTGGAAAATGGAGGATGGGCATTGTACAAATAACAAACTTACCATTGTGTGATTGAATGGAAAACATGCATTTAAAAAGAAGAAGATAAACTACTAAGGAATAATGTATGAAAGTGTTTGACAAAATACCTAAACTATGAATAAATGATCTCAATGAAGAATATAGAAATGGGTTTTATGCATGAGTTCTTATAAATGATAAATTGATCAAATGTTATGCAAACTACTTATGTTGCCTATGTTCATATCATGAATTGAATTAAAATGTCATATCTTGGTTATTCCCATTATCATGATTGTCACTATGGACACGTACACGAGCACGCATGATAGCATGAACCGTGATTTCAATAGCATGTGCATATAATAAAAACAAGAAAATATTGCATTGTCAAGGAGGTTGGTAGCCCAGGGAGGATTCGGGTACTAACCTCTGGCTCACAAGGAAACCATGCATTGCATAACAAGGAGGTTGGTAGCCCAGGGACATTCGGGTGCTAGCCTCTGGCTCACAAGTGCATTTCATAACAAGGAGGTTGGTAGCCCAGGGAGGATTCGGGTACTAACCTCTGGCTCACAAGTGCATTGCATATCAAGGAGGTTGGCAGCCCAGGGAGATTCGGGTGCTAGCCTCTGGCTCACAAGTTTACAAGATGGAGGTTTACAAGATGATGATCATGCATTCATGCATGCACGCATCCATGATTTCTACGAGGCATACTGGGACATGACAAGGGTTTTCAAGCATGAGTTTTATCGGCATTTTCGCATTCATGTACGCACGTCAGGATGCTTGTATTGTGTCATGCCCTATACTGTTTCTTTGTGATGTTTCTATTACTGTTTGTATGATATTACTATTATGTGTTTTTATTATTGTTATGGTCTGCTAGTAGCTTGTACTCGCTGAGTATTCCATGCTCAGCCGTACTTTCATGTCGGCAGGTACTGAGGGAGCCCTCGACCCGGAGCCTTGGGTCGAGGAAGAGTATATAGAGGAGAGAGAGTCGGCTATCCCATTACAGTCTCAGGCGGACCGAGACCTCGATGCGTGGCCATACCTCGACTACTGTTGAGGGGAGAGTATGAGAGAGTTTGGTGTATTTTGATATTTTGATAGGTGGGCCTGTCCACCTTAGGCTTAGACATGTCTTGTATTTATGTTAACTTGGAATACTATTTTGGATCATCAGAAGAAATGAAAATTTGTTTACGCTTCCGCATATATGTTAGCTTCCGCGCTCTGATTATCGTTGTTAGTACTGTATTTTATCTTGTGCATTACAGGTTGGTTTGATAGGTTCGCAGTGTGACACCTAAAATATCCCTAAACTCCTAGGGGGTATTTTGGGGCGTTACACGTTTTTGATAGATTTCATTTAAAATATATAGTAGTTAGGCTAAGGGGTTGTTTGATTTGAATTATTAGGATAAATTAAATTACTTATAACATCTTATGCTTGGATTATAATGGAATAATAGCGTTTGGTTTGCTCTGTCATAAGTCATTATAAAACAATCGATTATGAAATTAACTGGTAATTCTATAATCTCGTTGGGGGGTGATTATGGGAGAGCGCAACTGCTTATGCACTTTAGGATTATGTAGAGATTATTATAAGAACATAATTTTGCACCCCCATGAAACCTACAAGACTTAGCTAGGGGAGTAAATGAGTTGAGGTTAATCAAGCTATGTAGAGACCCAAAACTTGGTTGTCTTGAAACTTGTGCAAGGTTAATAAAAAATCTGAAAATTATGCCTAAGATGCTCTGTGTATTGCATTACTATGTTATCTAGTGTTTAAACATGTTTGGTGACCAAGGGTCTTGTGTTAGATGAAGAAAAAAACCAAAATAAGGAAAAACAGGAGACATCAGTCGACCTACCTGAAGCCCAGTCGGCCCCCTAGAAAACTCAGTTGAAAAATATGTATGAGGTTTTTGAGTAGAGAGGGATCAAACCACCAGTCGACTGCTCGACCAAGCCGATCGACTGCCAGGCTACCAGTCGACTGCTCGTTAGTATTTTGCCCAGAAAAGACGTTATAATTCTAGAATTATGAGAATTAGTGATTTCTAATTGACTCTAGACCTATATAAAGACCTTAACTCGTGGGTTTTAGGGTTTCTATCATCATAGGACTTATTATACAGCAGAGAAGAGAAAAACCTAAGGTTTCTTAGAGAGTTTTCATTGAAGAAGAGAGAAAAGCTTGGAGATTACACTCAAGCTCATTCTAAAGCGAAAGATCGTAGAGAAACAATCAAGGAAGGTACTATACACCATTCTAACCTAATAATATATATAAGATAAGTATTTTAAGATTCGAATTAATGGTATATGTTCTCATGTCATGAGGATTATGTTAAGGGTAGGATTTGCACGATTTCAAGAGGGTTTTACATTGATGATTGTGAATGACATAAGGGATATGGGAATCGATAGGTTATCGATTTTATGATGATGATTTGAGGATTATATTGATGATTTATGCATGATAATATTATGGTTTTTCTAGAAATTTCATGCACATATTATTGAACTTGATGGAAGGGATGATTTCTGGGGATGGTTGTATGTATGAACATGGAGGAAGGGATTTGGTTGAATGATGGTTAAAATCTGGATATTGTGTTAAAATTGTGATTCTATTCCATGTATGCTAAATTATCCATGTAATTTCTTGATGTGAATTATATGTAATTTTGTTTCTATTGTTGGTTGAATTTCGGATTAGTGAATACTTGGAGAATGAAATTAACGACCTCAAATTCTCTAACCATCGTTATGTGGGTGGCTATGGTAGAGTTTTGATGGTTTGATATTGGAATCTAAATGATAACCTAGATGAAGGTTGACCATGCAACTCAAGCACACGTTGCACTGCATGATAGGTATTACAAGTACATGTCTCACAAGCACAAACACGGTCATGATTACATGACATTGGGAATTTTCATGTTACAGGCCATGGGGGGATTTCATGTTACAGGCGTTATCAAGATATCTTACATGCATTGATACACATGATTACATGGACTTACATGTACATGCACAAGTCTTACATGTCTACACAAGTCATGAGTTTCAACATGCCATGAATGAATGATGTTATGTTTATATGTTTCCGCATATGAATTGTAAGATATGTTTATTTAGGATAAAGCATGACCATGATTATATGATATGACATTGTTAGCTAGACCTTGTATACACTGAGTATTTTTAATGCTCAACCGAATTTTTACTGTCAGCAGGTTCGAGAGGATTTGATATTTGTGATCTAAGACCTTGGATTGAGGAAGAGTACCCAGAGGAGTAAGAATGTGATTATTAGGAGATTGAAATGGATATGGATCAGTATCCATACTACTGATCTAGTATTGAGTTAGTTTCTTTTTTCAGTTGAAAAGGATGTAGTAAGATAATTAAAGATGTTCCTTAGGTTTTAATTTTGTACTTGAGATCAGAATGGGTGATTAAATTATTTATGTTCAGTTGGTCATATATCATCGGATTATTGATGTTATTCTATTTCAAAGCTTATTATTAAATAAATTTTCAGGCTTATATTTCATATGCCTTGTATGTTGTAAAGATAAGATAAATATGTATTGTCACGGATCCAAAGTCTTATTTAACTAACAATGAGATTTTTTGGGTGCAACAGATCGTGGTATCAAAGCAAAGGAATTTGTAGCACCCCGGAACTTTTCATGGCTAATGAATAGTGTATTCAAGGCCAATTGGTTCTCCCTGTATTTGGATTTGGTGTTTTATGAGAAGTTGGATGTTAGCGACCCATGTGCAGCGTGAGAAAGGGGGTTTGGGACCCTAAGGATGGTGAAAATGAGGTTGGAAACACCCCTATGGTCTGCAAGGGAAAATACAGAAAATCTGGGAAGTGCGATCAATCGCAGGTAAGGTGCGATTGATCGCATGCAGGTGGAATTGGTTCAGAAGCCTTGGGTCCATATGCGATAGATGGGTCTTCATGTGCGATAGATTATAGGGATTTGCGATCGATCGCAAAAGTGCACGATCGATCGGATATAGGGAAAAATTAGACAAAAGCTTTTGGGTTCATGTTCGACAGATCACCCTAGGGTGCGATCGATCGCACTGGATCCGTGATCGATCGCAGTTAGTGTACGATCGATTGCACGTGTGTGCAGATTCCGAAATTAAGGGTTTTAAACCCTTGGCTTCTAAATGAGAACCCATTTGGGATTTCTTAAACCTAAGAAAGTGAAAGAGGAGAAGAGGGGATTTGGGGAAAACCTCCAAAGAGGGTTTGGATTGGAGATCAAGGAGCTCAAGCTTGAAGATTCCCAAGCTAGGATCATCTTCCATCAAGCTTAAAGGTTCCAAATCAAGGGGTTTCTTCAAGATCAAGCTTTGATCTCAAAGGTTAGTACACCCTTCTACCTACCTTAGCAATAACCTAGGTTTCTTATTGAATCTTGTGGATTTGATCTCCCATATTTTCCTTTTCTTATTGTAAATGCATTAAACTACCAAAATGAACAAGAAAAAGTAATGGTGGAGGGATGTAAGGAATGTGAATGGTGGAGGCGATTGGATGCCATTATGTGTGATGTATGGTATGATGGAAAATGGTGGAAGGGCATTGTACACATAATGAACTCGCATGTAATGTTTGATGAAACCTATGAATGTAAGAACTTGAACAAAGGGGCTATGAATGTGGTGCACACTAAGTGTTTGATGAAATGCATAAATGAGGATTAAATGAAATGAATGAATAATATGAAAGTATGAATTCTGTAGTTTTCTTAGAATGATAAATTGATCCAATGCCCAACATGTTTGTCTAAATTCCCACATGATTTTAGTAAGAAATGAAATACCCTATGTCATCCCTTTAGTTGTACATGTCATCATGATCACCACAAGTGCTACACACACGCACGCATGCATGCATTAACCGAAGTTTTTCAAAAGTATAAGTATATGTAAACAAACAAGAGCAAGACATGTGATTCACGAAATGCATGACAAAGCCGGACATCGGGACGGTCAAGGGTAGGGCATATCCCTTGGATATGTCATACCTGGCTCACAAGTAAACAAGCATGATAAAGCCGGACATTGGGCCAGTCAAGGGTAGGGCATATCACAAGAAATGTCATACCTGGCTCATAAGAAAACAAGTTGATAAAGTTGGACAGAGGGCCGGTCAAGGATGTTGGTGTACCCCTTTTCTATTTCGCTGAATGATACTTATGTATCCAGCTCACAAGTCGTTTCTATGCATGTTTTGCTGAAGGATACTTACGTATCGAGCTCACAAGTCGCTACAAGGGGCACTAACATCTGGCTCACAAGTAAAGCATGGCAAGGCAAGTCAAGATATGTCAAGACATGACAAGACAAGCATGACAAGTGATTCCAGATAAGACAAGACATGCGTGATTCCTACGAAACAAGAATAAGTTTTTAATACGACAAGCAAGTTTTGAAAAACACGAAAAGTATTTTCAAGAGCAAGTCAGGACTTTTAAGTAATGGTTTTATCAGAGCTTTTGCATCATTCCATGCATGTCACAATCAAAGTTTGTTTTTAATTATTGATCTTGCATTGCTTTAATTATTGATTGTATGTTACTTCAAATATTGATGTTGTGCATTAAAATGAGTTATTGGTATCATAGTTCGTTATTACAATTGTTAGTTAGTAGCTTGTACTCACTGAGTATTCCATACTCAGTTGTATATTTCATGTCGGTAGGTCCAGGGGATACCTTCAACCCCGAGCCATGGGTTGAAGAAGAATGCGTGGAGGAAAGGGAGCCACCCATTCCATGGCAGTCACAGGAGGATCGTGACCTAGAGGTGTGGCCATATCTAGATTACTGTTAATAGAGAGAGTTTGTGAGGTTTACCCATTTTGTATTTTGATGATGGGCATGTCCACCTTTACTTATGATGTTTTGTATATGAACTTGGAATACAGATTTTGTATAGAAAAGAAAAAGTTATTTCCGCACTATTTAAGCTTCCACAATTTGTTATATGTTTTCATTTTAGGATGCTTTACCTTATTCATCACAGGATGGTTTGACAGGTTAAGTATAGTTACGACTAAAGTATCCCTTAACTCCTAGGGGGTATTTTGGGGTGTGATAGCATTATGTTCATTAGGAACAAGGGATACTGTTAAAAACTTAGAAAATCAACATCATGAATAAAACACTAGAGTTGTCTAGGCTTAGCCTTGAATGTTAGCAATATGTGTACATTTTTTGTTCAAGAGACTTATGATTTACTATTTGCTCTCAGGACATCTAAAATAAGACACGATAACCGAGGTCACAACAATCACACCAGGAGCAATGGTGGAGAGATTCCTTTTGGCAATGAGCAGCCTGATATGACCCAAATCTTAGGGTCTATTACCAAGATCATGATATTGTTGGTAGCTAGGCAACCTGCTGTTATTCTTGTTGTACCTCCCCCACCTAGAGCATCAACTGGGATAGAAGCATTCCGTAGATTGAGGTATCCAACATTTTATGGAACACAGATCCCATTATTGCAGAAGCATGGATAATGCAGATAAAGAAAAAATTCTCTATCTTGGCACCTACTGAAGCTAAAAGGGTCAATTGGGCTTCATTTGTCATGAAAGGAGAAGCAGAATATTGGTGGAGAGCAGCCACTACGACTAGGGACTTGACCAGATCAGGTCAACCATGGACTTGGGGAGAATTTCTTGATGTTTTTTTATAAGAAGTACTTCTCAGTTGTGGTTATGGAGAAAAAGGAAGTAGAGTTCCTCACGCTAGAGCAAGGGAGCATTATTGTGGCTGAGTATGGGGCTAAATTTTTGAAGCTCTCAAGGTTTGCTCCTCATATGATCGCTACTGAGGTGATGAATGCTCAGAAGTTCGAAAGAGGATTGAGGTCTTCTATAATGGAAAAAGGGTAGAACCTCAGAACTTGGGTTCACTGTACGGTGAATAATGCTGTGAATAGTGTAGTGAATAGTGCGGTGAATAGTGCCATAGACGCAAGTCTTGTGGAGGCCAAGGGCCATTTATGTAATTTGGTTTATGAACGATAATAAGAATGGTTTAAATTAGTTTAAGTATTGTTTTTCGGTGTTTGGGATGAAAGAGCAAGAGCATAAAATACTCTTAAGTGTCAAAGAAGAAGGATGTCTTAACATACTGTCAACTTTAAGGAGCTCTAGAATTTTCACTGCTAATCGGAATCGAGTAATTCTTGAATTTTTTGAAAGATATTGAAACCGTCTTTGAGGTTCATAGTTATCACTTTTTCATATTTTGAGTCGAAGTTGGGTCAAACGTCGGATTTCCGGAAACGAGTCTGCTGAAATTCTGGTTTGCTGCAACCAATTCAGACCAGTCAGCTTTAAAGCCCATTTAGACAATTAAGAACTCAAAATTTGGATTGGTCCATTAGACATAAAATTTTTCTTCTTTGAATAACGAGTCTAACGCAACTTGAATCGTCAAAATCTGATAAACGAGTCAAAATTTATGATCAAAATACCAAAGCGGGAAAAACTGGCCAAGTTAGAATACCATTTCGTCGATGAATTGAGTCGGAGGCTGAATTTCGGAGATGAATTCAACACAAGAAAGGGAAAAAACGCCCAGAAATGATCTGTAACTTGTCACCGACCTTGGGGGATATTTTCCTAAGGGGTTTTTGACAATCTTTGGCCTATAATAGAAAGGGATTTCGTGGGTTTGCTCTACTCAAACCCTAAGCTTGGATTTGTGGGAGAAAGTGGAAGGGAAGAAGAAGAAGAAAGCTGAGATGTTCTTGGGTGTTCTTGAATTCATGTTTGCCATCAAAGGAAGAGTTCTTCTTACTTTCTTGGTGTTCTAACACCTGGATTTTGAATCCAAAGTGATTCCTTAAGCTTGGATTTCTCCAAGGTTAGTTTATGGTTGGTGCTCTGTTCTTGCTTCCAGATTCTCCAAACTTACTGAAGCTTGGATCTTGATCCCTCAAGCTTTCTAAAAGCTCTCGATTAAAGGAAATCAATCCTTCAAAAGGTAAATACACTTCACTAGCTAGTTTGTTAATAAACCATATTGTAAATCAAGATAAAGTCGGATTTGTGATGTGAACTACATTGTGATGCTTCTATGCCTTAGACCAAAGAATGAAAAGTGTATATTATGATTCAAAGATGAAAAGTTGTTAAAAGACATAAGTTTTGAGGGGAAAACCATATGTTTTGATGAAATTGGAATTGTGTGGGCTATGTGTATATGGGCTATTGCTATGGATGAAAAGGTGAAATATGGGCTATATGTAAAGTGTTTTCTTTTTGTCTACCATGCTACTCACAATTGCTCATGTGCACATGTATTGTATGATCGAGATTTATCATATGTGTATGTGTAAAGCAAGTGAAAATTTAAGTGTATGTGTAGGAGGATACTATTGGATTCCACTCCTTGTAGGGCGGGCATTAGTCATTTTGTCCCAAAGAGAAATGATATGTGCAAAGATACCAAAGGGAGGTTGGTGAACTCATGTGTATGTGTATGTGAGATGAAGCTAATGGACTCTACTCCTTGTAGGGTAGGGATTAGTACTAGTGGCCTCTACTCCTTGTCAGGTAGGCATTAGTCAAGTGCAAGTGTACTCTAATGGTCTCTACTCCTTGTAGGGTAGGCATTAGTCATGTGCAAGTGTGCTCTCCCATAAAAAGATATGTGTAAATGAAATGTGAAAATGATAAATGAAAAGAGTATGTATTTTGCAAAGTATCACACACGTGTATTTGAAAAGTGATTTTTCCTTATGTGTTTTAGTGCATGTGTATTCTATAAACTGCCTATGTGAAATCTTGTGACATTATGACATGTTATCTTGTGATTTGTAGACGCTGAATATTCCATGCTCAGCCGAAATTGTTACTTCGGTAGGTCTTGTTGATGAGCGTGCTCCTGAGCCTTGGATTGAGGAGGAGTATTACGAGCCGGAGCCCACCATGGATCATCATCATCGGGATGATAGAGCACTGGATAGGTGGTCCTATTCAGATTATTGGTGAGAGTGATGAGGGAGAGTTTGTATATACATTTTGATGAGCGAGCATGTTCGCTCTTTACCTTTAGTTTTATGTATACACTTGGAGTATAGTATGTATAGAAAGGAAATTTTGTATTTTGCTTCCGCTATAACATGTCTGATATGTTGTACAGGATGGTTTGGTAATGAGTTCACGACGCCAAGGTATCCTAACTCCTAGGGGGTATTTTGGGTCGCGTCACAAAGTTTTAATTTTTCCACTTAAGACCTTTGCTGAGGTCAATGATAGCGCTCAACTGGCAGAGCAGAATTCAGAAGAATTCTTGAGGAAGAGAGAGTAGAGTTAGAAGGAGAGGTTCACCAGGCCTCCTTCAGGCAGAATGAGTCCCTAGGATAAAAGTCCCAGGACTTCAGGACCAGCACCAACTGCCAGGCCAGTATAGTTTCAGAGGCCTGCATCGGTACCTAAAGCTCCTTGCACACAGGCACTGAGAGTTGCAGAGCCTGCTGCATAGACACCTACATTTGACATATGTAGGTAATGTATCATGAGACATACTCTGGGTGAATGCCGAATAGGCACATGAGGATGTTTCCACTATGGGGACCTAACTCATAGGTTAGGGACTGCCCTAGCTAGTAAGAACCAGAAGTAGGCCCCTCAGGCCCTGCTACAGGGTACTAGGCCACCAGCCAGGCAGCTACACCACAAAGGACCCCTTAGGCTCAACAGTAGCCTTAGCCAGCCCATCCGATGACTCAGGTCAAAGTATTCACCATTTCAGAACAAGATGCTCAGGCATCAGAGGATGTGGTTCAGGGTATGTGAAATTCCCTGGGGGATAGAAATCATCCAAACTAAATAAGATTTTTGCTTGAGATCGAGTCCTAGGAATAGAAATTCCCAATAGACTGAAAGTAAGGTCAATTTTCATATGTGCGCCCCACTGAATCCTCTTTTCTTTTAGGGTATCATTTAACTACGGTTAGTGGTGAAAACAATGATTAGTGGTTAGCTTGTGTTGAAACCGAGGATTCAGATTGCTTATGTAAAGATCGTTGGATATTTGTCTACAACTATAGATGTTGCGACCCAAAATACCCCCTAGGAGTTAGGGATACTTTGAATCGTGACCGCCGTATCATACCTCCAATATGATACATAAGACATGCATGGAAACCTGTCAGAGTGCACAACATACATAACGGAAACGATTTACAATGAATAGCGGAAGCAAAATATAACTAACATAGCGGAAGCCAAAAACATAACTAATACTCCTATTACTTAGTCCAAATATGAACCAACAAAATACAACTGTATGTATCCAAAATGTGGAGTGGACAAGTCCCACTCTCACTTAACAAAATATCATGTATCTTTCTTAATCGTTCAACAGAAATCAAAGTCACGACACCTATCTAACGAACCATCGTCCTGGGCTCCATACCACATAAGTCAAATGGAACCCGAGCACCTGCCGATGATAACAAATATCGGCTGAGCGTGGAATACTCAGCATATACAAGCTACTAACAATAAAGCAATAATAGCATAGAGCGTACCAGTCATGGAGAATGAAACCTTTAAAGCATATCAAAACGTAGAAACCGTGAATAGTACATATGATGAAATCCAAAGCCAAAGTTGTGTGAGTCAAGCGATAATCATAGCCTTGTGAGTTTTTATGAGTTCATAGAGTTCATGGAGTTTTTTAGAGTCGTTTATGATCCGTAGAGACATAGAGCATATCCATAGAGCAAAACATAGAGATCTTAGAGCATTTGTATTTATGATCCTTAGAGTTTTTTAACCGATCTTAGAGCTTATCATAGAGTTCTTGTGAGTTTAGTATGATCCTTTTGAGCTTGTGAACCGATCTTAGACAAATCATGGAGTTGCTTAGAATCATTCATATAAGTCATTTGTTTGAAAACCCTTTTTGTAGCATTGAGGAAATCCATGTAAAACATTGGTTCATGTAAGACATGCGAGCATATGAACATATGAGAGTAATATCATGTTTAAACACCCTAAAACCCTTAGAGGCATTTACACAAACACATAGAATGCATAATAGTGATAGCTTACATCCAAGTATATAAAATATAACCATTCACACCATAATAAACAATAGATATACATTATAGAACAAGAAGAACAAATGTGGTAAGTAGTAGTGTTACAAATTAGTAGTAGAGTGTATCTACCTTGGTGAAATCAGTGATTTTGATTCCAAAAGCTTGGAACAAGTGAGAACCTTGAGTTCTTGGTTGAAAAACACCAAAGGAGGGAAGAACTTGATCTCTCCTTCAAGCTTGAGCAACAACCTAGCTTCTCTCCTACTTCTCTCTCTCAAAATAGTGCACAAAGGGTTTCTGAAACCCTAAGGCACGAACCCAGTCCTTATATAGGCAAAGGGTAGTGGCTAAATGTAGCACCCCAGACTTTTTTATCCTTAATGAATACCACCTTCATAGCTAATTGGCCGTTTTTATAGTCTAATTAATAAATGAGGGAGAAATCGGAAATTTCGAAACGTCAGAAATGTTCATTTTCGAAAGACGGATCCAACGCAAGTTGAATCGTCGAAATCCGACAAGCGAGTCAAAAGATATGGTCAAAACAGTCCAGACATACAGAAGACCGATCGCTCGGTCCAGTCAGCGATCGATCGGTCCATAACCGATCGATCGGTAGCTATCGCACGGTCAGAAATTTTGTATGGGGAAATTTTCCAGAGAGTGAGTTTTTGACCGGTCGATCGGTCATAAACACGGATCGCTCGGTAGGCAACCGATCGATCGGTCATGAACACCGATCGCTCGGTCTTCACGTTTTTGCAGAAATTTCAGTAAGGGCTTTATCGTCTTTTGGGGGTTAAACCCTTTCTCCTTAAGGCTTGCCCGAGCCTTAGGGCATCATTCACTATACTTAGAGAGATTTGGGAGATAAGAGAGAAGAGAAAAGGGTTTCCTAAACCTAGGTTGCTTTTGGAGAAGAAATCAAAGGGGTGAAGACCCTAGATCGTCCCCAAGCACGTTTTCTTCAAGATTTCAACTCAAGCTCGTGTGGAGGTGCATTCTCCAAGCTAGGGCAGCACTCACTCACGTTTTGAAAGAGGTTTCTTCCCCCAACTCAAGTCCCCTTCAAGCAAAGGCTTCCTCCTTCCAAGTAGAGCTTCTATTTCAAGGTTTCTTCAAGATCAAACCTTGATCTAAGGTTAGTACACTCTACTAACTTTCTTTAGCAATAGTCTAGATTTTCTATTGTGAAATGTGACTCTTGGTAGTATGTTTTCTTCCTTATAAAAAGGTATCATCTCCACTAAATATAAACAAGATAAGAAAAAGGTATGGATGTGTGGATGGGATGTCGATTGAGGCGATTGGAAAAAGGTATGGATGTTGTGTGATGTGTGAAATGGAAAATGGAAGATGGGCACTTTACAAATAACAAATGTACCTTGATGTCTTGATGAAAAATACGCACTAAATAAGGGAAATGGAAGGACTAAGAAATGTGGCCCACCGGGTGTTTGATAAAATGACTAAACAAGGGATAAATGGACTTAATGAAGAAAATGGAAATAGAAATTGTGTAAATGTTCTTAGAAATGATAAATTGCTCAAATGTGCTATATGTTGCCTAAATTTTCATACCACTATGTTAAGGATTGAAATGCCATAGTCATGTGATCCGCCCATTCAAGTATGTCATCATGATTACCACTATTGACAAGCACACAAGCACGCATGCATGCATGAAACCGGGTTTTCCAAGATTGTATTTGTATATGATGAATCAAGAACATGACAAGGAGGTTGGTAGCCCAAGGAAGGGTGCTAGCCTCTGGCTCACAAGAGAAACAGAACAAGAACATGACAAGGAGGTTGGTAGCCCAAGGAAGGGTGCTAGCCTCTGGCTCACAAGAGAAAGGGAACAAGAACATGACAAGGAGGTTGGTAGCCCAAGGAAGGGTGCTAGCCTCTGGCTCACAAGAGAAATGGAACAAGAACATGACAAGGAGGTTGGTAGCCCAAGGAAGGGTGCTAGCCTCTGGCTCACAAGTATACAAGTCAAGAACAGATCAAGACATGAAATACAAGACAAGACACGATACACATACATGATTTGACCGAGACACGAAAAAGGTTTCCGAGACATGAGTTTTACCGAGGTTTTTGCATTCATATACGCATGTCAAGATATGGCTATGTATCTTATGCTTTCACTATTGCTTTAAATTAATATCTTGTATTGCTCACTGTTGTTACGCGTTCGTTATTGTTATGGTTAGCTAGTAGTTTGTACTCGCTGAGTATTCCATGCTCAGCCGTACTTTTATGTCGGCAGGTACCGTGGATGTCCTCGACCCCGAGCCTTGGGTCGAGGAGGAGTATGTAGAGGAGAGGGAGCCACCTATCCCATGGCAGTCTCAAGAGGATGGGGACTTGGATGTGTGGCCATACCTCGACTACTGTTGAGAGGAGAGTGTTAGAGAGTTCCTTTTTGTATTTTGATAGGTGGGCATGTCCACCTTTACTTTAATTGTATTTAGTATATGTTAACTTGGAATACTATATGGAGTAATAGAAGAAAAGAAAAAGTTGGCTTATGCTTCCGCACTTATGTTTAGTTTCCGCGCTCTGATTATCATTGAATTATATTATGTTTAGCCTCTTGCATTACAGGATGGTTTGACAGGTACACGTAGTCACCTCTAAAGTATCCCTTAACTCCTAGGGGGTATTTTGGGGCGTGACACTAAAGTCTTAAACACCTTTAATGAAGAAAATCTGCGTATGACCGATCGATCGGTGGTACAGACCGAGTGATCGGTGGTTTCAACCGGTCGATCGGTTGAAAACACCCTCTCTGGAATTTTTTCCCATACAAATAAGTTAACCAGTAGATAGCTTCCGAGCGATCGGTAGAAGACCGATCAATCGGAGGTTATCACCGAGCGATCGGTGATCCCCTGTTTTGCTGTAAAACCTTGTTTTCACTACTTGAATCTTCTCCAATCCCATTTCTAACACCTTTAATGCTTAAACCACACTCCTTAAGGATATATAGACCTATTAAAACATGCACGCCATAAATCCAAACACGCATATTAACATAAGGCCCATTAGTGCACAAAACCACACTTGAGCACTATTCACATACTATTCACTACTTAGTGAAATACGGATTCGGGGTTCTACAATAGATCTACCGAGTAAGATCAGCAAATCCATCATCAGCAACCTCCTTTGATAATTTCTAGGTTATTCTGGAAGCTTGAAGTAGTTTTGCTACGTCGCACTTCTCCAGGTTACCTAAAAAGTATGAATAAAAGAAAAGAAAGAGAGAGAAAAAAATGAGAGTGATCCAAGGGAGAGAAGAGGGAACAATAAAGAATTTCAATGGGTTGGCAGCCTTTCTCCTTTAGAACACTCAAGAACACCAAATTGTCTGAAAATCGAAACTTCTTCCCTAAGCTTTCTATTCTGGAAAATTCTGAAAAGTCTAAGTCTTACTCTTCTCCCAAAAATTCCCCCTATCTCCTTTCGGGTCTTTTCTATTTATAGAGAAAAATGCTTATTTAATAATTATTTTATTATATTAAAATATCAGTGATGTGACATCTAACTGATTCTGACATATGACAACTGTTTTCCGTTAAGTGGAGCTATTCTGTCAGTAACTAATTTATATTATGTGAAAAGTAACCTACATCCGATAAAGGGAGCCTATCTGTTAAATATCACATGTTCTTTTAGAAAAGAGCTGCCAACTCATCAAACCACCATAACCGACTTTCAGTTATGACTTAATCCTTTAAACTTTTATGGCCCAAACAATACTTTGGATACATTCTTCAAAGGTTAAAAGATTAAACTACTTTAAGAAGGAGTTTATCTTCTTTTAATAAATTCCCTCCTAGCCCTCCAAACCACATCTCATAATCCTTCCCCCAGATACATACATGCATATATATATATATATAAATCATCGTACACCGAAGGCAGGTCATAAGCCTTTGGATACCTTGTCTATAGAAATCATAAGTGCTGGACGAGGGCACTATTCTCAGGGTGGATGCGATATCCACTGTCAGGCCTCAATCATCTAGTACGAGAGAATGGGACTATGGAGACCGTATTTTCCTCCAATAGCCCACAGGGAAATGAGGCAAGGTATATCCCAGAATTTCCTCCTGGCTGTCAGCCGAGGAAGTATTCAATACTTTGCTGGAATAGGAGATGGGGGAACACACATGCCCATTCCCACGAGGAAGGTAATCAGTACCTTTTCCCCCTGATAAGGCAATAGGGTATATGGTGATCTGATTCCACCGATTCCCTATGAAGACGAGGCTGAACTAGTAACCGCCTTTTTGTGTCAATGGAGTATGACCCCTTCGAGCTTTTGATCAGTATAAGCTCACAATGCCATTGATTCAAGATCTGTCTTGAAGAATAAGATATCATAATGACGTTAGAAAACATTCAGCAATCTGATTCTATTGAAGTCTTACCAAGGACAGATTTAGTCCTGACGGAGTATACCGCCTTTAAGCTTTCTATCTGAGTCTGAAGCTAATCATATCAGTTGATCAAATCTGCTCCATTGATCATATCATCTATGAAATACTCGAACTACTTCAGGCCAGAAAGGCATAGTGAGTTGATCAGCATGCTTGGAGTTCGGATCTTATTACTCTTGAACATGGCATACTTCAAGTTATCTGAAAGCTTATCACACTCAAAAGTGTTAAACCATAAAAATAGTATAAATGAGCACTGATATGCTATTGACTCAAGGTCTATTCTTTAAACAAAGCTTATTTTAAGGTAATAAAACATTTTTAAGTCATCATAATATTTTATCCACATAACTTTCGATTGGTTCAAAATCTGGTTTGACTAGGAAATGTTTTTCCACGTGTCAATCACATCATTTTTCGTTATTGACATTTAGCCTCCTGACTGCAAAGGCGGTAAAATCCATCATCCTTATAAGTCATCTGTGCAGGCAATCAGAAGACTTTGAAAACACATCAACACATTTATCAGAATGTACTATTAAGATATATCCGAATATCAAGATGTATTAGAAGTGCATTCGAATTGTATCAGAAATGTATAAAAATATCATAATATAGTAGAATGTATTAGAATATGTCAAAATATATCAAACTGTATCAGGATATATCAACGTATCCAAAATATATCAGAATGTACTAGAATGTACCAGAATATGTCAGAACATATCAAAATATATCAAAAATGTATCTTTAACACTCAGAGCATTTCTGCTCTTGAGATAACTTATCAGTACATGACGTTTTCAATCAAGAGGTTTCAAAACACATCAGGATACGTATTAGAACAAATTAATAATATATCAGGAGATATCAGTATATTAGAATATATCAAAAATGTATCAGCATATTGTGAGCACGGATTTTACTCATTGGATTTGATTTGGAGTTTCCACTTATTAATTCGGTAGGGATAAGTCCCTTCGGTTTATGGATAAGGACTTGGTCTGCTCAGAGTTCTAGGTATGAGGTTAGGTTAAGTCCAGGGAAGGTCTGAGATGGGCCCAGGGGTCTAGGCAGGGCCTAGAATGGCCTCCTACCAGGCCTAGGCCTATGCAAAATCTCATGAATCAGTAACTGGGAATGACGGTAAATAGATTATCGCCATTTCAATTTCTATATAGAATGGAGATGGCGGTAGAATATCTATCTACCGCCATTCTCAGTTTTTCTGAGAATGGTTTTGCCAACCAGGGACAGGGGTTAAGGTTTTGCAAAAAACAAGGAATGGCGCTAATTGGATTACCGCCATTCCCATTTCTATGTAAAATGGGAATGATGGTAAAACAATTACCACCATTCCCATTTCTGTGTAAAATGGGAATGGCAGTAATACAATTACCGCCATAAATGGATTTTGCCTGAAATGGGCTAACCCCCACACATGCATGCCGAAAGCACTGTAGCCCTTACCACTCTTGGAATTGGCGGTAATTGGATTACCACCAAATAGGTTTTTCTGAATTTTTGAATTATGGGCCCCACCCCAAAGGTTCCTAGGGTATTGTGGGCCCCTGTTTAGGCCCACAAGATGGTTCCAGGCTAGTTTTAGGCCTGAGATGGGCTTGGGTGGACCCTAGAGCTTACCTAAGGTTTAACCATAGTTTATCTAGGGTTAGTCTAGGGTTTTAGGATTTTTACCTAGGGTTGACTAGGGTTTTAGGGCATTACCTAGGTTTGACTAGGGTTTTAGGGTTTATGGGCTTGCCAATGGGCCTTGAGCCCATAGGGGTTTTAGGCTTAGGGTTCACCTAGGGTTAGGTCTAGGGTTTGGTTAGGTTTGACTAGGGTTTGACCAGGGTTCACCTAGGTTTAGGTTTAGAGTAGGACTCAGCTGGAGATAATTGTGGGTAATGATTTTTAACCATGGTTAAAACAGGGTGTAAAAATTGGATGCTTACAGCTGCCCCTCTTTGCTGGAGAATGCCAGGATGACAGTTGAATAGCAAAGACTGAAATCATCCTATTTTTACACCAAGATGAATTTTTAAGGATGATGGTATGCATGCATGTTGTGCAAGTGGTGAGTGTGATGAAGTAATTAGGGTCACTGCTAGTGGGTAGCGAGTAGCTGGGGAAGAAAAGTGGATGCAGGGATGGCATAGCCCAAAGGCTCTTGCCAGAAGAAGGTGTCGCTCAGAAGCGGCAAAGGTTTTGATCGAAATGTTGTTTCCCAAGGGATATTAACTGAATCGATTGGAGGGCACGCAAGGTATGTTATATCGAAACTCACCTCGGATGCCCAAAGACACACGGGGTGTCGAAGAGGGGACATGTAGGAGGTAATACTACGGTGACGAGGCTATCACAGAGCACACAGGATATCAGGCATGCGAGGTGTCGACAAAGTGTATTATGTCGACACTCACCTAGGATGTCGAGGACACACGGGGGTGTCACAGCGGGGATATGCAGGAGGTAATGCTGTAATGTGACGAGGTTGTTACGAAGCACACAAGATATCGAGTATACAAGGTGTCGATAAAGTGTATTATATCGACGCTCACTTAGGATGTCAAGGACACACGGGGGTGTCACTGAGGAGACATGCAGGAGGTAATGCTGCAGTGTGATGAGGTTGTCACGAAGCACATAGGATGTCAGGCATATAAGGTGTCGACAAAGTGTATTATGTCGATGCTCACCTGGGATGCCGAGGACACACGGGGTGCCACAGAGGGGACATGTAGGAGGTGTATATTATAAAGGTACACATGGGATGTCGAAGACATGTGGGTGTGGACACTGTAAAGGCATACACGGGATGTCGAATTGGTTTGAGGCATGATGCCGGATTTGATTTTGATATGGCCAAGAGGCACTAAATTCTGATCATGTTTGAATGATGTTGAAGAGTTTGATCATGAAGGGTGTGATGCTATACAAGGATGTCATGCAGGGGATACAAGGCGAGGATGCTTTCCCATGACTCTATTGATTGTGACTTGTAGGGATGTTGTCAGCTTCTTCTGCTTTTCTTGTCGGGGCTGCTTGATGCAGGCTAATAAGACCGGGTCTGGATACCGAAAGCTAAATTTTGAAAAACCTTTTTAGAAAAGTATTGGCCTTTTGCAAAAGTTTTTGATTTTAGTTGGGAAAATGCTTAGCTAGCTTCTAGATTTGCTAGGAAATTGCCTTTGCCAGGGTATAGGGGACTTTGTAGTCTGCCTTTTACTCTCTAATATTAGAGTATGACCCAGAAGAGGTTTTGTCACTACTGGGATGCTTGGGGGTAGACTTATTCGTCTTGCCATTGCTGAAGATTAGACCCGGGCTGGGGAGAAGCTTGCTAGGAAGCAATTGGAACTTCTAGACTCTTGATGGGGAAAGTGTTTGTAGAGACTTCTACTGGGACTCTGATTGGGGAATGCTGCACTGTTGTAGGTCACTGTTGGGGATCTGTTGTGGAGTAGCACTCTACTGGAGATTTCAATCGTCTACTGGGGAGTCAGACTCTGTTGGAGACTGACTGCCAGGGAATCTGTTTTTCTAAGCCGTCTGCTAGCGACCTAAGCAGGTTATCTGGAGTTCAGCGAGACTGGTTGCTGCTGGATTCTGTTGCCAAACTGTTCTTCAGCTTTTCTCCATTTTTTACCTTTGGAATAACCAAGTCAATGACATTCGCATGATTTTTGCGCGATGAGGTCGTTGCTGATTTTCCTCATGCCTGCGAAGCTGGTTGGTTTTTTGTCCATTTTTTGCCCCTAGTCACAAAACTAGGTCTGGGGTCACGTAATTTTTTGTGCAATGAGGCCGTTGCCGGTTTTCACTCATGCCTGCGACTTCTGAGAAAAATTAGATCTTCTCCCGTCATTGTCCTGAATGGCACTCCCCTGGGGATTATAGGGATTATATTTCGCTGATGATATAAATGTGATACTGCGCTTACACTCGTAATTTCTTGGGGATCTAGAAGGACTTAGAGTAGGATGAAATGTAGGCTATGGGACCATAGTTTGGGACACCTTGGGATTTCTCTAGTTTGATTTCGATCTTTCAGGGACCTCTCCAGTCGCGGATTTGTGCTTTGGGATTCCCGTCGGAGTTTGATTGATTTTTTTTTTTGCTCCGTTGGGGAATTCAAGAGAGGTCCTCTCTGCTTTTAGAGAGAGGTTGTTTTTGCTCGAGAGAGAGAGTTTGTCTCTGCTCAGGGATTGCTTTTTGGGCCGGAGAGGTTTATCTCTGAGGTGAGTCTGATTCTGGAAAATGTTTTGACTTTTATTTTGGGTTTTCCTTTGATGAAAATTTTGTATCCTTGAGGATGGTTCGTCTCTGCGTGGAGAAGTCGGAGGAAATTTTGACTCTTCTGGGGGAGTTTCGACTTCGTGGGAGAAAGTTGGGGAAGGTATGATCCCTTTTTTAGTGACCATACCTGATTTGTCAGGTTGTCTACATACCCTTTGTAGGATCAGGTCATGACGTTGTTCAGGTAAATGCCACAGGGGGTAAGGGATGGTGTCTCTGAAAAGGTTGTATGAAAGAAGAGTTGTTAGGCTTAATAGGTTAACTAGCAGATTTCATTGCATGAAATGGCCTCCTGTCATTTCCCGGAGATTCTACGAGTGCAAAGCGCCTATCAGATCTAGACCCTAAGCATAGTATCTTTTGACTTTGTCCATGTTGATGGGCTCTGGGAGGTCTTCGTCATCCATATGTCTAAGCCGAAGGGCACCGCCTGAGAATTTGTCTCAGACGATGTATGGGCCTTCGTAGTTAGGAGTGAACTTTTCCCTCAGGTCAGGGCGGCTTGGTAACATCTTCCAGACGACCAGGTCACTGACTTCAATGCTAGAAGGCTTGAATTTCTTGTTGAATGCCCTAGTCATGCGCCTCTGATAGGCCTGAGAGTGATTGATGGCTTTCAGTCACCGCTCTTCAATTAGATTCAGCTGCTCATATCAGGTCTGTACCCACTCTGCTTCTGAGAGTTCTGCTTCCATTAACACCCAGAGTGATGGAATTTGTACTTCAATAAGAAGGACTGCTTCCATACCATAGGCCAGAGAGAATGGTGTTGCCCCAATTGAAGTTCGGATGGACGTTCTGTAGGCCATGAGTGTGTATGGGAGCATCTCATGCTAGGCAGAGTAATTGATTCCATCTTCTCTATGATTTTTTTCATGTTCTTGTTGGCGGCTTCAATTGCATCATTGGTCTGTGGCTTGTATGATATAGAGTTGTGATGTTAAATCTTGAACTTCTGGCAGAGATCAGTCAGTCTCTTGTTGCAGAAGTTGAGAGCATTGTTTATTACAATCTCGAATGGGACTCCGTAATGACAGATGATATCCCTTTTCAGAAAATGTTGAACCACTGAGGCTTGACCCATTTAGTAAAGTAATCGATTATAACTAGGATAAATCGATGACCGTTAGATGTTTTCAGTGCTAGAGGTCCGATGAGGTTGATGCCCTAAGTAGAGAATGGCTAAAGAGCGGTGAGGTTGTGTAGCCTTGTCGGCGGTGCATAGATTTTGTCGGCATAGATTTGGCACTGATGGCACTTATGTACATGCTTGTAATAGCCAGCTTCCATAGTAGACCAGTAGTAGCCCAGCCTGAGAATCTTTTTGGATAGCATCAACCCATTCATGTGTGGGCTACAAGTTCCTCCGTGAACTTCTTGGACTACCTGTGCTACTCTGCTAGAGTCGAGGCATCTGAGTCAGATTAGGTTCGACGTCGTTTTATACAAGATGCCCCCTGATAGGACAAACTGAATAGCCAGTCTTTTTGATTGTCTGGCGGTCTGTTTTGGTAGCATCGAGAAGAAGGTCCCATCCCCGAGGTACTGCTTGATGTCCATGTACCAAGGCTTATTGTCCGTCACCTCTTCGATCTGAAGGCAATATGCAGGCTGATCTTGTTGCTGAACTTCGACTGGCCAGAGCAAGATGCCCCAAGGGATCTGGACTATGGAGGCGAGAGTGGCCAATGCATCAGTAAATCTGTTGTGATTCCTGGACCTGTGACTGAAGCTGATTCTTCTGAACTAAGTGATTAGCACGTTGAAGTAGGCCAAGTACGGGACTAACCTTGATTCTTGGATAGCCCAAGATTTATTTGCCTGACAGATTACTAAAGACGAGTCACCATAGACGTCTATCTCTTCAATCCCGATGCCAGGGCTTCTTTCAGTCTGGCTATGCATGCCTCATATTCTGCTTTATTATTTGAACACCTGAATTATAGCTTGACTGAGATAGGGAGGTGTGCTCCCTTAGGTGAGATCAGGATTGCTCCTGCCCCGTGTCCATGACTATTGGCAGCTTCATCGAAGTATAACTCCCAATTGGAGTATTCTCACTCTTCTGCTTCTGCATACAGGATGACTTCATCTGGAAACTGATCATGTATAGACACAGTCTTGTGCTGGACTGTAGGCTAAGTGATTTGTAATCACCTGCCCTTTGATTAACTTCTGAGTCATGTAGGTGATGTTGAATTCAGACAACACATAAGCCATCGGGCAGTTCTTTCGGTAGTGGCTGGCTTTTCCAATAGATATTTGAGTGGGTCTATCTGGGAGATCAGGATTGGCGGGTAAGAAAACAGATAATGCCGAAGATGCTGAGTTGCCTAGACTAGTGCCAGATATATCTCCTCAAGAGGGATGTACCGCTCTTCATACTCTAGCAGGCGCTTACTAATATAGTAGATGACTTACTTTGTTCTACCTGTCTTGTCGTGTTGTACTAGGATACACCCCATGGAAGTTTCTTGCATTGAGATGTAAAGTAGTAGGGGTCATCCCAGTATAGGAGGTTGAAGTACTAGAGGATTCAGAAGATACTATTTTATTCTGTCAAAGGCTTATTGGCATTCTGCCATCCAGACTGTCAGTGTATTCTTCCGAAGAAGCTTGAAGATCGGCTCGCATATTAGGGTAAGCTGAGAGATGAACTGACTAATGTACTGAATTTTGCTCAGGAAATTACGGATCTTCTTCTCAGTTTAGGGTGTTGGCATTTCGATGATAGCGCTGGCCTTAGCTGGATCGATCTCAATGCCTCTCTTGCTGACTATGAAGCCAATGAGCTTTCTTGATGAGGCTCTAAAGACGCATTTGGTCGGATTCACTCTCAGGCCTAACTCATGGAGTCTATCACAAAGTCTCTTCAAGTCTTCAAGGTACTGCCTGGCAGTTGGTGATTTGATGATCATGTCACTCACATAGATTTCTATTGACTTGAGGATCATGTCATGGAATAGAGCCGTTATGGCCCTCTGGTAGGTTACCCCTGCATTCTTGAGCCCGAAAGACATGACCTTGTAGTAGAACGTGTCCCAAGGTATAATGAAGGAGGTTTTCTCTATGTCTTCTTCTACCATTCTAATCTGGTTGTATCCGAAGAAACCATCTATAAATGAGAGTGTCTCGTGCCCTACAGTATTGTCGACCAGGATGTTGATGTGCAAGAGAGGGAAGTTGTCTTTTAGACTGACCTTGTTCAGGTTCCGGTAGTCGATGCACATCCGGACTTTGTCGTCCTTTTTAGGTATCGACACAATGTTGGCCAACCATTCAGGGTAGTTTACTACTGCTAAGAAGCCTGCACTGATCTACTTTTTAACTTCTTCCTTGAATTTTTGTGATTATTCGTGTCTCATCCGTCTCAGTTTCTGCTTAACCGGTCTGACTTCCGGGTTCAGGGGTAGTCTGTGCACCACCAATGCTGGGTCCAGGCCGGGCATGTCTGCGTACGATCAGGCGAAATGACTCAAACATCTGATAAAAAGTGACTGTTTACAAAATGACTCAAACAAAAAGAGGCTGGCAGTGGCCTGACATTTGGATTTTTATAATGGGAGCAAAAGAGAGATAGAAGGAGAAGAAGGGTGGTGCTTCAATCACTGCTTGATCGAACCAACTTGCACTGCAACTTGCTTGCCTCGGCCCTGAGTGGCTTCGACAATAAGAGCCTCGGTCCACCAATGGATTAGTGGTTGGTGACTAGAGGATGCTTCGGCATTATTGGAGAGGGTGCAGACCTGCTCTCCCGCTTGATCTTCCATTTCTGCTACATCTTCGACAGTCAGCTCTGAAATTACCCTGATCAATGATCTCTATGACCTAGAGGGGGAGTGAATAAGTCTATCTAAGAACTTCTAACCAATTTTTAATTTTTTAAATAATTAGTTTAGAAATCAATAAACAATTCACATAAACAATCCACACAAATCAAACACAGCAAATTTTTACGTGGAAAACCCTTACGGGAAAAAAAACCACGGGACCTCGTCCAGCAACAAACTTCACTATAAGAAGAATTCAAGTACAAGACAAGACCTTACCCAAACTGGACTCGACGTTCCTAGGTACAGAATCTTACTCTTGATTTCCACGAACCAGCAGGTTCGATCTCCGCCGTAGCAGTTTCGGTTCCTGACTGACCAAATCTTCTCAAGCTACTTCAATACCACGATCACACGCGATCGATCTCCTTCCACGAAGGCTCCGGATCATACACCGGACACACACACAAAGTGTAGGGTTGTGAATCAATTTAGAAAGCTTCAAACCCTAGAGGGATCTCATAGAGATCTGAGATCACACAATGCAAGATCAAAAGTATAGATCTATACTTGCATTCTCTAGGATGATTGAAAAATGAGGGATCACTAAAGATCTATGAGGAATAATGGAAAAAGCCCTAGAAGGGTTTCTCAGACCTCTACTCTTTCAAAAATAAACAAAGATACGAATTAGGTCTCCAAAAACGTTGTTTATATAGGGTTTAGAAAAGAGTCCAAAAAAATAAAAATTATGTTTACGAGGACCGATCGATCGGTGCTTATAACCGATCGCTCGGTCCAAAACCGATCGATCACTATTTCCATCGAGAGATTGGTTAAAAATTGCCTCTCTGGAAAAATACCCCATACAAATTTTTTGACCAGTCGATAGCCACTGATCGCTCGGTAGGCCACCGATTGATCGGTCTCAACACCGAGCGATCGGTTGAGACAGAATTTTAGCCAAAACAATTTTCTTTTATTTTTGTTTGATTCAAATAAGACCAAAAGACTTTGTTAGGCTTAAAACTATCCTCCTAGGTATGTTTAGAGTTATCTAAGTCAAATCCAACCTAGGTAGGGGTCTCTAAGTCCATTACCTGTCTAGATCCGGAGTACAAGCTTTTTCTTCTATCTTCAGTCTTCTCTCCATTACCTGTCTATGTCCTATCTAATGATCACGGAATTTGCCAACACCTATTTCTGGATTTACAATCTCCCCCTTTGGCAATTCTGGGACAAAACAAGACTAACTCACATACTAGGTACAAATTTTCCCAAATGATTCAAAAATAGAAAATTGAACCTTTACATGACTCAATAAAAAATTTCATGACATTCAACTTGTCATGTTTCAACAATCTTAGAACTTGTTTGCCTACACAAGCTCAACCAAAACCCTGTGAAGCATGGGAAATAAAAGATTTCATAATAGGTTACAAGTGCATCCATAACAAGTTCATGTTACAAGTGCATCCATAACAAGCATCCATAACAAGTTTATGTTACAAGTGCATCCATAACAAGCATCCATAACAAGTTCATCATGTTCAACCATATATCATAGTTCCAAAATATGCAGTTCCAAAATATGCCATACCTGCATACCTTTACTCTCCCCCTTTTTGGCTCGAAATGCCAAAGGTAGAATGGAAATAAATGAATTGAGGTAAAATGATCATATGAGATGAGATAACAAAAAAATCAGAGTAAAAATGCAAACATCATCTCATAGAGAATAATCAACATCCAAGACAATACCATTCATAAACATTCAAGTCAATATCATCCATATGTGGTATGTACTGAGTACAACCAAGACAAAATACATCTAATGTCTCAAAATAAACTAGGACCAAGTAAACTCCTAAACATAAATATATGACACATAAGGAGTAGCCTAGTACATCAAACTAACTCTCACTCCTCTTCATCAGAAGTGAGATGGGACTCATAATATGCTCTAAAATCACGAACATCCCGCTGGACACTCAGCACTGCTGCATCAAGTGATCCAAGTCGACCTCGGATCTCTGTAGTGAATTCCTGGTAAGATGAAACATGAGTCTGGAGATCCATCTGCATCTCCCTCATCATTTTGGCAAGATCATCAATCGAGGCAGGAGGTGGATGAGAGGACCCGGTACCAACTTCTGCTTCCTCCTCAGTATCTCGAACTGAAGCATATGAGAAACTCTGAGCTAAGGTCTTTTTGTTGATTGGACCCTTCGGATTACGAGTAGGAACACCAGGAGGAGCAATGACCCCTTGAGAACCAAGGAGTTTAGTGATCAGGGAACCAAATGGAAGAGCTCCAACTACAGTTTGAGTTTGATGGGCTTGAATCATCAAATCAATAATGTGTGCGGCAAGATCAATATCATGTCCACGAAGGAGCTGAACAAAAATCGGGCTCTATCTTCCCTAAGGTCCGCAGTATGAACCTTTGGGTGGATATTGGCACTCATTACTAGGTTTACAAGTCTTGCATCCCTAGTTTAGACACTTCAATGAAGGAACCAACCCAAAGTGTAGGAGCACCACAAAGAAAGGTGACTACATTGTTCATAGATTCTTTACCCTCATCATTCTTATATTTATAAGGATAATAAGCATCTGGAACTCGAGGACAACCAAGAAATTTAGCAATGACATTAGGATTTATCAAAACAGATTTTTCTAAAGATCGAGATTTAAAAGACAAGGTTTTAGAGTTGATTTCAGAGAAATTTGAGTAAAATTCCTGGACTAACTGAATAGGAGCAGGACCGGATAATGTGAGAATACCTTCCCATTGACGATCGGTAATGAGCTTAGGAAGGTGATAATCACCAAAATCGGAAATTCTAATACCCCTTTCAACCATAACAGCCTTCTTGCTAAAATACTCACTATAAAGCCGAGCAGCAGTAGGGCTAATGAAGGGACCCAATAGAACATTCGAGGACGAACAAGCTTTTCCTTTTTGTTTCTGGGTTTTATCTGCCAAAGAATTTTGGCGATTTTCAGAAGTAGAATCGACCATTCTACAGATTGGTCTATCCCCTATTGAAATCCCATGACCTATTGGAGTGAAAGAGTAGGGCTCATTGAGATCCTCTTCCTCGAGAGGGTCCTCTTGGTTGTTGAGGACCAATCTCCGGCGTTTAGAGACACCGGACATGAGGAATGCAAGAATAACTAAGGAGAATGAGAAAACCATCACGAATTTTTGATGCCCTAGATGTGAAAAGTAATCCAAAATCAAGAAAATGAACAAAGTTTACCTTTTTAGATGCTTGGAAACCCTTGGAGTAGAAAGAAATGATCGTAAGAGGGATTTGGAGGAGAAGGAACCGAGAGATCGCTCTAGAGTTCGGAGAACAAAAGAATAGTAAACTGAGAAATGAGGGTTTTATAACCCTGTTCACAAAAGACCGATCGATCGGTCATTAACACCGAGCGATCGGTGGTCTGGAAAAAAAAAAAATTTGAAAATTTTGACTTAAAACCATTTTTTTCTCCCTCTCAACCAAAGCAAGATTTAAACTCATTTTCACCTCAAAATCACCTAATAACTATGCACTTATGCAAACATTTATTTCATCAAAATCATAAAGAATATTCACCCAAGAATTTATATTACAGAATAGTTATGAATAAGGATTATGTAAATAACTTTTAGTCTCCATAAGTGATTAATTATGATTTTTGCATCAAATTCACATTTAGAGTCAAGAAACGCTCAGAAGTAATGTGTGTGTAATATTAAAAATTCATAACATGACTCTGAGGATTGGTTTCATCCACAAAACAAGATTTTGACATTATAGCATAAAAGGTACTCTAGAATGTTCAAAAACTAGAATTAAAACCAAGAGACATCCATAGAATTATGATGAGCAATGTTTACCCCAAATTTGATCAATAAAGTCATTTCATTTTATAATCAAATTTTACACATTATCTGTTCTTTGGACACTGGTGACTTTCACACAAGTAAGAAGGTAGCCCTCTCTAATGACAGTGGGGGCTTTCACACTAGCAACCCATATAGATACCTACTGTTTGTCTAGGTAGCCATTATTCACTGTTTGCATTCACTAGAAGCTATCACACAACCTCACAGGTAGTCCTTTCCATGTCAATAATTTTTAAAACAAGGGGGCTCGCCTTATGGAATTTTAATCACATTGGTTATACTAGATTTGATTAAACTAGGGAACCATATGATATAATATTAGAATCTATAAATAGGAACTAATATCATCTCAAGAATCAGTTAGAGTGCATGTGCAACACATAACATCTTTATTTACTCAACTCTAACTGAGATTGGTGATCATGACCATTTTAAATCACTAGATAGAACCAATAGTTGAACTATCCTTATTTACTCAATCCTATGAAATATTTAACCTTGGAAGTAATATTCAATTATGATTTCAAGGAAATAAATTTATGCATAACGATAGGAAAGAAGATCATACAAACACACTATTTTTTGTAACATTTTTCAAATTTCTTTTTTTTTGAATGTTTTTGGATTTTTATTAATTAAAGAAAACAAAAAAATAGCTCTATGACTAAAATGAAACAAGAAGAACACATAGGCTATGAAGAAAGCACACCATCACTCAACTCCGCACAAACCAATGGATTTCCTAAGGAACTCAAACTTAAGGGAATCTAAGGGTTTTGTGAGAATGTCTGCAAATTGTTTCTCTGTTTGGACATACTCAATACACACAACATTTTGCTCAACTAAATCACGAATGAAGTGATGCCTAATGTCAATGTGTTTTGTGCGAGAATGTTGAACGGGATTTTTGGAAATATTGATAGTACTTGAATTATCACAATACACAGTCATAGTTCCCTGTTCAATCCCGTAATCATGCAATATCTGCTTCATCCACAGAAGTTGAGTGCAACAACTGCCAGCTGCTATGCACTCAGCTTCAGCAGTGGACAATGAAATTGAATTCTGCTTTTTGCTAAGCCAAGTAACTAAGCAGTTTCCAATATAGAAACACCCTCCGGAGGTGCTCTTCTTATCATCAGCATTTCCGGCCCAGTCGGCATCGGAATATCCAACTATTGTGGCATTGGTATCAAAAGAATACCAGAGGCCAAATGATGGAGTTCCACTTACATATCGAATGATACGCTTAACTGCAAGTAAGTGAGACTCTTTTGGGCTCGCTTGATAGCGGGCACATGCTCCAACACTAAAGGCAATGTCTGGTCTAGTGGCAGTTAGGTAGAGCAAACTACCAATCATGCTTCTGTAAGAAGTTTGATCAACATCCTTGCCTGAAGTATCTTTACTAAGTTTTGTTGTAGAACTCATAGGAGTCCTAGCATGCTTAGCAGAACTCATACCAAATTTCTTCACCAGATTTTTAGCATATTTGATTTGAGATACTGAGATCCCAGAATCTAATTGCTTGATCTGAAAATCAAGGAAGAAACTCAGCTCACCAACCTTGCTCATTTCAAATTCATTTTTCATTTGTTCAGCAAATGATAGAGCATGTAAGTCTAATGTGGAACCAAACACAATGTCATCAACATATATCTGGGCGATGAAAATATCACCTTTCACATTCTGTATGAAAAGGGTTCTGTCTACTCCCCCTCTTGAAAATCCCTTTTCCAAGAGATAAGTAGTCAACCTCTCATACCAAGCTCTTGGAGCTTGCTTTAAACCATAGAGGGCCCTCTTTAATCGATAGACTTGATCAAGGTGATGTGGATCTTCAAACCCTTTTGATTGTTCCACATAGACTTCTTCCTATAGAATGCCATTCAGAAAGACACTCTTAACATCCATTTGAAAAAGCTTGAATTTTATATGGCAAGCCACAGCTAGAAGAATTCTAATTGATTCTAGCCTGACAACAGGAGCAAATGTCTCATCGAAGTCAATGCCTTCAATTTGGGTGTATCCTTGTGCAACTAACCTAGCCTTATTTCTTATGATAGTACCTTTTTCATCAGATTTGTTCTTGAAAATCCATTTGGTACCTATCACATTTGTATTGTTAGGCCTAGGTACTAAATACCAAGCATCATTCCTAGTAAACTGAAGTAACTCTTCTTGCATTGCATTGATCCAATTATCATCTGCAAGGGCTTCAGCTACATTCTTGGGTTCAAAAGATGAAGTATAGCAAATGTAGCTAACTTCATTTTCAATTTGTTTCCTTGTTATCACTCCACTTTTAAGATCACCAATAATATCTGTGGAGGTGTGAGGACTTATGACCCTTGGATGTGTAGGTTTTAATGGAGATGATTGCTTAGTAATAAGTGGAGTTGAAGAATGTAAATCCCTAAATAGGTGTTGGCAAATTCTGTGATCATTAGATAGGTCATGAGAGTCGAGTCGTCGAGTCATGTTCAACTTGTCAGAAGAGAAGAGCTAAAGCTTAAAGAAGATTGAAGAAAGAGAAGAAAAAGCTTCTACTCTGGATCTAGACAGGTAATGGACTTAGAGACCCCTACCTAGGTTGGTTTTGGCTTAGATAACTCTAAACATACCTAGGAGGATAGTTTTAAACCTAACAAAGTTGTTTGATCTCATTTGAATCAAATAAAAATGAAATGAATCAAGGTTTGAAAATAATTTTGTCTCAACCGATCGCTCGGTATTGGGACCGATCGATCGATGGCCTACCGAGCGATCGGTGGCTATCGACTGGACAAAAAGTTTGTATGGGGTATTTTTCCAGAGAGATGATTTATAACCGAGCGATCGGTCATTTGGACCGAGCGATCTGTTTTGGAATGAGCGATCGGTAGTGAGCACCGATCAATCGGTCCCCGTAAAAAGAATTTTTCTTTTTCTGGATTCTTTTTTTAAACCCTATATAAACAACTTTTTGGAGACCTAATTCGTGTCTTTGATATTTTTGAAAGAGTAGAGGTCTGAGAAACTCTTCTAGGGTTTTTCTTATTGCTTTTATTAGATCTTTGTTGATCCCTCCTCTTTCTTTGATCCTAGAGAATGCAAGTATAGATCTAAACCTTTGATCTTGCATTGTGTGATCTCAGATTTGTATGAGATCCCTCTAGGGTTTGAAACTTTCTAAATTGATTCACAACCCTACACTTTGTGTGTGTGTCCGGTGTTTGATCCGGAGCCTTCGTGGAAGGAGATCGATCGTGTGTGATCGTGGTTTTGAAGTAGCTTGAAAAGATTTGGTCGGTGTGGAACCGAAGCTGCTACGGCGGAGATCGAACCTGCTGGTTCGTGGAAATCAAGAGTAAGAGTCTATACCTAGGAACGTCGTTTCTGTTTTGGTAAGGTCTTGTCTTGTACTTGATATCTTTTCATAGTGAAGTTTATTGCTGGACAAGGTCCCGTGGTTTTTTCTCGTTAGGGTTTTCCACGTAAAAATCTTCTGTGTTTGATTTGTGTGGATTGTCTGATTGAATTGTTCATTGATTTCTAAACATATTAATTGAAAATTTTAAAATTGGTTAGAAATTATTAGATAGACCTATTCACCCCCCCTCTAGGTCTTAGAGATCATTGATCTGGATAAATATCAATTGGTATCAGAGCTAGTTCACTGATAAGGCTAATCCCTTAAGTGTGATCCTGTATTATCCATGATCATGAGTACTCTAAGAGAAGGTGGATCCGTCTCTCGTCCCCCACTTTTTGATGGGAATAATTATGCTTATTGGAAAGCTAGAATGAGAGCCTTTCTCAAATCTATTGACGAGAGAATTTGGATGTCTATACAGAATGGGTGGACTACGCCCATAAAAACTGTAGGTGATTTGACTGTCGTCAAATATTCTGATGAATGGACCAGAGAAGAACTTGAGTCAAGTGGATGGAACACTAAAGGTCTCAATGCTATCTTAACTGCAGTCACTGCTGAGGAATTCAGACGAATTTCTTCATGTGAAACAGCAAAGGAGGCTTGGGACATTCTTGAAATTACCCATGAGGGTACTACCACTGTTAAAATCTCAAAACTCCAAATGTTAACCACCAAATTTGAACATTTAAACATGGAAGACAATGACACTTTTGATGAATTCTATGCAAAACTTAGTGACATTGTCAACGCTAGTTTCAATTTAGGTGAGAAAATATCTGAGTCCAAAATAGTTAGAAAAGTCCTTAGATCTCTCCCAGAGAGATTTCAACCCAAAGTCACTGCAATCGAAGAGAGTAAAAATGTTGACTCTCTGAAGATTGAGGAATTGGTTGGATCACTCCAAACCTATGAACTCAATCTCCGTCCATCCAAGAAGAACAAATCTTTAGCCTTGAAATCCATCAAGGAAACTTTGGATGAGGATGACAGTGATGGAGATATGAATGAGGAAGAAATGGCTCTCTTCGTTAAGAAATTTCAAAAAAAATTTAGAACGAAAAAGAGGTTTAATCCCAAACAGGGAGGAAAATCTTTTGAGAAGTCAAAGTCTAAGCCCTGGGAAAACAAGAAAAATTCCAAGAGTGGCGACAAGAAATCTCAAGGTGTTCAATGTTATGAATGCCATGGCTTCGGTCATATTTCACCTAACTGTCCTAACAAGAAGAAGAGTAAGGGCAAGGTGATGAATGCCTGTTGGGATGACAGTGATTCCGAGAATGAAGAATCGGACAGTTCCTCTTCAAGTGAAGATACTGGAAATCATACGGCTTTCACTGTTTCCATTTCTGGGATTCTTGAGACTACCTCTGCGGTTGATAAAAATGATAGAAGTGATGAGAGTATTCATACTGAGTCTAGTGATGACTTACAGAAGAGTTAAACTGACTCTGAAAGTGATGAAGATTTGAAAACAACTTATGATAAGTTGTATGCTGAAAGTTTGAAACTGACTAAAACAAAAATCTCTTTGAGCAAAAAACTCAAACTCATTCAAAATGAAAGAGATATTTGTAAACTAGTAGCAGAAGAGAAGAGTGCTCTAGTTAGTCAGTTGGAAAATGAAAAAGAAGCATTTGTTATAAAAGTCCAATGACTTTTGGAAGAGAATGTCTCATTGACTAATGTGGTCAAAAAATTAGAATATGAAAGAGACACTTCCATGAAAGAAATTGAAGAGTTAAGAACTCTGCAAATGGAGCTGGAAACTTTTAAAGACTCTCTTGTTGATAAGGTGAAATTTCTTGAAAAAGAACATCAAATTACCCTTAAAGACAAGACTGACTTGATTCAGAAGGTCTATACTCTTGAAAAAGAAGTAAGAATGTTTGGTAACACTAGCTGCCTAGATGAATTAGTTAGAAAGTATGGATCAAAATCGAGTAGATCTGGGATAGGACATGCTGACACACCAGCTGGTCCTTTAGCTGTTGGTACAATGGCTAGTGCAGTGTTTGAGCCAATACATTCTGATCCTAAAGAAAATTTACCTTCTACATCAAGTACTAAGGCTTATACAAATTTTGTAAAGCCTAGAAATACAGCTCCTAGAGTGAATGCTTTGAGGAATCAAATTCCTGTTAGAAGAAATCCTCCTCCTCTCCCAAGATTCATACCCACATGTTACTTTTGTGTGTAAGAGGTCACATTCGACCTAATTGTAATGCTTTTAGGAGAGCTCCCCGAAATGGTTCATGGAACCAAAATCAAAGTCAAGGGACTCTTCAAAGGCAGATTCAGGTTCTAGCTGAAAAGTCTAGAATGTTGAGCGATGATGTTAATAGAATTGCTCAAATCTCTAGGACAAGAACTGGTCAATTTATTCCAAATGATTATTCAAGAGGAAACAATTTGACTTATCGAAAAGCTAGAACTGAACAAAACAGAAAAAGGTCAAGGAGGATAAAAAGGAAAAAGGTCTCTACTACACAGATTAATGATCAAAGATCTAAACAAAGTTTAAAGACTGTGTATGTAAGAAAGGATGACCTTAAGTGCTTTGTCATTCATACTGCCTTGAAAGCCCAAAACACAGAAATGTGGTACTTCGACAGTGGGTGTTCTCGGCATATGACAGGTAACAAGTCCTTATTTATTCAATTTGAGGACTGTCCAGATGGGACTGTTACTTTTGGTGATGGAAGCAAGTCTTTAGTCAAAGGGAAGGGTATCATCAATTCACCAGGCATACCTAAATTGAAAGATGCCTTGTTTGTTGAAGGACTGAAAGCTAATTTAATTAGCATAAGTCAACTATGTGATGATAACCATGCTGTACACTTTACCCAAAATAAATGCTTAGTCATTAATGGTAAAGGTAAGTGTGTTCTAGAAGGATTGAGAACCACTGACAATTGCTACGGCTTAACTCCCAGTCCTAATCCCTCAAATGTCTGTTATAAGACTATAATTGAGGAAGTTGATTTGTGGCACCGAAGACTAGGTCACATGAACTTCAAAGACCTATGCAAAATCTCTAAGCAAGAGCTTGTGAGAGGTGTTCCCAAACTAGGAAAGCCTTCTACTGCTGTGTGTGGGCCATGCCAAATTGGTAAACAAATTAGAACCCCACATAAGAAGACTTCAAGTATTGCTACTTCATATCCACTGGAATTAATTCATATGGATCTTATGGGTCCTACAAGAACTGAAAGTCTAGGTGGAAAGCGATACATCCTAGTCATGGTTGATGATTTCTCAAGAATGTCATGGGTGGCATTTATAAGAGAGAAATCCGATGCTTTTGACAATTTCAAAAGTATTTGCTTGAAAATTCAAAATGAGAAAAGATGCCTAATCACTCGAATTCGAAGTGATCATGGAAAGGAGTTTGAAAACTCTAAGTACAACGATTTTTGTGATGAGTCGGGTATCAAACATGAATTTTCTGCACCTATTACACCTCAGCAGAATGGTGTAGTAGAGAGGAAGAACAGGGTTCTCCAAGAGATGGCTAGAGTTATGCTTCATAGCAACAATCTAGCTTCTTATTTCTGGGCTGAGGCAGTTAACACTGCTTGCTATATAGTTAAAAGAGTTTTTGTAAGACCTGGAACAAGGAAAACCCCATATAAGTTGTGGAATAACAAGAAACCTAGTGTCAAGTACTTTCGAGAATTCGGAAGTAAATGCTATATCCTTAAGGATAGAGAGCAACTGGGCAAATTTGAATCCCGGAGTGATGAAGGGATATTTCTTGGATATTCCACCAACAGTAGAACTTATCGAGTGTATAACTTGAGAACCTCTACAATTATGGAGTCCATAAATGCAGTTGTGGATGACTCCGGTGTAGAAACTGTGCAACTTGAGGATGATGAAAGTGCTGAAAATGAAAATGTTGAATCTGTTTCAACTCCACCTATAAATAAGCAATCATCTCCATCAAAACCTACACATTCTAGGGTCATGAGTCCTCACACCCCCACTGATATAATTGGTGATGTTGAAAGTGGAGTGAGAACGAGGAAACAAATTGAAAATGAAGTTAGCTACATTTGCTATACTTCATCTTTTGAACCCAAGAATGTAGCTGAAGCTCTTGCAGATGATAATTGGATAAATGCAATGCAAGAAGAGTTACTTCAGTTTACTAGGAATGATGTTTGGTATTTAGTACCTAGGCCTAACAATACAAATGTGATAGGTATCAAATGGATTTTCAAAAACAAATCTGATGAAAAAGGTACTATCATAAGAAATAAGGCTAGGTTAGTTGCACAAGGATACACCCAAATTGAAGGTATTGACTTCGATGAAACGTTTGCTCCTGTAGCCAGACTAGAATCAATAAGAATTCTTCTAGCTGTGGCTTGCCATATGAAATTCAAACTTTTTCAAATGGATGTTAAGAGTGCCTTTCTGAATGGCATTCTACATGAGGAAGTCTATGTGGAACAACAAAAAGGGTTTGAAGATCCACATCACCTTGATCAAGTCTATCGGCTAAAAAGGGCTCTCTATGGTTTAAAGCAAGCTCCAAGAGCTTGGTATGAGAGGCTGACTACTTATCTCTTGGAAAATGGATTTTCGAGAGGGGGAGTAGACAGAACCCTTTTCATAAAGAATGTGAAAGGTGATATTGTCATCGCCCAGATATATGTTGATGACATTGTGTTTGGTTCCACATTAGACTTACATGCTCGTTCATTTGCTGAACAAATGAAAAATGAATTTGAAATGAGCATGGTTGGTGAGCTAAGTTTCTTCCTTGGTCTTCATATCAAGCAATTGGATTATGGGATCTCAGTATCTCAAATCAACTATGCTAAAAATCTAGTGAAGAAATTTGGCATGAGCTCTGCTAAGCATGTAAGAACTCCTATGAGTTCTACAACAAAACTTTGTAAAGATGCTACAGGCAAAGATGTTGATCAAACTTCTTATAGAAGCATGATTGGTAGTTTACTCTACCTAACTGCTACTAGACCTGACATAGCCTTTAGTGTTGGTGCATGTGCCCGCTATCAAGCGAGCCCAAAAGAGTCTCACTTGCTTGCAGTTAAGCGTATCATTCGATATGTGAGTGAAACTCTATCATTTGGCCTCTTGTATTCTTTTGATACAAATGCCACGATAGTTGGATATTCTGATGCCGATTGGGCCCGGAAATGCTGATGATAGGAAAAGCACCTCAGGAGGATGTTTCTATATTGGAAATTGCTTAGTTGCTTGGCTTAGCAAAAAGCAGAATTCAATTTCGTTGTCCACTGCAGAAGCTGAGTACATAGCAGCTGGCAGTTGTTGCACTCAACTTCTGTGGATGAAGCAAATGTTGAATGATTACGGGATTGAACAGAGCACTATGACTGTGTATTGTGATAATTCTAGTGCTATCAATATTTCCAAAAATCCCGTTCAACATTCTCGCACAAAACACATAGACATTAGACATCACTTCATCCGTGATCTTGTTGAGCAAAAGATTGTGTCTATAGAGTATGTCCAAACAGAGAATCAATTTGCGGACATTCTAACAAAACCCTTAGATTCCCTTAGGTTTGAACTCCTTAGGAAATCCATAGGTTTGTGCGGAGTTGAGTAAAGATGTACTTGTTTCATAGCCTATGTGTTCTTCATGTTCTATTTATGTCATAGAGCTATTTTTTTTGTTATTTTTTTAAGTAATAAAAATCCAAAAACATTCAAAAAATTGAAAAAAATATTGCAAAAAATAATGTGTTTATATGACCTTATTTGTCCTATCTTTTTGCTTAATGTTATTTCCTTGAAATCATATTTAAACATATAATCCAAGGATAAATATTTCATACGATTGAGTAATATAGGATAGTTCAATTGTTGGTTCGATCTTGTGATTGAATTTGGTCATGCTAACTAATCTCAGTTAGAGTTGAGCATACAAAGAAGTTCTATTTTGCACATGCACTCTGACTGATTCTTTAGATGGTATTAGTTCCTAATTAAAGGTTCTGATATTATACCATATGGTTCCCTAGATTAATCAAATCTAGTATAACCAATGTCATAAAAAATACCATAAGGTGAGCCCCCTTGTTATAAAAAAATTATTGACATGGAGAGGACTACCTGTGAGTTTGTGTGATAGCTACTAGTGAATGCAAACAGTGAGTAATGGCTACCTAGACAAACAGTAGGTATCTATATGGATTGCTAGTGTGAAAGCCCCTACTGTCATTAGAAAGAGCTACCTTCTCACTTGAGTGAAAGTCACCAGTGTGCTAAAAACTATATATGTGTACTCCAAAAAGAATTTTCACAATGAGTACAATTTGACTGAAAAAGAAATGAAATAAATTTGTTAGTCAAATTTGGGGTAAAAATTGCTCATCATATAAATATGGATGATTATTGGTTTTAAAACTAGTTTTTGAAAATTTTAGAGTCCCATTTGAATTATAATGTCAAAATCTAGATTAAGGAAGGAAACCAATTCAAAGAGTCAAAGTAATGAATTTTGATTTCATACTCACATTACTTCTAATTGTTTCTTGACTCTGATTGTGAATTTGATGCAAATACCATATTTAATCACCGGTGAAAATCAATTAATGTTTACATAATCCTTGTTTATGACTTTACTTGATATATCAATTCTTGGGTGATTATTATTTATGATTTTAATGAAATCAAATGTTGCATATTTTTTGGTCAATTGGTCATATTGAGGTGAAAATGAGTTTTCAATGTTCCATTGGTTGAGGGGGACAAAAGGTTTTAAATGTAAAATTTTTGAAAAATTTTCAGACCACCGATCGCTCGGTGCTAAAGACCGATCGATCGGTCTTTCGTGAACAGAGTTATAAAACCCTCATTTCTATTTTTTTTGTTCACTTGTTCTCCGATCTCCAGAGCGATCTCTCGGTTACCTCTCCTCCAAATCTTTCCTACGGTCATTCCATTCTATTCTAAAGGTTTCCCAAGCATCTAAAAGGTAAGATTTGTGCATTTTCTTGGATTTAGATTGATTTTCTCATCTAGGGCATCGTTTTCTTGCATTTTCTTCCATGGCTTTCGTTTTGTCGTTAATCCTTCTTGCCTATCTCATGTCTGGCGTTCCCAAACGTCGGAGGTTGGTCCTCAACAACCAAGAGGACCCTCCTCAAGATGAGGAAAACCTAGAGCCTTTTACTTTCACTCCAATAGGGCATGGTATTTCCATTGGGGACAGGCCAATTCGTAGAATGATAGATTCTACAATTGAGAATCGTCAAAAATCTTTGGCTGATAAAACTCAGAAAAATAAAGGTAAAGCTTCATCTTCCCAGTCCAGTAAGTTATCCCAGTTTATAAGTCCTACTGCTGCTCAACTCTATAGTGAGTATTTTAGCAAGAAAGGTGTTATGGTTGAAAGGGACATACATATTTCTGATTTTGGTGATTATTATCTTCCTACACTCATTACAGATCGTCAATGGGAAGGTATACTTACCTTATCCGGTCCTGCTTCTGTCCAGTTAGTTAGAGAATTTTACTCTAATTTTTCTGAAATCAACCAGAAAAAATGGTCATTCAAATCTCGAGCATTAGAACAATCTGTAGTCATAAATGCTGATTTGATTTCTAAATTCCTTGGCTGTCCTCGAGTTCCAAATGCATATTATCCTTATCTTTATAAGACTGATGAGGATAAAGACTCCATGGAACATGTTGTTACCTTTCTTAGTGGTACTCCTTCGTTTTGGGTTGGGTCTCTTATTGAAGTGGCGAAACTCACTAAGGATGCTAGACTAGTAAACCTAGTTATCAGTGCAAATATCCATCTAAAGGTTCATACTGCGGACCTTAGGGAAGATAGAGCTAGATTTCTGTTTAGTCTTCTACGTGGGCGTGATATTGATCTTGCCGCTCACATCATTGACTTGATGATCCAAGCCCATCAAACTAGTACAGCAGTTGGAGCCCTACCATTTGGTTCACTCATCACTAAACTTCTTGGTTCTCAAGGAGTTATCGCTCCTCCTGGTGTTCCTACTCGAGTTCCTAAGGGTCCAATTAACAAAAAGACCCTAGCTCAGAGTTTTTCACATGCCTCAGTTCGAGATACAGAGAAGGGAGCAGAAGTTGGTGCTGGGTCATCTCGTCCTCCTCCGACCACTATGGATGATCTTGGGAGGATGATGCGAGAGATGCAGATGGATCTCCGGACTCATGTTTCATCATACGAGGAGTTTACTACAGAGGTTCGTGGTAGACTTGGATCTCTCGATGCAGCGGTGCTGGGCGTACAGAGAGATGTTCGAGATTTTCGAGCTTACAATGAGTCCCAGCTCACTTCTGATGATGAACAGGAGGGATAGTTCGTGATTGGAGTTTATCTTAGATGAGATAGTTTTTATTTGACATTTTGATGTATTTTGTCTTGGTTGTACTTAGTACAAACCTACTTGGATATTATTGACTTGTTATGGATGTATACATTTGAATGGTTTATGCTCATTATCTTCTATCTCATCTCATTTGGATGGTTATACATTAATTTTCTAGTCCACCTTTGGCATTTCGAGCCAAAAAGGGGGAGTGTTATGTAATGTGTTAATGTGTTGGATGAGGTTATAAATGTTTTGAATGATGTTATGGAATGCTTAACCTGTTATGGATATAGTATTGTGGAATTGTGGATGTTATGTTATACATATTTTCATTCTTCCAATATTTTATCCCATATTTTTTTTCCCATGCTTCATAGGTTTTTTGATTTAGCATGTGCAGGCAAACAGGTTCTAAGTTTGGTGAATCATGACAAGCTAACATGTCAAAAGTCCTGTAATTATATTTTTGAGTCATGTAAAGGTCAATTTTCCATTTTTGAATCAATTGGGAAAATTTGAACCTAGTATATGAGTTAGTCTTGTTTTGTCCCGGAATTGCCAAAGGGGGAGATTGTAAATCCCTAAATAGGTGTTGGCAAATTCCGTGATCATTAGATAGGTCATGAGAGTCGAGTCGTCGAGTCATGTTCAACTTATCAGAAGAGAAGAGCTAAAGCTTAAAGAAGATTGAAGAAAGAGAAGAAAAAGATTCTACTCTGGATCTAGACAGGTAATGGACTTAGAGACCCCTACCTAGGTTGGTTTTGGCATAGATAACTCTAAACATACCTAGGAGGATAGTTTTAAACCTAACAAAGTTGTTTGATCTCATTTGAATCAAATAAAAATGAAATGAATCAAGGTTTGAAAATAATTCTGTCTCAACTGATCGCTCGGTATTGGGACCGATCGATCGGTGGCCTACCAAGCGATCGGTGGCTATCGACTGGACAAAAAGTTTGTATGGGGTATTTTTCCAGAGAGATGATTTATAACCGTGTGATCGGTCATTTGGACCGAGCGATCCGTTTTGGACCGAGCGATCGGTAGTGAGCACCGATCGATCGGTCCCCGTAAAAAGAATTTTTCTTTTTCTGGATTCTTTTTTTAAACCAAACAACTTTTTGGAGACCTAATTCGTGTCTTTGATATTTTTGAAAGAGTAGAGGTCTGAGAAACTCTTCTAGGGTTTTTCTTATTGCTTTTATTAGATCTTTGTTGATCCCTCCTCTTTCTTTGATCCTAGAGAATGCAAGTATAGATCTAAACCTTTGATCTTGCATTGTGTGATCTCAGATTTGTATGAGATCCCTCTAGGGTTTGAAACTTTCTAAATTGATTCACAACCCTACACTTTGTGTGTGTGTCCGGTGTTTGATCCGGAGCCTTCGTGGAAGGAGATCGATCGTGTGTGATCGTGGTTTTAAAGTAGCTTGAAAAGATTTGGTCGGTGTGGAACCGAAGCTGCTACGGCGGAGATCGAACCTGCTGGTTCGTAGAAATCAAGAGTAAGAGTCTATACCTAGGAACGTCGTTTCTGTTTTGGTAAGGTCTTGTCTTATACTTGATATCTTTTCATAGTGAAGTTTATTGCTGGATAAGGTCCCATGGTTTTTTCCCGTTAGGGTTTTCCACGTAAAAATCTTCTGTGTTTGATTTGTGTGGATTGTCTGATTGACTTGTTCATTGATTTCTAAACATATTAATTGAAAATTTTAAAATTGGTTAGAAATTATTAGATAGACCTATTCACCCCCCCTCTAGGTCTTAGAGATCATTGATCTGGATAAATATCAAAGAAGTTTCAACATTTTCATTTCCAACACTATCATCTTCCTCAAGTTGCACATTTTCAACACCGGAGTCATCCACAATTACATTGATGGACTCCATAATTGTAGAGGTTCTCAAGTTATACACTTGATAAGCTCTACTGTTTGTGGAATACCCAAGAAATATCCCTTCATCACTCCGGGATTCAAATTTGCCCAGTTGCTCTCTATCCTTAAGGATATAGCATTTACTTCCGAATTCTCGAAAGTACTTGACACTGGGTTTCTTTTTATTCAAAACCTCATATGGGATTTTCTTTGTTCCAGGCCTTAGAAAAACTCGATTAACTATATAGCAAGCAGTGTTAACTGCTTCAGCCCAGAAATGAGAAGCTAGATTGTTGCTATGAAGCATAACTCTAGCCATCTCTTGGAGAACCCTGTTCTTCCTCTCTACAACACCATTCTGCTGAGGTGTAATGGGTGCAGAAAATTCATGTTTGATACCCGACTCATCACAAAAGTCGTTGTACTTAGAGTTTTCAAACTCCTTTCCATGATCACTTCGAATTCAAGTGATTGGGCATCTTTTCTCATTTTGAATTTTCAAGCAAATACTTTTGAAATTTTCAAAAGCATCGGATTTCTCTCTTATAAATGCCACCCATGACATTCTGGATAAATCATCAACCATGACTAGGATGTTTCGCTTTCCACCTAGACTTTCAGTTCTTGTAGGACCCATAAGATCCATATGAATTAATTCCAGTGGATATGAAGTAGCAATACTTGAAGTCTTCTTATGTGGGGTTCTAATTTGTTTACCAATCTGACATGGCCCACACACAGCAGTAGAAGGCTTTCCTAGTTTGAGCACACCTCTCACTAGTTCTTGCTTTGAGATTTTGCATAGGTCTTTGAAGTTCATGTGACCTAGCCTTCGGTGCCACAAATCAACTTCCTCAATTTTAGCCCTATTATAGACATTTGAGAAATTAGAACTAGGGATTAAGCCGTAGCAATTGTCAGTGGTTCTCAACCCTTCTAGAACACACTTACCTTTACCATTAATGACTAAGCATTTATTTTGGGTAAAGTGCACAGCATGGTTATCATCACATAGTTGACTTATGCTAATCAAATTAGCTTTCAGTCCTTCAACAAACAAGGCATTTTTCAATTTTGGTATGCCTGATGAATCGATGATACCCTTCCCTTTAACTAATGACTTGCTTCCATCACCAAAAGTAACAGTCCCATCTGGACAGTCCTCAAATTAAGTAAATAGGGACTTTTTACCTGTCATATGCCGAGAACACCCACTGTCGAAGTACCACATTTCTGTGTTTTGGGCTTTAAAGGCAGTATGAATGACAAGGCACTTAAGGTCATCCTTTCTCACATACACAGTTTTTAAACTTTGTTTAGACATTTGAATATTGTTCTGTGTAGTAGAGACCTTTTTCTTTTTAGACCTTCTAGACCTCTTTTTGTTCTGTTCAGTTCTAGCATTATGATTTGTCACATTCTTTTCTCTTGAGTAATCATAAGGAGTGAATGGACCATTTTCATTTCTAGACATTTGAGCAATCCTATTGACATCTTCGCTCAAAATTCTAGATTTTTCAGCCAGAACTTGAATCTGCATTTTAAGATTCCCTTGACTTTGATTTTGGTTCCATGAACCATTTCGGGGAGCTCTTCTAAACGCATTACAGTTTGGTCGAATGTGACCTCTTACACCACAAAAGTGACATGTGGGTATGAATCTAAAAGGAATTTGATTCCTCAAAGCATTCACCCTAGGAGCTGCATTTCTAGGCTTTACAACATTTGTATAAGCCTTAGTACTTGATGTAGAAGGTACATTCACTTTGGGATCAGAATGTATTGGTTCAAACACAGCACTAGCCATTGTACCAACAGCTCAAGGACCAGCTAAAGGACCAGCCAGAATTTTTAATTTTTCAAATAATTAGTTTAGAAATCAATAAACAATTCACACAAACAATCCACACAAATCAAACACAGTAAATTTTTACGTGGAAAACCCTTACAGGAAAAAAAAATCACGGGACCTCGTCCAGCAACAAACTTCACTATAAGAAGAATTCAAGTACAAGACAAGACCTTACCCAAACCGGACTCGACGTTCCTAGGTACAGAATCTTACTCTTGATTTCCACGAACCAGCAGGTTCGATCTCCACCGTAGCAGCTTCGGTTCCTGACCGACCAAATCTTCTTAAGCTACTTCAATACCACGATCACACACGATCGATCTCCTTCCACGAAGGCTCCGGATCATACACCGGACACACACACAAAGTGTAGGGTTGTGAATCAATTTAGAAAGCTTCAAACCCTAGAGGGATCTCATACAGATCTGAGATCACACAATGTAAGATCAAAAGTATAGATCTATACTTGCATTCTCTAGGATGATTGAAAAAGGAGGGATCACTAAAGATCTATGAGAAATAATGGACAATGCCCTAGAAGGGTTTCTCAGACCTCTACTCTTTAAAAAATAAACAAAGATACAAATTAGTTCTCCAAAAAGTTGTTTATATAGGGTTTAGAAAAGAGTCAAGAAAAATAAAAATTATGTTTACGAGGACCGATCGATCGGTGCTTATAACCGATCGCTCGGTCCAAAACCGATCGATCGCTATTTCCACCAAGAGATCGGTTAAAAATTGCCTCTCTGGAAAAATACCCCACACAAATTTTTTGACCAGTCGATAGCCACCGATCGCTCGGTAGGCCACCGATCGATCGGTCTCAACACCGAGCGATCGGTTGAGACAGAATTTTAGCCAAAATAATTTTCTTTTATTTTTGTTTGATTCAAATAAGACCAAAAGACTTTGTTAGGCTTAAAACTATCCTCCTAGGTATGTTTAGAGTTATCTAAGTCAAATCCAACCTAGGTAGGGGTCTCTAAGTCCATTACCTGTCTAGATCCGGAGTACAAGCTTTTTCTTCAATATCTTCAGTCTTCTCGAAACTTTAACTCTTCCAACAAGTTGAACAAGACATAACACACATGTCCTATCTAATGATCACGGAATTTACCAACACCTATTTCTAGATTTACAAGCTCGTCGAATAGTTGGGCCATGCTGAGTATTTCCGGATCTGGGATCCCTAAAGATTCAACACTGGGTTAAGGGTTTGAGGTGTTGGCAATGGGTGCAAGAGGTGTAACTGGGTAAGGTTGGAAGGTTCCCACCGGGAAAGTTACTAATATGTGAGGTTGGGGCTCAGATTTCGCCAACCGACTGTTCTTCTTGGTGAATTTGGAGAGATAATCCTCGAACTTGGGCTTGTATCCCAATCCAAATGGTGGAGTGTGTTGAGGAGGGGTATATCTCTTTTTCATCCCTTGGTTCCTGACTCCCAAGCCTGCCCCTGGTTGATAGTTCATGTGGGTTATCGTCTTGACAAATGCAGCATTGCTTACTTGCTTTGACGTTTTATCTGTGCGATGGAGCTGACTTGCTCAATTGATAGGTCATAAAGGCCGCACCCTGACCTAGTTCCTGTATGTCTCCAAAAGAACTTGCCAGATCCTCAGACAGAATTATGACCAGGTGGTCGTTCTGAATAAATTTGATCCTCTGATGCAGTGAGGAGGGAATGGCTCTGGCCGATTGGATCCACGGCCTTCCCAAGAGCAAGGTGAAAGATGCTGCACATTTACAACTTGAAAATTTGTAGTAAACTGAGCTAGTCCGATGCTGATGGTCATGTCAATATCACCCAGGTTCTGCCTGGTGGAGTTGTCGAATGCCTTGATGGTCATTAGCCGCTTCTTTACTTGGCTGAGGTCTAATCCCAGGCTTTGTAGCATGGAGAGAGTGCAGACATTGAGGCTGGAGCCGTTGTCAATGAGCACTGATGATAGAGTTCGATCCATGCACTGAACTGCAATGTATAAAGCCCGAGTGTGATCTCTGTCACTATCTGGTATTTCTTTATTTGTGAAGGAGATAATTCTGGATTCAAGAATTTGCCCAACCATATGCCCTAACTTTTCGGGTGACATGTCCGGTGGTATGTGTGTAGCACCCCGGACTTTTTCATCCTTAATGAATAGCACCTTCATAGCTAATTGGCCGTGTTTGTAGTCTAATTAATAAATAAGGGAGAAATCGGAAATTCTGAAACGTTAGAAATGTTCATTTTCGAAAGACGGATCCAATGCAAGTTGAATCGTCGAAATCCGACGAGCGAGTCAAAAGATATGGTCAAAACAGTCTAGACATACAGAGAACCGATCGCTCGGTCCAGTCAGCGATTAATCGGTCCATAACCGATCGATCGGTAGCTATCGCACGGTCAGAAATTTTGTATGGGGAAATTTTCCAGAGAGTGAGTTTTTGACTGGTCGATCGGTCATAAACACCGATCGCTCGGTAGGCAACCGATCGATCGGTCATAACAACCGATCGCTCGGTCTTCGCGTTTTTGCAGAAATTTCAGTAAGGGCGTTTTCATCTTTTGGGTGTTAAACCCTTACCCATAAGGGTTTGCTCGACCCTTTGAGCCCTCATTCACAACCCTTAGACATTTTGAGAGCTAGAGAGTGAGAAGAAGAGGGTTTTGACCTAGGGTTTCCATTGAGGAAGAGATCAAAGGGGTGGACCATCCTAGGTCGTCCTCAAACTTGGATTTGCTTCAAGTTCAAGGCTTGGATTCTCCAAATCCAACCTCAAGCTCGTGTGGAGTACCTCTTCCAAGCTAGGGCAGCGTTTCTACATCATCCTCAAGGATTTTCTTTCCCTTTTCAAGGTTAGTACACTCTTCCTAGTTACTCTAGTAATAACCTAGGATTTTTCTAAGAAAGTATGTGTTGGATCTTCCTCATTGCTCCCTTGTGTTGGTATATGCTAAATCCCTAAAACATAAACAAGATAATACAAACAAATGGTGGAATGTATGAATGGATGAGGAGTGGAGGCGATTGGATGCCATGTTGTGATGTGTTGAATGATGGGAAAAATGGTGGAAGGGCATATTACGCATAATGAACACACCCCAAGTGTTTGATGAAATGTTCAAATGAGAAAATATGAAATAACTAAAGGTAAAAAGGTTGAATACCACATATTTGATAGAATGCATGAATAAACTAAGATTTGAAAGCATGAGTCACATAAATGTTCCCCATTTGGCAAGTTGTATGCATGTGTTTATTTCGCTTCTTAAATTCTCATGTGAGTTGGGAAATTTTAAAATGCTATATGTCATCATAATTTCACGATTGCTATGCACGAGCACATATGTAGATGGAGGATATTGTCAAGGAGGTTCGTAGCCCAGGATTATGCGGGTGCTAACCTCTGGCTCATAAGAAACGTATTGCATTGTCAAGGGGGTTGGTAGCCCAGGGATCATGCGGGTGCTAACCCCTGGCTCATAAGAAAGGACTCGGAAATGTTGCACTGTCAAGGAGGTTGGTAGCCCCGGTTAAGGGCGCTAACCTCTGGCTCATAAGAAAGGAAATGGTATTGTCAAGGAGGTTGGTAGCCCCGGTTAAGGGTGCTAACCTCTGGCTCATAAGAAAGGAAAATGTGTTGTACTGTCAAGGAGGCTGGTAGCCCAGGGATGTGCGGGTGCTAGCCTCTGGCTCATAAGAAGTGTATTGTACTGTCAAGGGGGTTGGTAGCCCAGGGATGTGCGGGTGCTAACCCCTGGCTCATAAGAAAGGTATTGTACTGTCAAGGAGGTTGGTAGCCCAGGGATATGCGGGTGCTAACCTCTAGCTCATAAGAAATATTGAAAGGACAACTCAAAGAGGAATTGTATGATGCATAGACATGTTTTAGTTTCATAATAATTATGACTTGATAAAATTTTTATGTATGAGGTTGCTAGAAATGATTATGAACTATACTCCTCCCATTACTTGTATATGATGTTGTTCGTTATTACCATTGTTAGTTAGGGGCTTGTACTCGCTGAGTATTCCATGCCCAGCCGTACTTTCATGTCGGCAGGTACCCGAGTCCCTCTCGACATTTGTGATCCGGGTCCTTGGATAGAGGAGGACTATGGCGAGGAGGAACCTTATGAGGATCTAGTAGTCGAGCCTCAGGCGGAGGCGAGAGACTTAGACCATTGGCCCCACGGGGATGACTATTGAGCGAGACAGAGTTGTATTTTGTCTTTTGTATTTTGTTAGGTGGGCCTGTCCACCTTAGACTTAGATGTGTTTTGTATTTATGTTAACTTGGAATACTACTATTTGGATCATTATAAAGAAAAGAAAATTTTAGTTTTCGCTTCCGCAAATTATGTTTAGCTTCCGCGCTCTGATTATCATTATTTAGTACCTTATTTATCTTGTTCATTACAGGATGGTTTGGCAGGTTTGTATAGTCCACCTAAAGTATCCCTAAACTCCTAGGGGGTATTTTGGGGCGTGACAACGTGGGTATTGCTGAATACCCGGAGCAACTGATTTCTGTGATATTCAGATGTTCAGATGTCAGAAGAAGACCCAAGATGGATATCTGTGTGGGCACTTTGCTTAGCTGCTGGGTGATATTGAATTCCTCTACTTTTTTTAAGATTTTCAATAGGACTACTAATTCTGCCACTTCTTTCTCTGGGTCTGACACCCCTGCTTTCTCTTTTTCTATCTCTTTTGCCTTTACCGGCTCATTTACTAGAGGTTGGTACACCCGGCCAGACCTAGTAAGGTAGGCTATGCTCTCGCTCTCAAGGATGAGAAAGCAGGAAGCGAGTATACGATTAAGATCGAAAGGCAGAGAAGGGAAGTAAGGGATCCAGATAGGGCCTATAGAGGTGGGGGCTTGAGATAGGGCTGGGGGCTAGTTTGCAGGACAGGGTATAGTGTAGACGATTTGTTCCGGGACAGGGATCTGAACTGGAGACTGGATGGTCTGTAAATTTGAGTAGGAAAAGGGGATTCTGACTGGAGCTTGGTATGAAGGCCTGATAATGCCATCATCAACTGCAGGTGCATAGGGCCTAGGCAGCTCTGCCCCGAGCTCCTCCCATTCAATAAAATTGACCTAGTTGTTGTGTGGAGGTAGTGGCACCTGATTGATGCTGGTGTTGCCAGGAGCCAGCTCAACTTTTCCCGTATCCAGAAATCCTGGATGGCGTACTTCAGGCCAATGCAGTAGTCTGTTGCATGGCCTGGGCCTCTATGAAAGGCGCAATGATGATCGGCATTGTAATTCTTGTTCCGTTTATCAAGGGGTAAGAGAGGGGTAGGGCCTCTCAGCTCAAGAACACCCTGTTTGGTAAAGAAATCTAGCAATTGGCTAAGAGTATAAGGGAGAGGAGTGAATTTTCTGGGTAGATGGTTCTGCCCCTAGTTTTGTCTATCTAACCGGGTGTTTCCGGATGCATGATGAGTCCGAGCAGCGAGCGCTGGCAATCTGATTGGAGTTGTAGAAGATACCATCTGGACATCTTCTTTTCTTTTTTGGTCCCTGGGACCACTGTTTCTATTGGCTGACATCATTGTTGTTCTGGGGAGCAAGCCCTAAACTGGAGTATATGGCACCGCTCTGAATGGCCATCTCGATGCGGGCACCCGTTTTGACAATTGTGCCAAAGTCCACTACTGGTAGAGTGACCATCAGGGTAGAATAGGGCTGCTTCAAAGTACCCATAAATATGGTTTCCAACTCCTCTTTGGGGATAGGTGTAGCGACTTTTGCAACCATTTTCCTCCAACGAGTGGCGTACTCTAAGAATGACTCATTGTTGCGTTGGTACATTTGTTCAAACTGGCTTTTCTGAGGCTGGAGTTCCTGAATGAAGGAGTACTGCTCTACAAAGCTATCCATGGCGTCCTGCTATGTCTTGATTCACTATTTGTTAACTGAAATCCACCACATAAAGGCTGCCCCCTTCAGACTTTTCTAGAAGTATTGGATGAGTAGGGATTGATTTTTGCTGTACAGGAGCATGTCCCCCAAGTACATTTGTAGATGTTGTTTAGGACAGCCTAAGCCGACGTACTTTTCAAAATCAAGTACCTTGAACCCTAGGGGTACTACATCCCCAGATGAGAATGTCAGATCCTCCAATGATAGAGTGGGGTTGGCAGATACCCCCTTCATCCTTCTCATCTCCTCCTTCGTTTGTTTGATTTCCTTGTGTTGGTCCCTGAGGGACGGCGTAGGGTCCAAGGATGACGGCCTGTCCTGATTGACATGGGAAGTCTTTGGCTGCTCGTCATACTGATCGTACTCCTCTCCTCTGCTTGTTGCGGGTATAAGATTGAGACTGATGAGAGGGATAGGTTGATGTGGCTCTGGATGAGGCTGATCAAGGGTTTCACTAGTAGGGATTCGGGTGGAGGGTTCTTCGGTTCAGGCACCAATTAGAATCTTTAGGGATTCTAGAATACTGTCCAATTTTGTTTGCATGACTGCTATATCCCGATCGTGGGCCTGAAACATCTCATCTGTCCTCTGATGATGGTCTAAAGGTTCAGCCATTAATTCTGAGATGCTCTCAGATAGGGCGGTGTAAGCTACAATCTCCGTGATTAGTACCTCTATCAGGACTGCGTCTGTGGCTACTGCTTTTGAAAGAATCGCAGTCATAGAACGAGTCATGGGTCAGCTCATGCAAACTGAAAAGAATGCAGCGGCTAATCATGATTATGCACGATGAGAGAGATATGATGCTAAAAATGGATTTTTTTCATTGATGCATATAAAGTGCAGTGAGTACAATAGTGAGACTCAAAGAAAGAAAAGACTCAATCTTAGGAAGGTCCATCCGGGATCGCGAAGTCAAGTGGGCGGGGCACACTATCTAGGTCCATGATCTGCTACTGAAGGGATGTGACCTCAACCTCCATGTTTGCAATGGTCTTACTGGCATTGAACATGCGGTATCCAAATTGTTGGATACGGGAAGTCATCTCCGCCTTTGTGCTATCAAGTTGTTCCTGATGGAAATATAGTTGAGCCCTGATGATGGCTGTCTCCTTGGTGTTGTCCTTCGCTTTTTCTGACAAGATTGGACTTTCCGCTCAAGTTACTCGATCTGATCTTGCATGGCCTGGAGTTCGCGGCCCCACTCCACTTCCTATAGCCTAAGTGCTTGTTGGGCTTTTCGAAGCCGCTTCTCTTTCAGCTGGATCTGGAGCTGTCTCTCCAGGAAAATATCTCTCCAGGGAACCACCTTTTTAGCTAAGGGTATGGTTCTGCGAGATGGAACTAAAACTGGTGTCAGCAGTTCCATGGGTACAGGCATGGGAGATGGAATGTCAGGGTTTTCTACCCAAAGCTGGAATGCTACATTTATAGAAGGTCCTGATGTAACCACAAAGTTTGACCACTGATCTCGCCTGGAGCTACGTCAATCTAACTGGAATCGGCTAGTGAGGTGCTCGGAATGCAGCATGAAGCTGGTTAAATCATTTCCCTGTCGGTCTATAACTGGGATGCACTGAAGGAATCCAAACTGGCGGAAGACTCTGAGTGGTACATAAGCTGCTGAACCAATTAGTCCGGTAAGGATCATGCACCATCTTCCTGATATGACAATGCGAGGTAGCCCTCTGATGATTAGCCACTCGCACTGCCACACGATCTCCTCATTTGACAGGCCTTGGAGAAGCTGGTAGAGCTCTTCGACGTCTGTGGTTGCTATCAGCTCCTCATTCTGAGAAATCTTCCGAGAAAGACTTATGCGTCATAGAGGGCGGCCGATACTGCTGTTGGACATATATGCCCTCGAAAGCCAATAAAAGACTTTTCTATGTTGATTAGACAAGCATTATATTTACACAACCAACTATAATAGGTATTTATATTAATTACTGTCTCATATGATGAAGACATAAAGTTTCATAGGTAACATTGTAGGAAAATCATGCAAAGGTTGCAAGGAGATATGATTTTCCGGTTCCTTGTAAACCTAATATTGTTCGAAGCCTCTAAAGTACTAGTTGGGCGCCGTACTTCATCATGGCTTGCACATGTGTAGTTCTATGAGATAGTGTGATGAATCTCATTCACAGAGAGTGGTGACTCTTGACTAACATGTGAGTATATGTAGCAAGTACATAATACTGAATGGGGTCACTAGTGGATACCCTATGGAATACACTGTCAAATTGTATTAGGGTTATCCATTTGACAAATTGTCCTTAGATCTGAGAGGTTAACATCTTCTCAGACATCTGTCTATATGGCTTTGATGTGCCAATCGGCAATGTCCAATACACAGGACTAACTCCGGGTACGTTGGGTCATGTACACAATGTTTGGAGAAGTGTGTAAACACTCAATAAGGAATCCACAACTCCTTAATTGGAGATAATGATATCAAGGTGATACTTGTTGAACTGAACTATTAAATCCAGTACTGGTGCTTTTCGGTAAAATGGTTTTTATCGAAGTTGATATTTTTAATATGGAAAAGTATATATAAATATATATGTCAGTTCTTTTCTAATGTTTCTTCAAAAGTGTTTTGGAGGTTCAGTTCAAGGAAAAGTAATCATGAGAAAGAGTTCTATTCATAATCTAGGGACTAAGACAGTGGAATTGTTCCAATCCCGGAAGCTTACAAGTGATATCGGAATGTGGAAGGATTTATTTGTAAATATATTGTGAGATGGTACTTACAAGCAATTCTCTAATTTCTGGAGGTTAATCACATTGTGTTAATGGACATTAATTGTGATTGGTGGAAGTCCAGGGATATAGATAAAATTTTATATTCCTAATGGAGTATAGGAAAGGTGTTTCCTAGTAACAATGCTTTAACCAAAAGGTTGACTACTTGGTCCCACAACCGAAAATAGGAGATCCCTTTAGATCCCACACACAAGGACCTTCTTAAAGTATTTAATTTAATTATTAATTAAATTAATTAATTTCTCTAAGTAATCACTATATGGAATAGTGAAGCTCTAAAAGGTGGAATCACATTGGATGTGAAAAACCAAATGGGTAGGACTCATTGGGGATTTTGTTAAAAGAATCAAAAATTGACCTAAGGGTTTGTGAAACCCATTAGGGGCGTGTGGAGTGGGGCCTCCCTAGGGTGGGACGCCCACTTCATGGAAGTGTTAATAATAATAATTGTTGTTATTATTTAATTAGTATCTAATAGCTAATATCCTTATTGGATAAGGTTAGTTAGTTAGTTAGAGTTAGTTACTAATTAAAGATTCCTTGTTGGACAAGGAGTCTATTAGTTTCTTGCTAATCAAGGAATCCTAATTGGATTAGGATAAGGATAAGATTAGTTAGACACTAATGGATAAGGTTAGTTTCTATTAATGATTAATCCTAATTGGATTAGGAGAAATCAAGAATTAGAAACTAATTGAGGAATCCTTATTGGATAAGGATTAAGAAACTTTGGTTGCAAGTAACCAATAAAACCTATAAAGAGAGGTGGACGTCCAAGGCTTGTGGGCAATTTAATTTTCCAGAATTTTTGGATCTCTCTCTCCCTTTCCTCAATTACCTCACGCCCCTCTCTCTCTCTCTATTAGAGTTGTAGGGTCACCTCTCTCCCCTTTCTTCTCTTATGTGTTCTAAGTTTTGAATAATCAAGAAGAAGAAAATTAAGGATCTTGTTAATCAAGAAAGGTTCTTGATAATAAAGATTGGATCTTTTATACCCGATTCCTAGAGCAGGAAATTTGGAAGGGCCATTAGCTTCCATTAGAGAAATCTTTAAAGAAAAAAGAAGGTTCGTGTGAATCGACAGGAGACTTGACACTTGTGAAGTTTTGCGAGTACTATTCTTATGTGGATTTGACTTAACAATTTCAAAGTCGCAAAGGTGAATGTTATTCTAACCTTCATTGAATAAAATCAATTAGAATCTTAGTCAAATCTTGGGATTCGATATATGCCCCCCAAGAACTGTGTTTCTAAATTAAAAAGAGGCATACTTTCAGTGGTATCAGAGCCTTGGCTATGCTTCTCTTTGATTTTAGGGTATAATCAAATTTTAATTATATCAAGAATGCCTCCCCCTATGAATTTTGGTTACCCTAATGAATCAATCTTTTAGATTCTTGATTATTGGATAATCATTTATTAGGGATAAGGGATCCCTCTAGTTATTGGGGGAGAGATCAAGCCCTTAGAAATTAGTGTGATACTAATTTCAGTTTTGGATGATTTCAAAACCTCTCTTAATTCTAATAGGGATAGGTATATAGAGATATAAATTTGGTTATAGCCCTTAAGGATTTAGAGATCCTTTTTATATTAAATTAAATTGTTTAATTTATTCTTGAGAGCCCCAGACAAGTTTTTCCTTTGATTTAGACCACTTAGATACCCATTGATATTTTGGCTACCATATATAGATGGGATTCTATTTATTAAATGTTAATTAATAAATCTTATGGTGTTAGACACCCTTCCTTAAGCATTCTTGGAGATTAAAGCTTATTTCAATTAAAATTGATTCATGGATTTTCGGATTTGTATTTGATTAGAAGAATCGATACAGTTTCGGTATTTTGGCCATAACTATGTGACCGTGAGTCCAATTTAGGTTTGTTAGTACATCGTTTCGAAGCCGTCGAAACGATCTACAACTTTTGTGAAGAAATGTTTTTTAGAATCAATCATTTTGAGGGTCAAAACTTGAGTCGAAAATCTAAAGCGGGAAAAGGAGTTTTCTAAATTAATTTTCCAATAGGCTTTCAAATTTTTCCTAAATTCCATTATTTGATTTGAGAGCATGGGATGCTATTAAATCGTTTAATGGGCTATCAATTAATTAAATAGTTTAATTATTTGATTCGGGAGCACGGGCTGAGATTTAATTAAATTGTTTAATTATCTGCTTCGAGTAGAAAGCTATCATTTAATTAAATGTTAATTATGATATCATTTATGGTTCCCTAAGAAGTTTATGGGAATAATACCATAATTATTGTAGTTGATTTGGATCAATTACATGTGCTCAGAATTACCGACTATATAGTATTTATAAGTTTTTATTTGATTAATAGTTAATCAAGTAATTACATAAATACCATTGGTTGAGATACATCGTTTTATCTCAAGTGAATTTTAATTGATAGAGATCAATTATTTTATGTACATTTAATACTATTTTTTAGAGTATTATTTTATTTAATTGTTAAATCAAATAATCCCTAAAGCAGTTGGCCATTATGGAAAATTTTGAATTCACCTATTATTGATTTTGAATTTATTTTTGGAATCAATATAAGGTGATATTAAAAAATTAGCAATTTGCTGATTTTTATTTTGGTCTTTTAATAGTTATTAGATCAAAATAATATTGAAGGGATTAGATCCCTAGCCTAGCCGAATTTAATATGGTGTTTTCTATTTGTTTATCAATTGGGGAATGTGAGGATGAATTTTAGGGTTAGATTAAATTTTAGAGAACTTGTTTCTCTTAATGATTTTCCAAGCATTAAAGGAAAATTGTTTTCTTTTAATGATGATCTAAAAGCCCTAAGAATTCATTCTTGTCATGCTTGTTTTCTTTGCTCTAGGGTTTTTCTATTAAATGTTAATAGAGGCCTTAACCATATGGGAAAGAGTTTCCCTAAGGTTAACAAAACCCTTGTTGAGGCTATGGACTTTCTAAGTAATTTGTCATGCCATGTTATTATTCATAGTTGATGAATTGTTAATATATATTCTTGTTGAATGGTAGATGGGTTCCATGATCATGCCTTATTCTTCTCTCTCTATTCTCTTCTCTTTCTTCTTATGAGTTGTACTCCCCTTGAGCACCCTATTTTGTGTGGTTTCTCAAGGTTTCTTATTTTGAATATGATGTAATCTTAGTATTAGGAGTTGCTGGTTTTTCTCTATAGAGAAATCATATTGAAGATCGAAGATGATGGTGATCGCATGGAGAATAAATCTTAGAAGGCGTTCTACAAGAGTAGTTGTAGGATTTCTAAGATAGCATGATCATGTGGACCCATTGTGCGGCTATATTATGTATTTCATGTGATGATTTGTTATAGCTTTTAGTTGCTTAGAAAAGTCCATAACCCTTGTGATAATGTGATTATCGTTTTTTGTGCAAATTTTGGATAATTGGATCAAATCCCACAATATGTGTCTTGTTGAAATATAAGAAGTTTATGTTTAAATAAAACACATTATTATAGCCCTTTTGGATGTGATGCATATAGTCCATGTTGAAATTTTTACGTGGAACATGTTACTTTCATGATTATAAGATAATTGTGCCTTAATTGGCATAGATGTAAAAGCTAACAATATTCACGATTATGGGAAGTGCTTGAGTGACACTTATAGACCCTAGTAGAGGTCTTAGAGAGTTGTTTAAAGACTCCCATAATTTCTTTTAGACTTAGGGTTGGTGAACCCTAATGTGCTGAAATTAATTCGTAGAGAATTAAAGGGTAATATAGTCCATTTTGACTTGTGGGCTTTAGTGATGCACATGGACACTTTATAATTGTTATTTTGGGCCCATGGTGCTTGGTATGATCAATGGTCCATCATATGGATGTATGAACCATTTAAAGCCCACTAATATTAAAAATGACCTTTGTACCATTGGATTAGATCCATTAAGATTTCTGGGACTAGTGGGAGTTCATTGGAATTAGTTTGATCTAATTAAACGAAATTTGATTTATTATCATGTGATGATATTTGTATATTGCTTTATACATGTGATATAAATATTGTGAATGCTTTTGATATATGCATTAGATGTATAATTTGTTCATGATATTCTATTTTCCCTCAAGAAAAATATTAAGTGAATTAAATGGACTAATCTATCCTACGAGATAATATTGCCCTATGACCTTCCATTATCAATAAGATTAGGAATTAATTAGCCTGAGTCTTGTCTTGTCAAAAGGTATTGACATAATTCAGTCTGAGTTAAACTCCTAGAGCCTTATTTCTATAGTAGATAGGTTTGTGTATGGCCTGATAGGGAGTGTCAACTAAAATAGGGGCACAGCCCTACTTGATTATATGACGAACCAGAATGATGGGTTTCACTTAACCAAGGAACATGGCGGCTGAAACAGTGACAGTCATGTTGTCCTTGGAGGTCGTAAGAAAATTGGGAATCGCTGATTTACATAAGGAGTTATGCATGAGATGCTCAGTGATGGATAGTTACTATCCACCTTGTAGTGCATGTGTGGTACTATCCTAAAATGGAAGATTGCATGTGTATTATAAGGTACCCAATGCTCATCAGAAATATGAAGTAACATATTTCCTAATTTTATAGATTGAAGGGTCTATGAAATTTGACTGAATGATGGGCAATATCATCAAAGATTGAAAGCCTCGATCTAATGATATTATAATGTGTGAAATATTATGATGTATGTTTTAATTGTCATGTCATTCTATAACTACCTTACCAAGACTTTAATGAGAATCTCTTGACCAATTCAAAGTGTTTGGAATGGAAAAGGAATCTCAAGTTTGTGCTTACCATCTAAATAATTGCCCAAGTTCTCATTACTAATGGTAAATGTCATTTGAGATGTTTACATAATACAATAGGGCTGCTATGCAGCTTACTATATAAAAGGACAAGTGGACACCAAGTTGACTAGGGAAACCCAGTCACAAAGAATATGATAGAGATCATTGGAATCATAAATCTCAATTCTTGGTGCTGAGATAAATTGAGATAAATTTATGGGATTAGAGGATATGATCATCGACAAACTCTCGAAGTCCTTTAATATGGTTATGTTGAACAAATAGGAAATCAGATTGTCTGAATTCCTACATGTTGCATATGGCTAAGAACCTTTGAAGAGTTTAATGCTACTTGCAAAGATGTTCAAAAGAGTTGGGTTTTTCTAAATCCCGAGCATTTATGCAAATGAAAGAAATCTAAGATTTTTCATTGGAAAGGTATTCTGGTAGTATGGACAAGGGCTTTTCTGAGAAGAAAGGAAAGTATAAGGATTGTGCTTCATAGTGAAGCAATTGGTCATTGGATACAAGACAAACCTTTGGAAGGATTGTCCAGTTTATATACTCATCAAGGCCAAATTAATTGTTGGAACCTCTAGCTCTTAATGCTTGGTATGATCTTGCATAAGTGCAATAGTTGCATGTTTGTTGAGGAGAAGGAGAAATCTGAGTGGATAAAACTTCTACTTGGGAATTGGACAAAAGTTTGATGATCGTAACCATATGAATCTTCCATTAAGAGGTGGTGCTAACTTTATTTCACCTTCTTTGAAAAGTTCAAAGAATTCCGCATTGAAATAAAGAAACAGCAAGGTAAGTCTTCCATGATTGAGAAGAGTACCTCTTAATAGAAATTTCATAATTTACTCTCATTACATCTTGTCTCAGATAATTCCCATAACAAACCGTAGCATGATGGTATTGTTAAATCGAATTATATTGGATATGATTTGATGGAAGATAAGCTTGGGATTCGCATTAGAGACATTTAGTCTCTATTTCTGGATAACAAAAGATATTTGTAAACAGGAATATAAGTTTCATAGTAGAGAAACTGAATCTAGAATTGTTCTAGAAGTGGAATCCCAATAGACCATTAACTATGAGAATTGATAGAGATCAACTCTCTACTCTCACTATACCTAAATAGTACACTAGAATCCACAGGTCCCAGAATCTGTAGTTTGACTAGCTTTTATTCTGATGAAGTAATCAAACTATTTGATTTTTATCTAAGAATGAAAGTATCATTTGTGTGCAAATTGGTTAGTGGGAGCATAATTACTTTCCTGGATCTATGCAAAGATAATATTCTTTTCATTGTGAATGAAGTATGAATATTATTCTTCTCTTAGATTTGATCTAGTAATTTTACAATGAAAGACAAAAACTTTGACATCATGTTTTCTTAGTCCTAAATAATTTAGAGACAAAAAGGAAAATGATATTGTTATTCTCCCAATAACAATCATGTTTTTGTGCAAGTAAGATTTTAAGAAAAGAGTTTCTATCTTTATGGGATGGAATCTGTTTCTCTTAGATATATGATATCATGAGAAAGTATACTTGTACTAGACCGGATATTCATCACATGTTGATGTGATAAGATATTGGTCAGATTAGTCCAAATTATTGCATAATGGTAAAACACAAGCATGTTAACTTTTGAAAATGACTGTTCGACATTATCATTTTTGTTTAGTCTTTTAAGACAGTGGTTTTTGATAATAAATTTGCAAGAGTTGCAAGTGTTATTGCATCACTACAATAGTTGTGGTAAAGCAGACATGACAGACTCATACATATTAAGTTATGTCTCAATTGGTGTTTGAGAAACATCACTGAGAAGATGGGTATTACATCTAATTGGCTTAGAGTGCAAGTGGGAGATTATTGGACATATATGCCCTCGAAAGCCAATAAAAAACTTTTCTATGTTGATTAGACAAGTATCATATTCACACAACCAACTATAATGGGTATTTATATTAATTACTGTCTTATATGATGAAGACATAAAGTTCCATAGGTAACATTGTAGGAAAATCATGCAAAGGTTGCAAGGAGATATGATTTTCCGGTTCCTTGTAAACCTAATATTGTTCGAAGCTTCTAGAGTACTAGTTGGGCGCCGTACTTCATCATGGCTTGCACATGTGTAGTTCTATGAGATAGTGTGATGAATCTCATTCACAGAGAGTGGTGACTCTTGACTAACATGTGAGTATATGTAGCAAGTACATAATACTAAACGGGGTCACTAGTGGATACCCTATGGAATACACTGTCAGATTGTATTAGGGTTATCCATTTGACAAATTGTCCTTAGACCTGAGAGGTTAACATCTTCTCAGACATCTGTCTATATGGCTTTGATGTGCCAATCGGCAATGTCCAATACACAGGACTAACTCCGGGTACGTTGGGTCATGTACACAATGTTTGGAGAAGTGTGTAAACACTCAATAAGGAATCCACAACTCCTTAATTGGAGATAATGATATCAAGGTGATACTTGTTGAGCTGAATTGTTAAATTCAGTACTGGTGCTTTTCGGTAAAATGGTTTTTATCGAAGTTGATATTTTTAATATGGAAAAGTATATATAAATATATATGTCAGTTCTTTTCAAATGTTTCTTCAAAAGTGTTTTGGAGGTTCAGTTCAATGAAAAGTAATCATGAGAAAGAGTTCTATTCATAATCTAGGGACTAAGACTGTGGAATTGTTCCAATCCTGGAAGCTTACAAGTGATATCGGAATGTGGAAGGATTTATTTGTAAATATATTGTGAGATGGTACTTACAAGCAATTCTCTAATTTTTGGAGGTTAATCACATTGTGTTAATGGACATTAATAGTGATTGGTGGAAGTCCAGAGATATGGATAAAATTCTATATTCCTAATGGAGTATAGGAAAGGTGTTTCCTAGTAATAATGCTTTAACCAAAAGGTTGAGTACTTGGTCCCACAACCGGAAATAGGAGATCCATTTAGATCCCACACACAAGGACCTTCTTAAAGTATTTAATTTAATTATTAATTAAATTAATTAATTTCTCTAAATAATCACTATATGGTATAGTGAAGCTCTAAAAGGTGGAATCACATTGGATGTGAAAAACCAAATGCGTAGGACTCATTGGGGATTTTGTTAAAAGAATCAAAATTGACCTAAGGGTTTGTGAAACCCATTAGGGGCGTGTGGAGTGGGGCCTCCCTAGGGTGGGACGCCCACTTCATGGAAGTGTTAATAATAATAATTGTTATTATTATTTAATTAGTATCTAATAGCTAATATCCTTATTGGATAAGGTTAGTTAGTTAGTTAGAGTTAGTTACTAATTAAAGATTCCTTGTTGGACAAGGAGTCTATTAGTTTCTTGCTAATCAAGGAATCCTAATTGGATTAGGATAAGGATAAGATTAGTTAGACACTAATGGATAAGGTTAGTTTCTATTAATGATTAATCCTAATTGGATTAGGAGAAATCAAGAATTAGAAACTAATTGAGGAATCCTTATTGGATAAGGATTAGGAAACTTTGGTTGCAAGCAACCAATAAAGCCTATAAAGAGAGGTGGACGTCCAAGGCTTGTGGGCAATTTAATTTTCCAGATTTTTTGGATCTCTCTCTCCCTTTCCTCAATTACCTCACGCCCCTCTCTCTCACTATTAGAGTTGTAAGGTCACCTCTCTCCCCTTTATTCTCTTATGTGTTCTAAGTTTTGAATAATCAAGAAGAAGAAGATTAAGGATCTTGGTAATCAAGAAAGGTTCTTGATAATAAAGATTGGATCTTTTATACAAGATTCCTAGAGCTGAAAATTTGGAAGGGCCATTAGCTTCCATTAGAGAAAGCTTTAAAGGAAAAAGAAGATTCGTGTGAATCGACAGGAGACTTGACACTTATAAAGTTTTGCGAGTACTATTCTTATATGGATTTGACTTAACAATTTCAAAGTCGCAAAGGTGAATGTTATTCTAACCTTCATTGAATAAAATCAATTAGAATCTTAGTCAGATCTCGGGATTCGATGTATGCTCCCCAAGAACTGTGTTTCTAAAATTAAAAAGAGGCATACTTTCAACTGCTATGATTGTAGGCAGGTATCCTACCAACCATAGGTACAAAAGAGATGTACTAGCATGGAAAATTCCCTTTCTACGATCTGCTGCCTAATTGAGAGCCCTGAGAAGCTCTAATAGGATGACTGGTACGATGGTTCTAGAACTGCAGGTGTCCTCGATAATCCCCACTAGTATTGACTCGATAAGTGTGTGGCATCTCAGGAACAGCAACTGAGATATAGCTATCAGTGTAAAGGCATTGAGACTGGGGAGTTCCGCTATAATGAGATCAAGGTTCCACTTGGGTCTATACTATTTTCCCAGAAAATCTATGGGTATCTGGTCGAAAGTACCGTTAGGACCAAGCTGCAAGCAGGCAGGCTTGAGATGTAAGAACCTTGAGAGGGTTGCCTAATAATTTGTCTTGTAGCGCGGTACTATAGCATCGCCGTCCATATTTAACCTCAGAATGCATTGAATTTCTTCCAGTATTGGACACAGTTTGTTCTTACCAAAACGAAAGATCATGTACGAGGGGTTCTAACACTGTATTGCAGCGTTTAAAAGACGTGGATCTGGTTTAACCACGGACAGGTCTAATATGGATCCTAATTTGTAGTACTGGACCCAAGAGAGACGCTGATAAGAAGTAAAGACCTTGATTACATCATGGAGGTTCTTGTCACATGCCCCCTGAGAATTCAGATGCACGGGCTGTGAGAGTTGACTAGTTGTCTTAACGATCTCTGAAGGACCTACCATCTAATTGAATGAAGACAGACTCGATGTGAGTGACCATGTATGCAGACAAAAATGTAAAGATTCAAATGATGATGATTTTTTTTGATTGGGTGTGACAAGGTATATGTGAGTCAATAGGATATTCAGATAGAGTTCCGACATGCTTTACCCGGATTGTTGGGAACTGGAGGCCTATCAGGTCAAAGCTGGGTAGGTCTTTGGGAAGACCTGTCTGTCTACTAGGGGTTTGAACCCCATATGCTATGTCGGGGTACGGGGTCGGATGTATTTTATTACAAGCACATGTTTGGCTCATTACATGCCCCTAGATAGGTGTTTACCCAAGTAAAGTGTCTGGATATTCAGCCATGATTGGGGACAGGTATAGGATGCGAGCGGGTTAGGGTTTAGGATAACCCTCCTAGGATGGGTTGCTTGTATACTATACCCTAATCTAAGCTATATGTATGAATGCTGGTTTGATGCAAGTGTGTTCTTAGCATGGTGAGAGGAATCACTTAACACCGCATATGCGATTCCCTTGAAAATAGACAATTGGTGTAAGTGAGAGTGTTCAGAATCCTTCCCTGAGGGTAATCACCCACTAGGAGTAACTCTGCAGATCACCAAAACTGTTAAACCACTGACACTGAGAATGATTATCCCCTAGCCGTTAGTGTAAAAGCTTTACTAATGGGTTTAATGAGATAATTACACTACTATGATATGTATGAGATACACAGTACACAATTAGCCAGAGATGTAAAATGATTAGTGTTAAGTTAAAATACTTAGGCATTTTATCAAATTTGAGATTAATTGGCTTAATCGTAGGTTCTGGGTTGAATCCCCGAAATCCCCAGCAGAGTCGCCAAAGCTGTGGCCACGAGATTTTTACTCACGGGTTTTACCCTGGCGGGTGTGAAGATATTTTAGAGTTGCTACCTGCTTATTCAGCAGGGATAAGTACCTGAGATTTGGATAAGGTCTTGGTCTACGATTCGACATTTAGGGTAAGAGGTTCGGTTAAGTCCGGGGAAGATGTTAGGTACCCCGAGGCTTCCGTTTTATAACGATTCCCTACTCCCTAAGATTAAGCCAATTAATGTCAAATTTTTGCTAAAATGCCTAAGTGTTTAAAGTAAGACTAATCTAAAAAAGATAAGCTAAACTAGGGTCGAACCCGGGTTGGGTTGCTTACGTACTCACATTGGGGTGAGATCAGACCGAGCATAGTTCTAGCACATAAGCTCGTGCTAAGGGTAGGAGGTGTGTGTGTGTGTACTAAGGGTGGATAATGGACTTAACTCGGGGGTTAAGATTTTGTTAACCGGGGTTGGTCAAGTGCAAGGTGTTGAGCCCAGTAGGCCGAGTTCTAGAGACCCCGAATCTTTTTCATGTTTTTACTTCATTGTATTAGGGGTATTATAGTCCTTGTGATGTTTTGATGTTTATTGTATTGTATATTTATTTGGTGTGGTGTAAACTAGGCTTAATCAAACTTGTAACGGAGGGATGTCATATTACACCCTAAACTTTAGGAAGCTTTAGTTTTGGTACCGTTTACTGGAATTGAGTGATTCTTGAACCATTAGAAAGGTGTTGGAACCCTCTTCGAAGTTCATGTTTAATGTTTTTCCTTATTTTGAGTTTACGTCAAGTCAATGGTGGGTTTTATCTAATGGGATTGCAGATCAGTCAACTTTGGGGATAATTTAGTCTATTAATTAAGTGGAATTTAGAAATTCTAAACTGTCAGAAATGTTCATTTTCGAGAGACGAATCCAACCCAAGTTGAATCGTCAAAATCCGTCGAGCGAGTCAAAAGTTATGGCCAAAACAGTAGAGTAGGTCAAAAAACAAATCTGTAGGCAACCGATCGCTCGGTCAGAAGTAGCGATCGATCGGTCCAAAACCGATCGATCAGTATCTATCGACTGGTCCAAAATTTTGTATGGGGAAAATTTTCAGTGAGTGCTTTTTTGACCGATCGCCTGGTCAAGAGCACCGATCGCTCGGTTGAGAACCGATCGATCGGTTATAACCACCGATCGCTCGGTCCTTCGTGTTTTTGCAGAATTTTAGTAAGGGCTTTTTGGTCTTTTGTTCTCAGACCTTGGGGCTATAAATAGGGGGTTCTACTCAAAATATTAAAATACCTTACCTATTTCTAACCTAATTTGGCAAAAAGGGGGAGAAAACCTAGGGTTTGAGGGAGAGGGTTGCTTAGAGAAGAAAGAGGTTGCTAGAAGATTGAGAGGAAAGCTTTGAGATCGTCCTCAAAGCTTCTCCAAATCTCCTCGGGAGCGTTTTGAATCCAAGGGAAGGATTCCTAAGGTCGATATACTATCCTAATCAACTCTATTTCAATGTTTTGTGAATATTAATTTGATAGAAATTATAGAATAAAGATTAAATGCATTTTTCCCCAAATTTTCTATGAAGTAAGCTAATTATTTATGGAAATGTGGATTGGATGTGGATAGAATATATGGAGGATGGGAAATGTATGGAGGATGGGATTAATAGGTGGATGTGAATAGTGAATTGATTGTATGGATGAATTATGGTTTGATGAATGCTTGAAAATATAGAAGGGAAATGGATTCATATTATGCATACACAAGGTGTTTGTGAAAATGCTTGAGAGGATAAATGCTATTATACTCTTATGAAATGGTGGTAAATTGATTATGAATTACGATATGAATTATGATAAGATATGTATATGTGAATTGTTTGTTAAGTATGTCTAATTATTTGCATGGAAATTGATAGTCGGGAAGGTAAGAACTTAGAGGAACATCTCTCAAACCGGGAATTCTCTAACTATTTGGTATGGGACAATATAGTGGAGTTTCCATGGTGGGAGATCGGAATCTAAGCAATTACCAACTCGAATGTTAATTTCGACACTTAAGCACATATGCACGTGTATGTTAAGATAAGAGTCTCACAAGTCACACATGTGGACCACAAGCATGAGCATGGCATACGTATGACATTCTGAATAAGCATAAGCATGGCATGGTCCGTATCCGCCAAGAACGGCATGTCAATTACATTTGATTCTTAGGCATGGTCCGTATCCGCCAAGAACGGCATGTCAACCATTTGATTCTTAGACATGGTCTGTATCCGCTAAGAACGGCATGTCACATTATTGTATGATCTGAATAAGTGTATAAGCATAAACATCTCACAAGCACGTGGTCTTATAAGCATAAGTAACTCATAAGTGTATTGTCTTCCAAGTCTAAGATTCTCACAAGTACACGAGTCAAGGTGATGATATGATGTATATGCGCACACTTTCTTCCGCACTCTGATTATGTTATTAGATATGTTTCTAACTGAGGGCAGGTATATTATTATTGTTGGTTGGATTTTATATACACTGAGTACCTTTGTACTCAGCCGGACTTTGTCTTGGCAGGTTTAGAGCAGGAGTACACGGCGGAGCCGTGGGTTGAGGAAACATATACAGAGGAAGGAGGTGAAGGTAAGCCTTCTGAGGAGGGAGCCAGAGATTTGGGTGGCTACACCTCTTAGTTTTTATTTCATTTGATTGAGAGAGTTGTATTAGACTTGAGTAGATGTTGCTTAGTAGACTTTTATAGTTGTGTATCAGACTGTTTGGTTTTAGTGGGTTGTATTTGTTGACTATAGACTCGTGCAATTTAGTTGGTTACAGTTGATATATCAGAAATTTTATTATCCTCATTTTTGGAGACTCATTTTAGTGTGCCTTGCATGTCATGGATTTTAAGCAGGTTTAAGTAATGTGGCGATCCCAAAGTCCTATTTTAGCCTTGTAGGATTTTGGGGTCGTTACAGAGGTGGTATCAGAGCTCAAGGCATTAGAGTCCTTAGGGCTAAGGTATTAAGTGTAGGGTATAGGAAGATGTGAACCTTAGGGAAGCAACATCAAGTTCAGGACTTTAAAGTTGTTGAGGATTGAGTTTTGATTAAGCGTAGACTTAGGAATTTATGTGAGTGTGTTCTAAATAGATTGTTTTCTTCTTCTCAGGATTGTAAGCATGAGAAGGGGTGGAAGAAATAATAGGAATGGAGGAGGCAGTGTGACTGATGGGGATACTCCAGACGGTACCCCCAGGCAAATGTGGGTCGGGCCATGGAAGCTATTGCTGCAGCCATGGAGAGGCAAGCTGAAATTATGACTCAGCAAACTGCATTACTAGCGGTTGGTCAAGCTAGGCAAGAGAGGCAGATTGATGTTCACCCACCCCGTCACAACGGAGTGGAAGCTTTTAGGAGGATGAGTCCTCCAGCCTTCTATGGTAGTACGGATCCCTCAGTTGCCGAATTGTGGATCATGCAACTAAAGAAGATTTTCTCCGTGCTTGAGGCCACCGATGAGCAGAGGGTGAAATGGGCCTCCTTCATCATGGAAGGCGAAGCAGAGCATTGGTGGAGGGCAGCATCTAGGCAGAGGAATGAGGTGCGAGCCGGACAAGAGTGGACTTGGGGAGAGTTCCTCGACATCTTCTACGAGAGATACTTCCCGGTGTTTGTGAGAGATCAGAAGGAGATTGAATTCTCTACCTTGGAGCAAGGGAGGATGTCAGTGGCCGAGTATGAGGCCAAGTTTGTAGAGCTCTCTAGGTTTGCTCCTCACTTGATTGCTACGGAGAGAATGAAGGCAAAGAGGTTTGAGCGAGGCTTGAAGGATTTTATCCGGGAGAAAGTTTCGATACTTCAACTTGAAACATGTACGGAGGTGTATCAGCGCGCCTTGATAGTTGAGAAGAATTCACAGGAATTTTTGAAGAAGATGGAGAAGATGCAAGCAAGCAAGTTTGTCCCACAGGACAAGAGGCCGAGGATAGCAGGTCCTATGCCCATTGCTAGGCCTACCCCGTATCAGAGGCCTACTCAGGCAACCCCTCGAGCATCTCAGGTGGCTCCGCCTACTGCTGGTACCCAGTTGTATGATGCATGCAGCCAATGCGGAAAGAGGCATAGAGTGGGAGAGTGTAGGGCAATTACTGGAGGTTGTTTCCATTGTGGAGAGGTCTCACACCAGATCCGAGATTGCCCACTCCGCATTCAGCAGGGACTTCAGCCGACTCAGCCACAGGGAGTCAGGCCCCCAGGCAGGCAGTCCGTGCAGCAGAGGCCACCACAGGGTCTTAGACCTCAGCAGCCTCGCCCATCAGCTCAGGGTCGAGTGTTTACTACCTCGGAGCGGGATGCACAGGCGTCCGACGACGTTGTGCAGGGTATGTCTAATTGTGTTTTTAGTTAATTAAAATATTGTTCTGATGCTATGTGTGTGATATTAAATGTTATGTGGTATGATGTAAGATGCATGAATGTATTCATGATTTGACAAATTAGCTTTGTGTATTAATTCAGGCTCATTGTTGATAAATGATTTCCTCACTCATGTTTTGATCGATACTGGTTCCACTCACTCCTTCGTCACACCTAGTTTTGCACGAGAGTTTCCGATTGAGCAAGTCTGTTAGATCGTGAATTGTCGATTGCTACTCCTGTTGGTAGTTCGGTCATCACCGATAAGGTCTATCGAGCTTGTGATATTAGAGTAGGTTAGAGAGAGATGCCAGCTGATCTGATTGTCCTTGAGTTCCAAGACTTTGACGTCATTTTAGGCATGGATTGGCTTTCCAAATACCATGGGCATGTCCACTGTTTTGGGAAAGTGGTCAACTTTAGACCAATCAGTGAGCCCTCTTTTCGTTTCCAAGGGTTGAAGAAGAAGGACTTAGCTCGTTTCGCGGCATTGAGTCTTACTACCTCGGAAGCACCAAATTCCTCAAGTATTCCGGTTGTAGAGGAATTTATGGATGTCTTTCCCAAGGACTTACCGGGTTTGCCACCGGATAGAGAAGTAGAGTTTGTAATTGAGTTGGCTCCGGGTACGGCACCCATCTCTAAAGCGCCATATAGGATGGCTCCAACAGAGTTGAAAGAACTTAAGGAGCAGATTGACGAATTGCTTGGTCTTGGATTTATCCGTCTAAGTGTATCACCTTGGGGAGCTCTAGTGTTGTTTGTGAAGAAGAAGGATGGTTCGATGAGGATGTGCATCGACTATCGGCAACTGAACAAGGTCACTATCAAGAACAAATATCCTTTACCTAGGATCGATGACTTGTTTGATCAGTTGCAAGGAGCTAAGTATTTCTCCAAGATTGATTTGAGGTCGGGCTACCATCAGCTGAAGATAAAGGCAGAAGATGTGCCTAAGTCTGCTTTCAGGACCAGATATGGGCATTTTGAATTCCTAGTCATGCCGTTCGGTTTGACAAATGCCCTGGCAGCATTCATGGATCTCATGAACAGGATCTTCAAGCCAACTCTGGACCGCTTTGTGATCGTGTTTGTGGATGACATTTTAGTGTACTCCAGGACACAGAAGGAGCATGAGATGCATCTTCGGATCACCCTGAAGACACTCCGTGAGCATAAGCTATATGCTAAGCTTAGCAAGTGTGAGTTTTGGCTAGAAAAAGTAGCATTTCTAGGCCATATGGTGTCAGAAGAGGGGATTTCAGTTGACCCTGCTAAGACCTGCAGTGGAATGATGGAGAACTGCACGCTACTATGAATAAGTCGCTTAACAGCGGGTTTGAGGATTTCTCTTGGAGGGATGGTGGAGTTTGTTTCAAGGGTAGACTTTGTGTTCCGGATGATGAGGATTTAAGAAGGGAGATTCTGGATGAAGCACACAAGTCCAAGTACACCGTGCATCCGGGAGGTACTAAGATGTACCAGAACCTTAAGAAGTATTTCTGGTGGAAAGGTATGAAGAAAGATGTGGCTACCTTTGTATCCAAGTGTTTGGTGTGTCAGCAGGTGAAGGCCGAACACAGGAGGCCGGCAGGACTTCTTCAGTCTCTTCCTATTCCCGAGTGGAAGTGGGAAAATATCTCTATGGCTTTTGTTGTTGGTTTGCCAAAGACGGCCAAGAACTTTGATGCCATTTGGGTTGTGGTTGACCGATTGACTAAATCAGCTCACTTTCTTCCATATCGGACCACTTTCAACTCCAATCAATTAGCTAACTTCTATATCAAGGAGATTGTTCGTTTGCATGGAGTGCCAATTAGCATTGTTTCTGATCGAGATCTGAGATTTACATCCAGATTCTGGAAGAGTTTTCAGCATGCCATGGGTTCCCATTTGGATTTTAGTACGGCATTTCATCCGCAGACAGATGGGCAAACTGAAAGAGTGAACCAGATCATAGAGGACATGCTACGAGCTTGCATGTTAGACTTTCAAGGTAGTTGGGTTGATCACTTGCCATTGGTTGAGTTTGCCTACAACAACAGCTATCAAGCTAGCATTCAGATGGCACCGTTTGAGGCACTTTATGGGAGGAGTTGTCGTTCACCTTTGTGTTGGGACGAAGTTGGTGAGAGGAAGCTTTTGGGTCCCGAGCTCGTTGGTCAGACTGTGGATAGAGTTCAGTTGATCAGGGAGAGGTTGAAAGCAGCTCAGAGTAGACAGAAGAGCTATACCGATACTCGGAGGAGAGATCTTGAGTTCCAAGTTGGAGATTTTGTGTTTGTAAAGATCTCACATACGAAGGGGGTGATGAGATTCGGCAAGCGGGGCAAGCTTAGTCCGAGATATGTGGGTCCTTTTGAGATCATCACCCGAGTCGGGGAAGTTGCTTATCGGGTCGCCTTACCACCTCACATGGAAGGTGTGCATAATGTCTTTCACATCTCTATGTTGAGGAAGTACATTGCTGATCCTTCACATGTCAATCATTTGCAACCGTTGGAAATTTGGGAAGATTTGACTCTAGTAGAGCAACCGGCTCGAATTTTGGACCGGAAAGAGCAAGTTTTGCGTTCAAAGGTCATTCCTCTTGTGCTCTTGCAATGGGAGCATCACTCTAGAGAAGAGGCTACTTGGGAGAGAGAAGCCGAAGTCCGCGAAAAGTACCCACATTTATTCACCTAAGGTACGAAATTTCGAGGACGAAATTCTTTTAAAGGGGGGAGGATGTAGAGACCCCGAATCTTTTTCATGTTTTTACTTCATTGTATTAGGGGTATTATAGTCCCTGTGATGTTTTGATGTTTATTGTATTATATATTTATTTGGTGTGGTGTAAACTAGGCTTAATCAAACTTGTAACGGAGGGATGTCATATTACACCCTAAACTTTAGGAAGCTCTAGTTTTGGTACCATTTACTGGAATTGAGTGATTCTTGAACCATTAGAAAGGTGTTGGAATCCTCTTCGAAGTTCATGTTTAATGTTTTTCCTTATTTTGAGTTTAAGCCAAGTCAATGGTGGGTTTTATCTAATGGAATTACAGATCAGTCAACTTTGGGGACAATTTAGTCTATTAATTAAGTGGAATTTAGAAATTCTAAAATGTCAGAAATGTTCGTTTTCGAGAGACGAATCCAACCCAAGTTGAATCGTCAAAATCCGTCAAGCGAGTCAAAAGTTATGGCCAAAACAGTAGAATAGGTCAAAAAAAATAATCTGTAGGCAACCGATCGCTCGGTCAGAAGTAGCGATCGATCGGTCCAAAACCGATCGATCGGTATCTATCGACTGGTCCAAAATTTTGTATGGGGAAAATTTTCAGTGAGTGCTTTTTTGACCGATCGCCCGGTCAAGAGCACCGATCGCTCGGTTGAGAACCGATCGATCGGTCATAACCACCGATCGCTCAGTCCTTCGTGTTTTTGTAGAATTTTAGTAAGGGCTTTTTGGTCTTTTGTTATCAGACCTTGGGGCTATAAATAGGGGGTTCTACTCGAAATATTAAAATACCCTACCTATTTCTAACCTAATTTGGCAAAAAGGGGGAGAAAACCTAGGGTTTGAAGGAGAGGGTTGCTTGGAGAAGAAGGAGGTTGCTAGAAGATTGAGAGGAAAGCTTGGAGATCGTCCTCAAAGCTTCTCCAAATCTCCTCGGGAGCATTTTGAATCCAAGGGAAGGATTCCTAAGGTCGATATACTATCCTAATAAACTCTATTTTAATGTTTTACGAATATTAATTTGATAGAAATTATAGAATAGAGATTAAATGCATTTTTCCCCAAATTTTCTATGAAGTAAGCTAATTATTGATGGGAATGTGGATGGAAATGTGGATTGGATGTGGATAGAATATATGGAGGATGGGAAATGTATGGAGGATGGGATTAATAGGTGGATCTGAATAGTGAATTGATTGTATGGATGAATTATGGTTTGATGAATGCTTGAAAATATAGAAGGGAAATGGATTCATATTATGCGTACACAAGGTGTTTGTGAAAATGTTTGAAAGGATAAATGCTATTATACTCTTATGAAATTGTGGTAAATTGATTATGAATTACGATATGAATTATGATAAGATATGTATATGTGAATTGTTTGTTAAGTATGTCTAATTATTTGCATGGAAATTGATAGTCGGAAATGTAAGAACTTAGAGGAACATCTCTCAAACCGGGAATTCTCTAACTATTTGGTATGGGACAATATAGTGGAGTTTCCATGGTGGGAGATCGGAATCTAAGCAATTACCAACTCGAATGTTAATTTCGACACTTAAGCACATATGCACGTGTATGTTAAGATAAGAGTCTCACAAGTCACACATGTGGACCACAAGCATGAGCATGGCATACGTATGACATTCTGAATAAGCATAAGCATGGCATGGTCCGTATCCGCCAAGAACGGCATGTCAATTACATTTGATTCTTAGGCATGGTCCGTATCCGCCAAGAACGGCATGTCAACCATTTGATTCTTAGACATGGTCCGTATCCGCTAAGAACGGCATGTCACATCATTGTATGATCTGAATAAGTGCATAAGCATAAACATCTCACAAGCACGTGGTCTTATAAGCATAAGCAACTCATAAGTGTATTGTCTTCCAAGTCTAAGATTCTCACAAGTACACGAGTCAAGGTGATGATATGATGTATATGCGCACACGTTCTTCCGCACTCTGATTATGTTATTATGTTATTGGATATGTTTCTAACTAAGGGCAGGTATATTATTATTGTTGGTTGGATTTTATATACACTGAGTACCTTTGTACTCAGCCAGACTTTGTCTTGGCAGGTTTAGAGCAGGAGTACACGGCGAAGCCGTGGGTTGAGGAAACATACGCAGAGGAAGGAGGTGAAGGTGAGCCTTCTGAGGAGGGAGCCAGAGATTGGGGTGGCTACACCTCTTAGTTTTTATTTCATTTGATTGAGAGAGTTGTATTAGACTTGAGTAGATGTTGCTTAGTAGACTTTTATAGTTGTGTATCAGACTCTTTGGTTTTAGTGGGTTGTATTTGTTGACTATAGACTCGTGCTATTTAGTTGGTTACAGTTGATATATCGGAAATTTTATTATCCTCATTTTTGGAGACTCGTGTTAGTGTGCCTTGCATGTCATGGATTTTAAGCAGGTTTAAGTAATGTGGCGATCCCAAAGTCCTATTTTAGCCTTGTAGGATTTTGGGGTCGTTACACGAGTGGTAGTCTGGTAGATTAAGTTTTGAGTTCGGTAGGTTAATGCAAAGTTTGACTAAGGTTAGTGTTGCTAAGTAGGGTTAGGTCAAACTAATAATGGTCAGGATTGCTAACTACAGTAAAAATGTTCAGAACTGTATTTTTGGTCATTTCGGATTTTTTGAATGTTTTTGGGATTTTTCTAGATTTTTTTCCATGGTAAGGATTGCTTAACCATAGTTAAGGGGGAGGTCACCTTGGTTAGAATTGCTAACCAGGATTAAATGGTTGAAATAGACCATTTTTGGGCTTCTCAGAATATTTCTGAACTTCTAAGTATTTTTTCAGATTTTTGTTGGTTAAGGGCTGCTTAACTATGGTTAACAGTTAACCAAAGATGGGGTTTGACCATGGTTAAGGGTCCTAACCAATGTAAAAATGACCACAGAAGGTCATTTTGGAATCCTCAGATTATTTTTGATTTTTTAAATATTTTTTCAGAATTTATGGGATTAAGGGATGTTTAACCATGGTTAAATGTTAACCAAAGATAAATTTAACCATGGTTAAGGGTCTGGTCAGGTCAGGTCGTGGCCCAAGGAGCATGGCAGGGCCTAGATTGGCCTCCTACCTGGTCTGGGTCCTGTACAAAGCCTAAAAATTAGAAAATTAGGTAATGGCGGTAATGGGATTACCGCCATTACAGTATACCTTCTAATCATGGTTTGCAGGGTTGTAACTGGAGTTAGGGGTGACACAAGAGAAACTGAAGCTACAGGGCTGTAGCCTAAAGTCCAGGGAGGACCTTGGGCCTTTGGTGGGCCCAGGGGAGGTCGCATGTGGGCCCCACAGTGGCCTGAAGGTGGTTTGCTCAAAAGACTGAAATGGTGGTAGATGTTCTACCGCCATTGCAGTAACCTTGGTTTGAAGGCATTGTAACTATGGTTAAATGCAAAGTTAGAGTCTGAGATGACTATGAGAAATAGCCAAGAGTCATGGAATCTAGCTATGACCCTGGACTTGACCAGGGCCTAACCTAACCACAATTAAGAAGGCAGCTATAGTAAGGTTAGGAAATGGTGGTAGATATTCTACCGTCATTTCGAGTTTTGCTTAGAAATGGATTTTTCCCATTGGGGGGCTGCACTAGTGCATGTCAAGGGGGTTCCTCATGGTCTAAGGACCCCCCATACCCGAAGGGGACTTTTTCATGCACGTAGGGGTGTGGTTAACCCGAGTTAAGCCTCAAGGGAATTCTCCCTCGCCTATGATTAAGGCAGGAGGACTCCTATCCCTGGCCGGAGAGCTAAAACATAAATAAAAATAAATAGAGGACCCTTGGAATAGGACCAGGAGTCCTTTACAATGCTTTAACAAAATAAAAGGAGGGTGGTAGGGATGCTATCCCCTACTGTTGGACTGCATGACAGCTGTACAGGGTGGTGTAAGGTAGTGGGTGCTATCACACAGTGAGGGACGCCTGGGGCTTGGCTCAGGTGGTGGTGGAGCTCTGGAGAGGATGGAGTGGGGCTGGCCGAAGTAAGGCAGCACTTGGATATGGATTTTCAGAGTGCTGAACCCATGGGGGTGATGGGGTTTATATAGGATGAGGGGGGAGGTGCTAGGGGTGATTCGGGCATTTCCCAGGCGTGGGGGACCAATGGGAGGAGACCCAAGGTGGTGCAGGGGAGCTTGATACCATTTTTACAGAAAACAATGATGCTAATTGGATTACCGTCATTCTCATTTCTGTGTAAAATGAGAATGGTGGTAATACAATTACCGCCATAAATGGATTTTGCCTGAAATGGGCCAACCCCCACACATGCAGGGCGAAAGCACTGTAGCCCTTACCACTCTTGGAGTTAGCGGTAATTGGATTACCGCCAAATAGGTTTTTTTGAATTTTTGGCCCCATCCCAACGGTTTCTAGGGTATTGTGGGCCCCTGTTTGGGCCCATAAGATGGTTTTAGGCTAGTTTTGGGCCTAAAATGGGCTTGGGTGGACCCTAGAGTTTACCTAAGGTTTAACCATAGTTTACCTAGAGTTAGTCTAGAGTTTTAGGATTTTTACCTAGGGTTAACTAGGGTTTTAGGGCATTACCTAGGTTTGACTAGGGTTTTAGGGTTTATTAGCTTTCCAATGGGCTTTGAGCTCGTAGGGGTTTTAGGCTTAGGGTTCACCTAGGGTTAGGTTTAGGGTTGGGTTAAGTTTGACTAGGGTTTGACCAGGGTTCACCTAGGTTTAGGTTTAAAGTAGGACTCAGCTGGGATAACCATGGCTAATGGTGATTTAACCATGGTTAAAGCAGGATGTAAAAATTGGTTGCAAAGACCTAGGTCTGGTAGGAGGCTACTCTAGGCCCTGCCTAGCCCCCTTGGCCCACTTCAGACCATCCCCAGCTTTAATCGGGGGTTAACCTAATCCCAGTTAGTTTTTAACCATGGTTAGTTGATCTAATCATGAGAGAAAAACCCTGACAATTTCCCAAATTCTCAAAAAATCTGAAAATACAGAAATGATTAGAACCATACTCAGCAGCATTCTTAACCGCTATTAAATGAGCTTAACCATGGTTAAGCTTATTTAACCTTGGAAAATTCTGAAAAAATCTCTAAAAATACCAAATGGACCATAAAACTGATCTTGACCATTTTTAATCCTGGTTAGTAACTTAACCATGGTTAGACTTATCCCTAACCCTGATTAGCAACCCTAACTTCGGTTAACTCCGTTCTTGGCCTATCGGGCCCGAGTCAAGTCTGCCGGACTTACCCCTTGGCCTCCCGGCCTAGTCTTAGCCTACCGGGCTTGACCTTACTCTCATTTCACTGTAGTCAGTAACCCTAACCATGGTTAGTTTGACCTAACCCCGGTTAGCAACCCTAATCTTAGTCAAACTCCGTCTTAGCCTACTAGGCCTCTCTTTTTGGCCTATCGGGCCAAAACCCTAGTCTACCGGACTAACCCTAAGCCTACCGGGTTTAAACAATGCACTTGACATATCTCGGTCAACCAAACCCTAGTCTACCGGACTAGCCCAGTTAGCTACCCTTGGTGCACACATATACACCCCTAGCCTCGGCATGGGCTCATGTGCCAGAACTACGCTCGGTCTGATCTCACCCTGTGAGTACGTAGGTAACCCCACCCGAGTTCGACCCTAGTTAGCTTTTCTTTCTTAGATTAGTATTATCTTAAACACTCAGGCATTTTAACAAACTTTGACTTTAATTGGCTTACACCTAGGGAGTAGAGAACCATTATAAAATGGAAGCCTCGGGATGCCTAACACCTTCTCCGGACTTAACCGAACCTCTTACCCTGATCTCAATCGCAGACCAAGACCTTATCCAACTCTTGGGGACTTATCCCTTCTGAATGAATTGGTGGCGACTCTAAACACTTTCACACCCGAGAAGGAATATAATCTGGTGAGTTTGAAATCCCGTGCTTACATGCCCCTCCAAGCCGGTCGACCGACTATCCCCAAAAAGGCCAAAATGGGGTAAACAGTAGGGTTTTCTACTTAGCCGATCAACCGCCCCTCCCAACCGGTCGACCACCCTTTTGTAATTGGGGATTTTTCTCCTTTTTCGCGAATGTTATTGATGGTTTAGGGTTTTAAACAACCCTAGACCTATAAATAGCACCCATTTCGTGGGTTTTTGGATACACTAACCTAATAGAGTTTTAGGGAGAAATTTTCGGGAGAAAGAAGAAGAAAGTCTAGGGTTTTCAAAGGGGGTTCTTGTGTGTTTAAGATTGGAGCTTGGCTTCCATCCCTCAAGCTTGGATCTCTCTTCCAAGGTGTTTCGTAAGTATTGGAGTGTGAGGATTCAACCTTCTCCTTTCTTAAGCACTACACTTCAGAGATTTGATCTCAAATAATGCAGAACATTCTACTAACTTTTCATGTTATGAATAATTCATGATTACTAGGTTGTTAAACCTATGTTTTGATGAAGATAAACGGATAGTTTCCCCAACTAGTTTTATTGAAATTCATTAAGGAAAGTAAGATGAACAAGCATGATAAATTTATGAAAATGTAGTGGATACACTCTACTAGTTGGCTATCTGATGAATTAATTTTAGAGATTAGGATTGATAAATGGTTTTGGTAAATCAAATGGCCTATGGCCTTAAAAGTGTGATATGGATGTTTATTTGATTCCCTCACTTTCCCTAATTGTACACAATGGATATACGTGATCACTCACGCTTATACAATCAGATGTTTATCAAATACAAGTGTTGAGGAAAAGAGTTTTGTTTTAAAGTATGAGTTCCGTTCAAACTATGATTTCGTTTAAAACATGGTTTCCATTTAAATTATGATTTCCGTTTAAGTATGATTCCGCTCAAAGCATGACATGTGTTCCAAGAGGGGTTTTCAAAGCATGTGTTCAAAGAGGGGTTTTCAATGCATTTGTTCAAAGAGGGGTTTTCTAAAAGTATGGTTTTGCTAAAAAAGAGATTTGGTTTAAAGTACGAGCTCAAGTGTGATGTTTTATGTGTTGCAAGGCTAGTGTGTTCCATTCAATTATAGTTTGGGCACTAGTTAAGTATGTGACATGAAGCTAGTGTGTTCTGTTCCACCATAGTCCGGGCACTAGTCAAGTCAAATAAGATGCTAATGTGTTCCGTTCCATCATAGTCCGGGCATTAGTTAAGCAAGTGAAAAAACTAGTGTGTTCCGTTCCATCATAGTCCGGGCACTAGTCAAGTCAAGAAAATGATGCTAATGTGTTTCGTTCCATTATAGTTTGGGCATTAGTTAAGCAAGAATATGATAGCTAATGTGTTCCGTTCCATCATAGTCCGGGCATTAGTTAAGTGAGTGAAATAGCTAGTGTATTCCGTTCCACCATAGTCCGGGCACTAGTCAACTCAAGATAAGAAGTTAGTGTGTTCCATTCCATCATAGTCCAGACACTAGTTAAGGCTCACAAGTAAAGAAGCTAGTGTGTTACGTTCCATCATAGTCCGGACACTAGTTAAATTAAATATAAGAAATGAAAAGAAGTTTTGAAAAGTATGTGCATGTGTATGTGTAAAGGATACTAGTATATGCCGTTCAATCATAGTTGGGTACTAGTAATGCATGTGTTGAATGTGTATTGGTAAAGAGATATGCATGTGATAAATATGATATTGTGAGGAGTAATGCATGTGAAGTATAATACTTGTAAGGATATAATGTATGTATGAAATATGTGATTGAGAAAGTAAAGGGTATGATGAAAATGACAAAAATATAGTTTTTAAGGAAAATTTCGAAAGCATGCGATTTGAAAAGTATATACTTATGATCTTGAAACATAAAGTATGGATGTAAGTTTGATTTCAAAAAGTAGGCACATGACAGGTTTTGAAAAGAATTATTGCTTCCGCACTCTGATTTTAGTATTGTTCATGCTTTGAAATGCCTTATACATGTATCTTGATGTTCATGACATGGTTAGCTAGTACTTTGTATACGCTGAGTATTCCATGCTCAGCCGAACTGTTACTTCTGCAGGTACACAGGTAAGCACACGGGTTCCAAAACCATGGTTCGAGGACGTATATGTAGATTAACTGGTGGGCTGTATGATGGATGATGATAGGGACCTTGACAGTTGTCCCCACTGATAAGAGGGAGAGAGATGTATTTTGAGTTTTCATTTATAAGATTTTGTATCGGTTTGAGTTGGTAACTCAAACTGGGGATCTTATGTACATGTCTTAGTTTATATTTCAGTTATTGTAAACGTTTGTATTTGGAATACTATATATAGAAGAAAAAAAATTTTAGGTTCATTATTTAGCGTGCCTTATATACTCTAACATGATGGTTTGTACAGTTAAGTCATTATGCCAAAGTCTCATAACTTCTAGGTGAGATTTTGGGTCGTGGTAGTAAGAGTCTTCTAAGGGGTTATGGAGCATAAAGGTCTTTGGATAGAGAGGAGGAAGAGCTAGGGTTTCCACTTGAAATTTTAGAGATGAGAGAAATGACTTATGAGTGTCTTGTATTTATAAAATTTTCAAGGAGTTGTGACAATTTGGTAATTAATAGAGGGGTTGGTGAAAAGAAAGTAGGTGATTGGTTGGTCAAGAGTGGTGTAACTGGTGATTGGGTAGTAAAAAAAGTGTGTACTTAGTGAGAGATGATTGGGTGGTCAAAAAGGGTGTAAGAGAATGAATTGTTTTATAATAGGTGTAAGAATAAATTCTAAGAGGTTTAAGAGAATAAGAGAGGTGATTGGTTAGTAAAAAAGGTGTGTACTTGGTGAGAGGTGATTGAGTGGTCAAAAAGATGTGTAAACACAAAAAAAATGAGGCTATTTAGGCTTTGAAGAAAAAATAAGAGGTCTTTTGTAGGAAAGTGAAAAGTGGGCTTGAGTTTGTGGGTTTTGGATGTGGGTTGAGTGAATGAGGGTATGCGGACTAGATCTTATTTATCATGGGTTGTTAGTAGATGGGTTATGAGTTATGGTTGTTTGACTTTAGTTATCTCAATTGGGCTTGGGCTATGGTAATTAGGCTTTGACTATGGTAATTAGGCTTTGACTAAGACAATTGAGTACTTGGGCTTGGCTACTTGGGCTTGGGCTTGGGTAAGTTTGGCCAACTAGGCTTGGGCCTTGGTTGAACCTTGAAGCATTTGAAGAAGCGAGAAGAGGGATAGGGGTTACAAAAATGGGGTGCTTACAGATACTATTTTTCGAAATCTTTTACTAACTATTTAATATTGAAAGTATTTATAAGAATATAAAATTCAACTAAAAAATGTTTGAAAAAGTCAAACTATTTCGATGAATTTTGAAATCGGGGACCCATTTTTTTTTTTTGTAAAATTTCAAAACTTTTTGGCTTAATTTTTTAGCATATTAGAAAATGAAAATGAAATTGGCTGAAATTCCAAAAACATTGAAAACTTCCAACTCCAGGGTAAAAAAATGGATGAAATTTTTTGGCCTCTTCAAATGTTAGGTAAATGTTAAGTTTTGGGCATATGGGTTGGATTTGGGCCAATTTTTAATGAATTAGTCTAGGGATACTCCCAAAGTGTACTCTCTTATCCTAATCGTTTATCTCAGTTATTAAACGGTTAGGATTAGAGCTGATGTGACGCTAAAAAAGGTAAAATAAGCCAACTCAAATCCTTGCTCTTAGTGGTTGGTTATAAAGGGTTAGGATTAGGAAGTATCTTTGGGAGTACCCATAGGCCGACTCATTTTTAATTATCTTGGAAGTTTTTTCACCCTTCTTATCGTAAGCTATTAAATAATTTCTCAACAATTTCTTTTTATGTCATTTTTATCTTCTTGTCATTCTTTAAGCTTTCAAGTTACAGTAACTCACTCTTCATTGGTGTCATCATTGATTTTTATTGACTCCCAATTATCTCAATCATAATCTCTCTCTCTCCCTCTCACTCATTTACTACTTATCCAGAGCTACTCTCATTTTGTTTTATATGCGCTCATTTATGATCTTATATTCATATATGTTTCTTGCCTTTACATTCATCTCAATTCCCTTCATCTCATCTACATTGTGTTTTTTGGTTAACTCAACTACATCACAAGGCGATGGCTGAAGGCAAGACAAAGGAAACACACACCCCAAACACTCACACACACACACACCACACACAACACATCACAACCACACTTGCAACCCAACATAAGCATCACCCAAGCACTTCTCAAAACGGGTACCAACCGTTTGCTTCTTGGTTATTCAATTTTGCTTCATAAACACATGTTGGTTTCATTGCTTTCTTATAAACCTTTTCTTCTAGTTTGATCTCATTGAGTCAATCACATAGTAAACTGAAAGCCCACTTCTATGTTAGCACCCGACTATAATTCCATATGCAACATCTTCTATATTATAATAATGAAAAATTAAACTGACATATATATATGTGTGTGTGTTATATATATACTTAGTTATATGATGGAGAACACTTCTTTTATATCAGTTTATATATATATATAACTAAGTATATATAACACCTGGGGTCCTTGAAGGCCCACCCATATATATATATATATATATATATATAACTAAGTATATATAACACTTGGGGTCCTTGAAGGCCCACCCATACTTGGCCCAATCATAAACAGGACAAACCCAACTCAAACCCGATTCATGGTCCAAAAACCTCAACCCTAACCCGCGACACTGACGTATGGTTGACATGTAATATATTCAATTGGAACAATCCTTGCTACACCAGATATTGTAGTCTCGGATCCAACCCACATGCTGATTCATGGGTAAGAAAATGGCATACCTATTTAAACTTCAAAGCCTACTAGTTATCTACCCAGTGAGTAAGATATCCTCAACCCGGGGGTGTAGCCTAGTAGTTGTAGGACGAATGGTAACGGAGGTCTTGAGATTTCTCGAGTTTGAATCTGGGCTCCCCAATATTGGATGTATGAGTTTGGGGGTCTGAGTCTGGGCCCAGGATACAAGCCGGGCCTTCTAAGCCCAACTAGAGTAGCAAAGCCCATTAAAGGTCTTCAATTACTGACTGCCAGCCTCCTCTTCTTCTAGGCAGTTGCGTAGAAGCTCGACTTCTCCCTAATTCATCTGCTTCTTCTCTGCACTCAAACAAATGCCTTTTTTTCCCAGATTCTGAAAAGAGCAATATCGTTTGAACACTGAGCCTATTCCCTGTAATTTTTGTTTGATTTTCGATTAATTTCTCATCTTCTTCTGTGTTAATTACTGAATGATTAAGCTGTAGTTCGTTGAATTTGTTTTTTTTTGTTTTTCCTTTTGTTCTCTGCAATTTGAAATCTTTCATCTGCTTTTCGTATTGTTTAGCTTCTAGGGTTTTCTGTGAAATACTTTTGATTGCTCTGTTTCATCTCCCCTTGCTGCAATTCGCTTCCAAATAGAATTCTAGGGTTTAGGGTTTTTGCCCTTTTCATTTGAGGAAAGAAATTTGTGGCTGTTAATAAAGAATTTGAGATTACAGTACTGAAAGTGTATATTTAGAGAGAATTATGGCCTCTTCTCATAGCAATTCACACTCAGAACCTGCGAAAATAGAGCAGATAATTACTGAGTTCTTCTCGAAAAGTCTTCACATAATACTCGAGTCGAGGTCTCCTTGTGCATCTTCGCGGAACTTCAGCGGAGAGCAGACCTTTTCGTCTCCATCTTCGACCTCGTCGTCGTCTTCGAGTATCAGGCCGAGGGATAAATGGTTCAATTTAGCGCTTCGAGATTGCTCTGCTGCGTTAGAGAACATTGATCTCTGGCGCCAGAGTAATCTGGAACCAATGGTGGTCGATGTGATTCTAATTCAGAGACCTTTGGATTGTGACCCTTTACGTTGTTCCCCCAGAAGTGGTCTTGTGAAGAATCTCTCAGTGAAAGAGCTTTCTTCGAATTTTTGGAATTCTGGTCAGGAGGAATATCTTTCGGAGGAGAAGAGCGAAAAGATTATAGAGAGATGGGTCATACAGTATGAGAGTCAGAAGAGTAGGGATTTTGGTTCGGTGGGCAAGAGATCTGGTGGAATTAGTTCTAACTCACTGTATAAGAAATCCATTATACTATTAAGATCTTTGTATCTGACTGTTAGGCTCTTACCTGCGTACAAACTCTTTAAAGACCTCAATTCGTCGGGCCAAATCCACACATTTACTCTTGCTCATAAGGTTTCTTCCTTTGTTGAGCCCTTCACACGTAGGGAGGAGGCGGAGATGCAGCAATATGGGTTCACACCGGTGGATGCTTCTTGCGGCAGGCTTTGCTTGTCCGTGTTATATCGTCCGACACTTTCAGGCATGAGCTTAGAACCATCAACCCCTATGTCCCCACAGTTCATATCAGACTATGTTGGAAGCCCAATGACAGATCCACTTAAGAGGTTCCCTTCTCTACCTCAGGCGGGATTTGTGTCACATGATTCTCCATCTTCCACTCCATTTGCACGTCGGCATAGCTGGGGTAATGACCTTTACAGAGGTTCCCTACCTTCACTGTCTCCCTCACCTTCACCTACATATTCGGATTATCGTTTTTCTAACCCAAGTTCACGTGGCCTCCCACCTATGAGCTTGCCACGTCATCCCCCTGAGACTCCATCCGCAAGCAATGTATCTTTGACTCATAAGACGAATACAAGTTTTGATGGGTACTTGCCGTCACCTACTTTTTGTCCCTCTCCTTCCCCATCTCCACCAACAAATATTCCTGGTAGTCATCTCTCAAAGACTCTTTTTAGAACTGAAAGTGCTCCGGTTAGCATTCCTGCAGCTAGGCTTGTTAGCAGTCCAGGATTGTCGTTCAATCATATCCTGCCTCCATCTCCTTTCTCAAAAGGAACGAGGCCCAGCTGTTCTCCTCAGGAGGATAATAGTAGAGCTCTGATGAGATTGGGAGATGTTCAGACCGGTGGAACACCTCAGAAGGTATTGCAATTGTAACTTGTCTTTTTGTCCCACTCATGACAATGATCTTTTTATTTATTTATGTTTATATTGTTTGCTTCATTGAAGCATTCTTTTTGTGTGTTGTAGTTCTCTCTTGGGAAAGATGAAGTTGGAAATTTTTCTGCAGCAAAGTTATCTTCCAACAGTTCACTGCAGATTTCATATTCCAGAAGCTCCAGTAGGTTGTCTTTGCGGGAAGAGCTTGATGATGAGATTGATTGCCCATTTGCCATGGATGATGATGATATAAGAGATACACATACCAGGTAACATGTTGGAACAATTATTGAAAGACATTCCACTTATGGCTTACTTGTGTTGTGATGTTTGCCTGAAGTTTCGGACATTTTACATCACTACTTCCTTTTGCTTCTAGTCTTCTACTTAGGTGACGTTTGGAAACACTAATCTAAATAGATTGAGCTTATTTAGACTTTAGATTGTTAAGTTGAAGGTTATTTGAAAATAAGCTCACTTTTCAATTAAGCTCTACCTATTTAGATTAGTGTTACCAAACAGCACCTTAATGTTTCCATGGGTTTGTAAGTAATCAAAATTTACAAATTGAAACTTGTTTTAAAATATAAATCAAAGAAAATAGTTTTTTTTTTTATATAGGTAATCAAGCCATGATATAAATAGAAGCATGCAAACAGTACAACAATCAAAAGCAAATCAAAGGTTCACACAAAATATGAACCAAAGATCAAGTAGCAAGGAGAGAAGAAAAACAAAAAGCATAATAATCAAAACGCTAACTATGAAGATGAAAACACTACTGAAGCCTATCTAGCCACCCTTCGTCATTGAAATCCTTTTTTATGGCACACCAAGTTAGGAGTAATTGTCTAGCTTTTTGGTACACTCTAGCCTTAGTTGAACCAATACCATCAAACACTCGCCTTTTTTTTTTCCAAAGAGACCACCCTATGGCCCCTGGAAGCATTGCCCAAATCATTGATACTAGACCCTCCAAAGTAATCGACACCCAGGCTGATAAGGAACTCCAAAGGGATCCAAGAAAGATCTAGATAATACCCAATTGGTGAAGGAATTGGCCCAAATAGCATAAGGAAAAGGACAATGAAGAAGGAGATGGTCAACCGACTCCTTCGCTTCAAGGCTCAGAAAACAACGATTGACCATCCTCCTCCCTCTATGTTGCAAATGGTTATATGTGAGGATTTTATCCAGCATGACTGTCCATAGGAAAAAAAATACCTTAGATAGAATGCTTGGATTCCATACAACTCGATATAGAAAAGGAGAATTGTGATAGACCCGTAATGACTGTAAAAAGGAGTGAATTGCCCTTTGTTGTCCTCTGACCAAACTCTAACATCCCTCCTATGTAAACATAGGTTGACACAAGACACATGATTGAGCATTCTAAGAAGTTCTTCTACTTCCCAATCATTTAGGATGCATCTAAACTCTAAACAGGAGATCAGGCTGCAAGTTCGTTGCTGAAAATACGAAGCTACAAATAGATTTCTGTCTCTATGGAGAAGAGATTCCCGAACCTTTGTAGGGAACTCTTCCCACACTAGATGTGTTCCCAAAACCTGACCTCAGAACCGTTCCCCACCCTAAACCTAATGAGTTTGGAGAAAGTTGTGAGCACATTAAGGATATCTTTCCTTAGGCCAACCCCATATGGCCATTTCACTACTTTAGGCTTCCAAACTGATGCAACCCCATATCTTGCCACTATTACATTTTTACAAAGGCTATCCCTTTCCTCTCCAAATCCCTAAAACCATTTTCCCAATAATGCCTTATTCACCTCCACTAGAGGTTGGAGATTCAGCCCTCCCAGCTTAATTGGATTAATTACAGACTTCCATTCCACCAGATGATATTTATGTTTCTCAACTAGTTCATTCAAAATGAATTTTCTTTGTAATCTTTTCACTTTGACAGCCACAGAGCAGGAATAGTTAGGATAGACGTAAAATATGTTGGGAGACTACTAAGGGTGCTTTTTAAAAGAGTGAGTTGGCCTCCTTTTGATAGGTACAAGGATTTCCATTCTTCTAACTTTTTTGAAAAACGAATTAGAACTGGATTCCATGCCTCAATAGATTTGAATCAAGCTCCAAGAGGCAACCCTAAACAAGAAGAGGGTAGAGTACCCTCTTTGCGACCTAACACCGACGCAGGTTCACTCACATTTGAGATATTTCCCTCTCCAAAAATGACGCTTTTCCCAAGATTAATCCTAAGACTAGAGAAAGCCTCAAAGTTCTGGAAAAGACATCTGAGACAAACCAGTTGTCTACATGATGAATTGCAAAAGATTATGTGTTATCTGCGAATTGAAGATGTAATATAACCATCGAATCTAATCCTATGGAAAAACTCTCTAAACAGAACCTTCCATTCTCGCAAACATCCTACTCAAGGTATTCTTTACCATGATAAATAAGAATGACAATAAAGGGTCTTCTTGACGCAAGGCCCTAGAGTTGCATAAGCAACCAACGGGACATCCATTAACCAAGACAGAGAAGAAGATTGATGAGATACAATGTCACGACCCAAAATCCCACCTGGAAGATATGAGACTTTGGCTTGTGGCTTACATATCAAACCATCTTGTACAAGCATATGAGGCATGCTAAAAGCGGAAGCTGAAATTTTCTTTTATACATAACTGTATTCCAAGGTTATTACACAATACTACAAAGACCCAAAGTGGTCAATATACATTTCACTCCCTCTCATCACTCAAAACTCAGTAATAGGGCCACCTGTCAAGGTCCCTATCCCCTATCGGATGATCTCCCGTAGGATCCTCCTCAACGTACTCCTCCTCGACCCATGGTCCCAGAGCACATATATCAAATGAATTTGCCAAAAATAATAGTTCGACTAAGCATTTAAACACTCAACGAATACAAACTACTAACTAGCATGTTATAAAAACATCAATCATGGCATGCTCATATATCAAGTGAAACAAAGCGGAATAAAGCATACTTTAAATCAGAGTACGAAATCAAGCTTTCAATTATAACATGTACATACTTTAATTAGAATTCAATAGACTTATGATTTTCTTATGAGCTTGTGAGATCATACTTAGAGCCAGATGACTAATGCCCACCTTACTTGGAGTGGAGTCCACTAGCATTCTCCCAATACTTTCCTCTTTATCTTTGTTCATCTTCTTTATGCTTGGAATCAGATGGCTAATGCCCACCCTACTTGGAGTGGAGTCTACTAGCATCCTTCCAATACTTTTACTTTGATGACTAATGCCCGTACTTGGTCATAGTACACTAGGATCCTTTACTTTACTTGTGAGTTCCATATTCTTATCTTTAAGATGATTTGCGCCCTTATCTGGTCATACTACACTAACATCCCTTCTTACTTGCTTTGAAATAGATGACTAGTATCCGTGACAAGGGGGCCAAAGATGTGCGTTGACACTAACGACAATAGATGATTCACTAATATTGATGTAACTTATACTTACATAAAATTCTTTATTTATTTCTCAATCATGCATAACAGTTAACTAAAATACAACCAGTTTTACACAATAGTTAATACATCAATAATTGTATCTCCAACTCCCAAGTATACAAAGTATATTGGTTCTCCACATAAGTACATTGTGTCCAATTCATCTGATGATAGAACCATGATGTATACTCACGTACATAATTTGCAATTTTTTATATTTACTAGAATATAAAAAAATTAATACTGATAAAAAATTACGCAAATCTATAGATCGGCATTCGATCTACTTCATATAATTTATCTAAGTCTTAATTCTTATGCAAGTTATTAAACTTCGATTTCGGTATAAACTTCGGGCGCTCGAGGAAGTTTAAGAAAGTTCAAGAAAGTTATGTAAAAAATATAAGAAGTTTAGGAAACTATAAGGAAACATGAGAAATCTAAAATGAAACTTTAGAGATTCAATACTTAAGCATAAAAATACATCTAGAATTCATTATATTATTAATGCAAGCATGTCGTACTCAAATATGAGAATTATGTTAAGTGACATACATTGTCTGCTTGTCGGAGTTGTAATTTCTTCTTGATATTTCTTTATATTGTAAAAAAAAAAACCCTAGTTTATCCTCTTTGTCAAGTGAAGGGTACGAAAGACCATTTTATTCTCTCTTTATTTTTCAATGATTATCCATGTTAATTGTTTTAGAAACCTGAAAAACTTATTAATGCACATTAAAGTTGATAAATAATTGAAATTCAATTTAATTTCTAAACTTGTTTCAACTTGCAATTGATGTGCTCAATGTTTTTATAGGACTGAATCAGTATGTGAAAATGAGGAGATGGGTGGTTAAATAATTTTTAATTTATGAAATATTATTAGCAAATTATTTAATTTTTTAATATTACTAAAAAGCCTTTATAAGCATAATATACTAATAATAAAATTATAATTTATAATCAAGATTCTCTTTTAAAGCTAATTATAATTATAATAAGGGTAATGTTAGAGACACATGTCTTTCCTTACGAAGAAAGTAAGTTTAAAGCAAGTGGAACTAGTATTACCCCCCTTCAACTTACAGACTTTTTCTGTACATTTCGGTTAACTTCTATCAAAGTTTTGTATTTTTCCATCACTTTTTTTTTTAATATTCCTGGTCGAAGTTTACTAGGAAGTTCGGTATTTTTAAAAATACAAGTCTATTTTGCTTCGGGCACCACGGAAGTCGACTCAATTCGGTCAACTTCGGCTGAATTGAGTTTAAAAAGTTTAGAAAAACATCATTTTGAAATTTGGATTAATATTTTCTATAAACATTAAAAAAAATAATCATTTGTCTGTGAAAAAAAAAAATTAGTGTAGCCAAAGTATAGATTGGGCCAAAACACATAACATATACAAAATTTACGTCAATTGAACTAGTATTAACCTTGAAATTTGAAAATTTTAAGTTACCCCAAAACTTTTCTTCCTAAAATAAGTTAATTTGAAGAAATTGATTACCTTGTCGGGAAATTTCTCCTCTTCTTCGACTTTCCCAAGCGTCGAAGCCTTCAATTGACTTTTTCTTTTCCCTGCGTTTCCTACACGCTCCTAAGCATGGAATGGATCAAGATCTTAAGTCCCAAGCCCCGCTTTACTCGAAAATGACCAAAACCCCTCTATATACTATATAGGATGTCGCATGATTGCACAATATCTTACGAGAAAATGCAAAAAAAAGTGTTTAAAACAATCGATTGATATATCCGACATATCGTGCGATATTTCAGATATATTGCACAATATTTTTTAAACACTGTAAAAATTATAATACCTTATATAGATATATGTCGATCCATCGAAATCGAGATATATAGTCAATATTGACGATATATCGTCAACATTTCAAACCATGTCGTTGACATTTTATTCTATGTTCCCAACTTATAAAACATATATTGGAAATATCGGGCCATATATCGGAAATATTGAGGATATTTTGTAAGAAAAAAAATACATGTAAGAGATATTTTTTTACACTGCGATATCGGCGATATATCGGAAATATTGAGGACTATATCGGAAATATCGAAGATGTTTCAAACCTGTAAACCCTTTCCCTTACTATTGTAGTTGGAAATAATGAAATCCCTTTTCTATGACAACATAGAATTGTGATACGCTTACAATGAGAGAAATATAAGGTTCGAAATAAACCCAATGTTTTGTTACTTGCATTCTTGACTACTTTCTTAAATCTGAAATTAAAGAAATACTAAGAACTATAAGATTGTGTCTGGAAGGGATTGGATTTAAATACCTGGTGGGAAATCCCTGATGACATTACAAATCAACTTAGTGTGTTGAAGAGTAAGATGTGCTCATACAGAAAATAGATAAAAACAAATTTATTTACTAGCAGGCCGGGGATATATCTAATTATCTATCACTATTATTCATCTTTTTATAAAATATTGCCAATATATCTCCTTAATATCACACTTTATCACATTATCTTATACTATATCGCAAATGTCGCATTATCTCGGTGAGAAATCAAGTTTTGTTTTTAATATAAAAACTTAAAATCTATATATGTGTGTGTGTGTGTGTGTTTCAAGCTTAATAGTATGCTAATCTAATTAACTTCAAATTTTAATATATTAATATTATTGGCAATAAGCAATATTTTAATATTATTTTCAAAAAGTGTGTTTATAATTATTTTGGCTTAATATTATGACTTATGATTCATATGGATATGGCTATGGAGGTGTACAGCCGCACTTAACAGTGGCAATAGCGATTTGTTACCCACGGTATCCATTGATGGGAGTGTTGATGCAGCTTGAAGAGAACGAGTACTACCATTTTGTTCATGGGTATATAGCATGGTATGATCATCTCATGATCTAGGCACAATATTGGAATCATGTGGAGAACTAGTTTATCACTCTCCTATTCGAGACATAGACGACGACTATGAGTCTTTGCTTAACTCCATGTAGATCTGATTTGTGCTCTTGCAATGGACTATAGAGTGGAGTATATATGTAATTCTATATTATTCGTGTTTACATTTCGTTTTTTATGATTATTTAATGTCTGAAACATTATATGAATGTTATATAATAATCACTATCATACATTACCGTTAGCATGTATCATTGTCTCCTCCCAATTGCATCTCCATTATTATTATTATTATTATTATTTATTAATTATAAATTATTATTATTATTTGAATCTTAAGTGTGTATTAATGTCTATTTCAAGCTGTAGTAATTCCTGCGATTTTAAAACCTTGGAAGTAAGAAGTTAATATGAACTTGACCCTTAACTTTTTGTAGAATCATTATTGAGGTAGCAAAGACTCCATGAAATCATGAAACATCTCCTCATTCTTGGATAAACATGCTACTTTTGCAAAATATATGAATATAAGTTTATGTACCATCAAAATATAAGTTTTTGCTTATATATATATATATATTTATATTATAACCAAATTCCTAGTTTCATATGTTAGTTGTATGGATGTAAATAGTAGAAAGAGAAACCATAGATGAAAAGAGGAAGAAGAAAAGAATAGGAGAGAAAGAATAGGGTCTGATTCCCTTTTCTTATTTTTGTACTCTTTTTTAATTAAATGTCTCCTAGTGTGGGAGGGGGGGAGTTTGGGGGGGGGGGGGGGGGGGGATAAAACAGAACCCCTATAAGACATCATATTCTAATGTTTAACAAACCGGTATTGTCGGTCCTGATAATTCCTTTCAGCATAACAGGATTTTCATCTGAACCCCAAAAAATTTTGCTCCTAGAAGTAATGCACGCCTCGTTAGCCAAAAATTCAGTACATTGATTATTTTCTATGTAAACATGATCGAAAATCATATTGCATTTAACCTGCATTCTAACAATTTCCTTTTTCCAATACCAAGCCCTCCAAAGGGTATCCACAATACCTTAAAATCACTTTCAACCTTGATGTCTTGTAGACCCAAGTTGTCACATAATTTACACCCATCATGGATTGCTCTTATTTTTATACTAATATAATAAAAGAATATTACAATAATTCCCTTACTAACATGATATGGTGTATCTACACTCATATTAATAGTATTTCTCAACACTCCCCCTTAAGCTGTGTATAGATATTCATCATGCCTAGCTTGCTTAGAATTGATGTTAAGGTTGTTTTAACCATAGTTAGAAAACTCGGCGAGTCACTTGAGTAACTTAGCCGAGTTACTCGACTTGGTTGAATTTCGAGTCGAGTCGGCTCAAAATTCGAAGGAAGCACTATTTTCCAAGTTAATCGGGTGACTCGGTCGAGTCAAGCCGAGTTTTTCGACTCGCCGGACTAGGTCGAGTCACATACAGGTATTTTTATCATTTTTTTAAACCTAAACTCGAACGTCACACTATTTTTGCATCATATTTTTTTTTCTATAAAGACAACCCACTATAGGTAGTATTAAACCTAGTTTATAGGCTTGAAGCTGTAAAACCAGCGTACTTTGAGTTCTTTTAACCCATGTTTTTCAAGTTATTACATATATTTTCTGAGTTGGACCGAGTCGAGTTTTTTTCGAGTTTTCCGAGCTACTCCACCCAGCTAACTTTTGAGTCGAGTTTTCGGGGTTTTTGAACTATGGTTTTAACAATATCTTTAGTAAGAATATCAATAAGTTAGTTTTCGGATGTAACAAATAGTAATCACAAATTCTGAAAAATGGTCTCCTCCTTGATGAAGTGTCTGACAATCTCTATTTGTTTAGTACAATTTATGTTGAACTAGATTCTAAGTAATGTTAATGGCTGCCTTGTTGTCACAGAATAACTTTATGGAAAATATTTTTTCTAATCCCCAAATCATGTAGTAAGATTTTTACCACAACAATTCAGTCACCCCATGCACCATCACCACACTCTTCTTCTCAGTCTTCCAAGTTATAAGATTACTTCCAAGACAGATATTGTACCTCGTAGTGGACCTTTTATCATCAACATTTCTAGCGTAGTCAATATCAGTATAAGTTTCTAGACGAAGATGTTCATGATTAGCAAATAGTATACCGTTTCCTAAAGTGGTTTTTAAATACCGCAATATCCTCTCAACAATTTCATAATGAGGGAATCGATGTTCATACATTAACTGACTCACCACACTAATAACATATGCAATGTTTGGCCTAGTGAGAGAGTTAAACAAACGATTGACTAATCTCTGATACATCTCTTTGTCTTCAAGTAAGTTTTCATAATTGGAGCTCAACTTATGATTTGACTCGATCAGAGTATCAACATGTCGAGTACCTAGTTTCTAGTATCCTTAAGTAAGTCTAAGGTGTACTTCATCTGTGATATAAAGATGTCCTTAGAGTGAGCCACCTCTATACCTAGAAAATACTTGAGACTTTCTAGGTCCCTGATTTCAAACTCTTATGGTATGCATAGTACACTGACGTATCTCTTTGCATAAGGCAATGAGAGTGTTATCATCATCTGTAGGAACAAATACCAAAGAGGAAGAAGTAGGATTACCTGAATTTGAATTAGAGCCTGGTGCAAAAGAATCTGAATTAGTAGTTGGCCTTATCACAGTGGTCCTTTCTCCATTTTTTTCGTCTGGTGTAAACTTATGATTCTTGCTCAGTAGTAGTAGGAGCTAAGTGTCCTCGAACAACTGGCTTGAAAGGAACATCAATGACCGGTTGAGGAAGTGTAAATGAATGATGCTGCCTCTCTTTTAACTCACTATGCTCTCCTTAAAGAGAGGTAAGAGGACAAGGAAAGAAGGCTCTGACTCAAAGAAAGTGACGTCCATGGTAACAAACCATTTTCGTTCGTAACACCGGATCAAAACACTTGTATCCCTTTTGAGTGGTGGAATATCTTAAGAGAACACCCCGAATGGATTTGGGGTCCAATTTCGACCTAGCTGGAGCCAAGAGCTTTGTCATCAAAAATGCATTTTATACGTGTATTAAACTTTTTGGGGAGATTGTCGTTTTAAACGTCGTATTTATGCCGTACTAAGTTTAAAACGGTGATACCCGTATTAAACCGGTTTTTTCGTATTAATCTCATATAATACGCATGCAAAAAGCATATTTATTTTTTTCAAAAAGTATTATAAGGTCTCTGTTGCAAACGGCTACTCATTATTTTTATCCATTAGATATTGAAATTTAATATTTTTGGGTTTTTCTCTCATTCTCGTTTACCTATTTAAATCTTATGGTAGGGTTTATTTTTACAAATATATTATTGAATTTTATGTTAGGGTTTAAACTTTGAAGCTTATGTGAATGTTTGAATTTTGTGTAATGGTATGAATATTATGGGGTTCTAGTTTAGAGGATGATGGTATTGTATTTTTTTTTGAATGGTGAATGATGATCTCCATTTGATAAAATAGTGGAATGGGGAATGATGATATTTTGAAGGATATAAAAGTACAATTCTTTTGTTGAATGATGACTTTGAATTATTATTAGTAGTTCGGATCATGTTTACTATTTATTTATAATTAGTAATTATTTTTTTAAAAAAATTTTACTTTTTCCATGCTTTTGTCGTATAAAACCCATACTTCCCTAATGGATTATTGCCGTTTAAAACCCGTACTCATACTTGGTGACTATGCATAAGAGATAAATAAAATACACACTATCGAAGACTTGATGAGGAACAACAATGGGGGACTAATTTGGACAAAGAATATTATGTGGAGACTTCAACTTTAACACTCGAGACGTAATACGTTGATAAGGTAGGCTGTTGTAAGAACTGCTTCTGCCCATAACTTCTTTGGTACGTTCATTCTTTTGCGGAGGTTTTGAGCAACTTTCATGAGGTCACATCTTTTTCTCTCTATTACACTATTTTGCTAAGGAGTATATGAATAAGTACTCTGACGTATCATATCATAATTTTTCAAGTATGTTTGCAGTTCGCCTTTAAAGTATTTTCTTGCATTATCAAATTAGAAGACCTTGATTTGCTTCTCAAACTGGATTAGCATCATCTTATGAAATTTGTTGATGATACATAGAACTGCATCACGGGTCTTCATCAAATGAAATACCGATAACCATTTTTAAACATTGTAGGAGCAGGTCTTCAGACATCATAATGAAAGGACTAGAAAAGAAGTCTTATACATACTTTGTGAAAAAGCAGCTCTACAATGCTTGGACAACTCATACACTTCACATTGTAGACAATGATTTGACCCAACCTCAAATAAGTTAGGAGAAACTAACTTCAAAGGCTGAAAAGATAAATAACCTAGACGACTGTGCCACAATCTGATTTGGGCATCTATATTACTCTGAATAAGCACGCTACTAGATATAATGTTGAAGGATATCTAGTTACATCCTAGAGGTAGAGACCATCTACTTCACTACCATTCCCAATCGTTTTCTCATTGCCAAATCCTGGAAGACACAATGGGTAGGAAAAAAGTACATATGAAAGAGAGAAATTATTTGAAAGGTTGATATCTTTCTTCCTAGAGATAAGTCCATTAGCAATCCTTATCTTATCTCTTCTAGACGATAAAGTATAGGTAAAGAAAATGGAGGACAAACTAGTCTGTGATCAAACGTACCTGAGTTGATAATTCAAACTGGATTGGACGAAGAATGACTTACAAAGTTAGCAAATGCATGAGTACCTATTATGCAAAAAATGTGATGATAGAAGGACCTTCTAACTAGATTAGAAGCCGACAAAGACGATCAATGTTAGTCAAAGAAAAAGTGCATGAGGTTGATTAGGCACTTTCAGTAGGAGGGGCTGATGAATGGGTACCTAAGAAAGGGGTTATAGTAGCTAAGGTGTGGCCTGCAGAAGCATTCATCTATTGTCCGGGACGGTGATATCTCGTCCGTCTGCCATGTAGATCCTAACAAGTCTCCCGAGTTAGTCGAGTCTTCCTCCAATGATTACACTTTAATTTGTCCTTTTCATTTGAAGGCATGTTCGTCCTATGGGTCCTTTCCCTCTCCTTGGACCAATAGACGATCCAACTAGGTTTGAATGATCGCTGGTCGGAGTGGGCTGCATAGCCTTTCTGCGATTTTCCTCACTTTGTACCATAGTCATAGCCAGCTAAGAAGTCGAAGCTCCTGTTTTGCTTAACATATTGCCAACGCCTATCCCCGTCCTTATCAGTGTCCCATTATATTATCCGATAATAGTCTAACTCTTCCCCAAGATCCTGAAGAGTAATTGTAAGCGACTAAACTCTTCTCCTGTTGTCGAGAGTAACAATTTCTTGCCTCAACTGACACCCTAACAATATTTTGATGTTGGAAATACATTTTGGTTACTTTATCCCGAACTTGTTTCGCTGTCCTAAAAAACAAAAAATATTTACTAATGTGTGATTGCATGGAATTGAGTAACCATGACGTCACCATAAGATTTTCTTATTCTTATTTGTCATATGACACATTTTTCATAAAAGGCTTCATCTTATTCTTATTTGTCATATGACACATTTTTCATAAAAGGCTTTTTCACCCTGCCATTCAAATAAATAAGCTTTCCTCTTCCATTGATGTACATGTTCATGGATTAGGATCATCCAAAAAATTAGTGTTGTACAACTTTATAGTTGTGAACTGCACACATGGTTTAAAATACCTGTATTTACCTATTGATACAGCCCGGTACGTACCAATTTTAGGCCCACTTGGCACATAGATACGCAGGATTAAAAAAAATTCCCTGTACCGATACCAATGTGCACAATACGGGCCCAATACGCATTGCACATAGCCGATACGCTTATGGCACGAACCCTTTCTCCTTCCATTTACACTATAAGCCTATTACAACAACTTATTTACATATAAATATCATTTAAGTAGAATGCTTTTAAACTTTCGAAACCTTTTAATTAAGATATTTATATGTAAATAAAGTTATACCCCATTTGAATTCAAGAAAAATAATCCTAGATCCAAATTTCTAAAGAATAAAAAATCAACTTTCCAGTTTAAAAATGAAATCCACTTTTAATGGATTATATCAAAATTTCAACTTTCAAATGGTAGGATATTTCTCAAATCTTAAAATTTCATAAATTCTATTATATCTAAACATTACTAAAACCCAAAAGTCCAATAAAAAAAATCTCATGTTTTAGTATTCAAAAATATTTTCATTTACAAGGTCAAAAAGTCAACTGATAGAGTAACAGTCCAGCATAAAATGACTTGCATTCAAACTTTTATAATTTATGGTTGTAATTCAATACATTTTTATTTAATTCATTGATTGTAAAGTTTTAATATCTATATCATATTGTCTATACTTGTCTACATGACTATTGTTTGTGTTTTCATAACTGTTTATCAGCATGATCACCTTTCTTAACTAATAAAATTCTTAACTCTCATATGTATGATTATAAATGTAGTTGTGGACCTTCATTTAATTTGTTTTTAGCTTATATTTGCATTAAATTTTTTTTTATGTAAGGTATCCAAGTTTCTTATTGCGTATCTTGATTTTTCCACCATATCCATCCGATACGGTCCGATATGCTAGTACGTATCCTATATTCTACTTACCGATACAATACCGATATTTCGAACCATGTCTAGCACTAGGATTATCACTGTAGTTTCTTGTGATAGGCAATTAAACATGGATCCCCAGATACCATGGAAATCTCTTTAGTTTCCTCGAATCTCCTTTCAACCGACATTGTTGATGAGGTCTTTTAAATATTTTTCGAATCTCTAAAGATTCCCTAAATTTCAAATTTATGAGATTTAGTATCCAAAAAACTAAAAAAAGCAAAAAACAGCTCTAAAGAGAGAAATCATTACCTCGGTTTCAATTCTTCAAGGAATGCCCCTAAATGAATTTCGAAATTCTAAAATATTTAATTCATCAACCACTATCAATTTTTCTTAGTCGGGTGAGCAAAAAGCCTCTAAACATCATCCAAAAAAATTCAAAACCATTAGAAAAGATTCAGAATCACACCCCTTCAATTTGCACTATTCCCAAAACTAGTCACTTGGCACTATTCATGAAACTATTCAGAGGCATTACTCATTGCACTATTCACGGAAACTCCATTAAAAAAAATAGAGGCCTTGTCTTCTTGTTCTGATACCAAGTAGGAAGAGAATCCTTAGATAAAAAGTGGAAGAGAAAAAAGAAAGAGAGATTATAGGCTGATTCCCCTTTCTTATTATTTATACTATTTGTAAAAAAAGATTACAATAATAATGCCCTTACTATTATGATATGATGTATCTGCACTCATATTAATAATATATCTCGACATAAATATGTGATATGACTACTCAATCTTGGTTATGAATAGATCCTTGAAATTTCATCCTCTGAATCATTCAGATGTTTGTTAGTATTAAAACATAGCGTTTTAAAATATAAGTATTCAAGTTTTTAAAGGAACGAATGATTAATATACTTATTTTGGAATTGCAAAGATGCTCCTATGACTAAACTTCTTTTGATAGAGGCTTATAGGTTCAAAACTCTTTCTTTTTTTTTTGGGGGGGGGGATGGTGATGCAAGGACAAGGGAGGAAATCTCCACGAATTGGTTCCCCATGTCCATGAAACATTTTTTTTTATGCTTCATTGTAATGATAATATTAAGGTATTAAACTTCGGTGTCAATCTAAATTTCAATTGCTAAGGAAGTTGACATATTTCGTGGAAGTTTAACGAAGTCCCAAGAGATCATGTAAAAATTAAGGAAACATTAGGAAAACATTGGAAATCTACGATGGTACTTTAGAAATTAAACACTTCAGCATAAATACACATCGAAAATTCATCACATAACAAAATGTAAGCATTTGGAGTATCTAATACACCTTTCCATGTGTTCCCATTTTCTTTCGTCCTAATACTTGTTTTCTCTTCACTTTAGTCTTTTCCTAGGCAATGATGGATGAACACCCCATTTCTCTTCGCCCTTTCCTAAGCTATTTGATGAGTACTAGGTGGCGAAAGCCTTATTTGCAAGTTTCATTGCCATTCTCTCAATAGCTAATCCTCTCTTTTGTGAGTTCTTATTGTCTCATCCATGTCCAACCCAGCTTTTTCAAGTTGCTTCCACATTTGTATGATAGTTTGCTAGAACTCTGGCTTCTCTCTGAATCCACTGGAACAGGGTCAGTGGCTTTAAAAACTGAGATGGGACAGCTGAGAGCACCTCTCTTGCACCATTGAAACTTTACACAGGATACATCTCAACAAATTTTGGACCACAAAATACTGTGTTGCCTATGTTTTGAGCTTTAACCTTTTTACAACCTTTTGACGTTTGACTCATACCAGAAGCCATAAAAGAAAGAAATCACTTTCCAGTCTATGATTCGTTGTTGTTAGGATACTTGTCATTATACATTCCATTCAGTTCCTTGTGTTATTTTCTGAAATTATAGAAGTTGTTGAAATTCAAAACGAACTGTTGATTGATGGCAGGTTTCCATCCAAATTTCACCATCCATTTCTGTGACTCAAAATCTTGTGTTCGATTGTTATTGGTGAACCTGATTAAAGTAGATTTTAGTCTCCTTATTAGGTTTAATATTATTTTGGGACATCTTGTCTTGGTTCTATGATAATTGAAACTAGTAGTCTTAGATTGGAAAAATTGCAACAATGGTCGGTTTAAAAGCAACAATGATCGGTTTTCAGTGAGATCATTATTACAATTTGGCTCTGTACCCTTACACTCATTTCCTCATAAGACTGTATGGTCACTACACGTACCCTCAAAAGTATCTTTCCTCCTCTAGTCTACAGCCTTAAATAATCACTTAAAGAACATAGGGTGGAGTATGCCTAACCGTTGTTACTCCTTGAGGAAGAGACTGTTGATCACTTGCTCTTGCATTGTCCGGTTATCTTTAGGCTTTGGGTTTCTTACTTGTCTCGGTTAAGTATGGAGTTGGTCTTCCTATCTTCCTTATTGAGCTTCTTATCGGGTTGGCATTTGTCGCCACTTGTGGGTGCATATGAAGCAATCTGGACTATTCTGTCTAGAGCTAGATCTTGGTCCATTTGGAAAGAGAGGAATAATCATGTCTTCGGTAATTCTTCCTCTCCAAATCCTCACATTTTAGCTCGTAGTAGGCGTATTATTGTGGAATGGTGTTCCATATGCCATCTAGGAGAGAAATGGGAGCTATTTTGTTATGAGTTGTCAATTCATGTATCTGTTGCATTTTCTTACGCTTTCCTCTTTCTAGCTTTTAGTTTACATCTCTATAAACTTTTGCTAATCTTTTGATCTAATAATATATATGTTACTTACGGATCAAAAAAAAGATTCTTATTATTTTATATAGCAACCCCCAGAGAGGAGTCTACTTTTAATAACCTCTTGTTATCCGAGGGCCAAGAGGATTCTTATCCTTACCTTCACTAATTAAGCATAAATTTAAGTCATTCAATTTCAGGGATTTGGTTTCTGAAATTTTAGAAGTTGTTGAAATTCAAAACGAAGTTTTTATTGATGGCAGGTTTCCATCCAAATTTCACCATCCATTTCTGTGACCTAAAATCTCGTGTTCGATTGTTATTGGTAAACCTGATTAAATTAGATTTTAGTCTCCTTATTGAGTTTAATATTATTTTGAGACATCTTGTCTTGGTTCTTTGATAATTGAAATTGGCAATCTTGGACTGGAAAGATCTTTAACTGTAAAGATTCTAATTAATATATAAAGCAAACCCAAGAGAGGAGTCTGCTCCAAAATTTATAATTTCTTGTTATCCGAGGGCCAAGAGGATTCTTATCCTTACCTTCACTAATTAAGCATAAATTTAAGTCGTACAATTTCAGGGATTTGGTTGAGGATGTAAACTTACTCTTTCCCTGCGTAATTGTCAGGACTAGAGGGTTCACCACAACTCTTTTGAATGCCCCATCCGCAGATTGGTCAGTTGACTTTCTGGAATTATAATGACTTTTAAAATTTCTATGGAAGCACCTTTTATCCAAGCAATCACATTTCGGTGAGATAATTACAGTATTCATGTAGAATAAGGTTTCCCTTCCCTATCACCTTCCCCTTCTGAACTTTAATTTATTATGTTTTTAATTTTAATTTTATTTTGATATAGTGGCCACAAGGGAAGAGTACCTTTTATCTGAGACTTTTCAGATTGCAACGAAAAACCTTTTACCTAAAACTTCACATTGCAGTGATTATTTTCAGAATCCACATAGATAAGGTTTCCTTCCCTATCATTTTCCCCATCAGTAATTTTAATTGCAATTTTTTTCCCAATGGCCACTGATCCTGTTGCGCTATCTAGTGTCAACTTGTCTAAATTGACTTGTGTTAGCGGCTATCATGTTGGGGCATTTAGTTGATACAAGAATTGCATCCTGACATTTTCTATCATTTCCTAGATATGAAACAGATTTTTTTGTAGTTTGTGTTTTACTTGCCACAAATCATATTTGACTCGGAGTGAAGCAATTGTGCCTCATCAGAACTCTCAAATCTCTTATTCATCAAGTTTTCAACTGACCTTCTGCATACTTGATGCTCCCAGACCTGAATCTTTTGATGGAAGAGGAATCTGGGATCCTCTTGAGCCTGGAGGACTATTGCCAGTCAGAAAATCCCAAGATGCCGCTGTTGGTTCTCTTGTACGCATGCTGAGGACAGCCCCACCCCTCCGTCAAGATTTTTCTAATTCAATGAAGATGTCACAAGCCTCCAAGCCTGAAACCTGGAGCAACAGCATCCAAGAACCTGAGGAGAATGCTGTCTTTTCGAGTATTGAGTCTTCTGAGTTTCTCACCTCGAAGACTACTGCTGACGCATTGGAAGAACTCCGGAGTTACAAACAGATGAAAGACTTGTTGCTTAGGCAAGGTAGCGGGTCCCAGACATTGGCTAATGTTGCTCCAGCAGCAGAATCTGAGTAGAGGTACGACTGGATTTTGATGTTTTCTTAGCATCTGAGACTTGCACATATGTACAGTATTCTGTTTCAAGTGTTCATGTGTATATGAATGAGGTATATTCTATACAGCCCTCCATTTACTTTTTTATTTACATCTGTGAATAGAGCCCATTTTCCTTTTATTCTATATCTGTGAATAGAGTAAAACTCATGGAGGATTATATGTTGTCTTGATGATTTCTGTTTTTAAATTACTCAACTTATTGTTCATCATCATCTCTCTCTCTCCATAATGTGGTCGGTTTTATTAACTGCAAATCAAGTCTCAAAGGCACGTTACAAGCCACCTCATGCTGGGGATGTACACCGAAGAGCATCGTGGTTTAATATAACTTGCTGTTTATCTGGGAAGATCAAGCCTAACAGTTGGATGGATCCGCTGACATGGAGTGCATGTGCGCAAGACATGATCCCTATGATTAGGCCTGTCAAAGAACATAAAACACTCTGAAGGCCGAAGGGTCTCTTCTACTTGTGCAATACTGCGAGCGCTGAAAGTTCAAGACCATTGTTACCAGGTTTTAAATAGTTTACCATTGGGCCATCTAATTCTATACATAGACAATTTTCTGGTATTTCAAAGAATCAGATAACTAGGGGAATGACCCACTTTGGTGACAATAACCATCTATCTATCATATTCTTTTTTTGTGTTAACACAAAATATGGGAAACAATAAAAGAAACTCTACTGATTGGATGAATCAAAAATTAAAATCTTGATCAATTGTGGTTTTAATTATTTAAACTGATGAGAGATCTGCTCTCGACTCCTTGAACCTCATCATAGCAGTGGTGGTTTCTCATCAATCCTCTGATGCTTGGGTTCTTATCCGGAAAGCTATGACCTATGCTACTGAAATTTCAGATGCCATCCTTTGTCCAATTTGGCCCCTTCATCTTCGGGACATTGTTCTTGGTTTCCTTCAACTCCCACCATCAAAGTTGACTCTGATGGTGCTGTTCTCCCAGATGGATCAGTTGGGCCAATTGGAGTTACAGATAGAGACTCTGGGGGCCAACCGGTGGATCATCAGATTACGATTCTTCAGAGGGCCTCTCTTTGATTGCTGAAGCTATAGGGATTTACTTGGGGTGCTGATTTGTAGTCCAAAGTTGTTGGCAATCCATTATTATCAAATCTAATTATTAGAGCCTTATCACCTCACTAGCAAATTCGCAAGGCATTTTTCCTTTGTAGGTTCATTCAATTATGTGATGTGTAGGAGCTTTCATTTTCTATCCTATCTTATAAAATTTCCCCATGTTAATAATTCAGGGAATTCGGTTGCCCATTCACTAGCTACTCATGCTCTTAGTGGGGGCGTTTGGCATTGTTCATGGTGATTCACTGATTCTGAAAACAAAATAATTTGGATTTTTTAGATGATTCTATGCTAAGGACCCATTTGGTATAGTCAGTCAGAATCATTCTGTAGAAACAAAAGATTAGAATAGATGAAATGGATGATGATGATGATATCTCCTTAGGATTCAATTATTAAACATAAAGGGTTCTGCAACCTTGATCTAGCCAAAATCTAATACTTACATCATTCTAGCTCGAGTTTCCTAAAGAAGAGAATGAAGATTTCGGAATGAGGAACAAATCCTTAAGTGATTCAGGACAATACAAACTAACCTAGGATGATGTTAGAGAACTGAATTTGAAATTATAGCATTAATAAGATCTATAAATAATCAAGATTCACACTTTTGCTCAAAAGAAAATCAATTAAGAATTACTAAATAACCTAAGGCCAATCACAATCCCGTAGTAATGAACTATAGACTTGATTCGGAGATCGATTGAAAGTGTAGGAACTTCCACTACCACTAATTTAGGGTTAAAGTCCAATACTCAATGAGATTACTTGTCCAATTAGAGGGTTGGAAGAAAAGTCCTTTAGGCTCAACCATGGTTATGAGTGTAAACATGCATGTGAATTGAGTTTTGAAGTAGTATTGAATTGAATAACTTAAAAAAAAACCAGCAGCAATAATCAAATGGGTGATGAAAATTAGATTTAGGATTTAGGGGTTTGTTGTTCTAGGGTTTGGGATTGAATTTGGGTTTAGGGTATTGTTGTGTTTGGGGTTTTAGGTCAATGAAAATAGATATGGCTGCAATATTGATGGCTAAACAACAATAAGGCAATTCTAGGCTTGCTGGAATAGCATTAGGGTTGCGTAATAAGGCTGTTGCAGGAAAGAAAAGTTTGTCCAGAATTTGGGACAACAAGGGATAGGGATGAGGACGGGTTAGGGTTGGTATGATAGCAAGGTAACAAGTTAGGATTTGTATGGCAGAGAGGTTATGACATGTAGGAAGGCCAGACAGCGAGGTAAAAGTTAGAAAAGGGTTGCGGCAGTCAAAGGGATAGGCTGGTTTAGCAACAAAGGTTAATGAAAAGGGGATGTAGCAGCAAGGTGAAGAGGCCAGGTGATTGTGGCAGCAGGAAAAAGGGGTAGGAAAGGCTGGCGGCAGTGTTGGGACAAAGGGAATGTTTCTAGGGTTTCGATAATTAGGGTGTATAATGGAAAACCGAAAATGAAAAGAAAAACAAAAGAGAAGAAGAAAGAAGACAAATAAAATTAACTTGGAATCACTTCAAGGTTGACTTCACACAATTCCCATCATAGGATAAGCAAAAAACTCTTTATAAATTTCATTCATCATTTGAATTTACAGCACAGAGTATTTATATAGACAATCATAAAATTCTACTTAAAAGAGTATTTATTATGTTCTCTAATAATAAACTAATTACAAGGGACAAAACAAAGCAAAAATAAATTAGATCAAATAAACAACTAAATAATTGAAGGGTGGGCCGACCACTATGAATGCCTATGGCCATCTATGGGCTGATCTCGGCCCTCCGATTTCCATCTCTTGATCCCATGGTCGATCGATTCGATGTCCGCGTCAATTCTCGTAGCTTGAGAAGATTTTCCATTGGCGAAATAAATTTGTCATACTGCCCTAAGAAGTCATTGCAACTCGTCCCATGTGATCTATCGTGAATGTCACGTACAATCTATCTCTGACGTGATCCATCCCGATCAGTCTTTCCACTTGGTGAGATACTTATGATATTTCTCGTGTTTAGTAAAAATCATATGAACTTCCAAGACATCCTATGATGAATAATAGCATTGTCTTTTCTTAGGAATTTAGACCATCTTCTAGAGTAAGTCAGAGTGTATGTGCATGTGCCTGACACTTTAGCAACATTGTTTAACCAACTCTAACTGTGATTTAGAAGCTTTATCTATTTTTCAATTTTCCAAAAGACTGTGAAAGGTATAATATCCTCATGAACTCAATTCTATTCAATATTTTTATCTTGACATGAAATAAGAATTATCAATACAAGGAAATTGAAACATGCACAATATGATAGGAGAGTTTGCCCAAGCAACATCTTTTTGAATTTGTTTTTCAATGTTTTTGGATTTTTTAATATTTAAAGGAAAAACAACCTATCTAAAAGAAATACAAAATCTTTTTGGAGTTTTTCTTTTAATCAATCAAAAACAAAATCAAATAGTGAAACAAATAAGAAAGTGCAAAACCTATTAATATACATCACATAGATAGCACTAGGACAAATAGGCATGAAGAACATCCTAGTCTTTCAAACAAACACTCAATCAACTTCGCAAACACCAATAGATTTCCTAAGGAATTCAAACCGAAGGGAATCTAGAGGTTTTTTTAGAATGTCCGCAAATTGTCTCTCAGTTTAGACATATTCCAAAGACACAACATTTTGCTCAACGAGCTCACGAGTAAAATGATGTCTAAAGTCTATGTGCTTTGTGCGAGAGTGTTGAACGGGATTCTTGGAAATACTAAGGGCACTTGTATTGTCATAATACACAGTCATGGTGCCCTGATTTATCCCGTAATCCAACAACATCTATTTCATCCACAGAAGTTGGGTGCAACAATTGCCAGCTGCAATGTACTTAGTCTCGGAAGTCAACAAGGATACGGACTTCTGCTTCTTGCTAAACCAAACAACTAAGCAGTTTCTAATGTAGAAACACCCTTCAAAGGTGCTTTTTCTATCATAAGCATTTCTGGCCTAGTCGGCATCGAAATACCCAGTAACCATGCCATTTGTATCAATGGGATACCAAAGTCCGAAAGATAAAGTTCCACTCACATAACGAATAATATGCTTAACAACAAGTAAGTGAGACTCTTTGGGGCTCGCTTGATAGCGGGCACAAGATCCGACACTAAAAGAAATGTCAGGATGACTAGCAGTCAGATAAAGTAAACTACCAATCATACTTCTGTATGTGGTTTGATCAACACTTTCCCTGAAGCATCTTTGGTAAGCTTTGTGGTGGTGCTCATGGGAGTGCGAGCATGTTTAGCTGAGCTCATACCAAATTTCTTAACAAGAACCTTGGCATATTTTGTTTGGGATACAGAAATCCCTATTGCTATTTGCTTTACCTGAAGACCAAGGAAGAAATTCAATTCACCAACCATAGTCATTTGAAACTCATTAGTCATAAGATCAGCAAATTGATTAGCATGCAAGACAGATGTGGAGCCAAAAACAATGTCATCAACATAGATATGAGCAATTACAATATCATCCTTGACACTTCAATGAATAAAGTCTTATCTACTGCCCCTCTCGAAAATCCCTTTTCCAAGAAATAAGTTTTTAATCTCTCATACCAAGCTTAAGGAGCTTGCTTTAACCCATAGAGAGCCCTTTTTAACCGATAGACATGATCAAGGTGATTTGGGCTTTAGGCTATTTCACATAGACTTCCTCCTAAAGAATGTCATTCAGAAAGGCACTCTTAACATTCATTTGAAATAATTTGACGTTTAGATGACAAACAACAACTAACAAAATTCTGATTGACTCTAGCCGAGCAATAGGGGCGAATGTTTCATCAAAATAGGTTCCTTCAATTTGAGTGTAACCCTAAGCAACCAACGTGGCTTTGTTTCTCACAATGGTACCATTTTCATCTGATTTATTCTTGAAAATCTACATGGTACCTATCACATTAGTACTAGTTGGCCTAGGCACTAAGAACCACACATCATTCCTTGTAAAGTAATTCAGCTCTTCTTGCATGACATTTATCCAATTTTCATCTTTAAGAGCTTTAGTTACATTTTTGGGTTCAAAAGTAGAAGTATAGCAAAAATAGCTAATTTCATTTTCAATTTGATTCCTCGTTCTTACCCTACTTCCAAGGTTTCTAATTATTTCAGTGGGAGAGTGAGGTTTCATAACCCTAGGATGTGTAGGTTTTTTAGGAGATGATGCTTCCTCAACTTGAGGTGTAGGAAGCTCTTCAACCTCTTCAGCATAATCATCATTTAGTTGCTCAATCTCACTACCGGAGTCATCCACAACAACATTTATAGATTCCATTACAGTAGAGGTTCTCAAGTTGTACACTCGATATGCTCTACTATTGGTAGAACACCCAAGAAAAATCCCTTCATCGCTATGGGAGTCAAAACTTGCCCAATTACTCTCTATCCCTTAGGATATAGCACTTACTTCCGAATACTTGAAAGTACTTGACATTTGGTTTCTTGTCATTCCATAACTCATATGGGGTTTTCCTAGTTTCGGGCCTAGTATATACTCTATTAATAGTATAGCAAGCTGTACTAACTGCTTCGGCCCAAAAGTGAGCAGCTAGGTTGTTGCTGTGGAGCATAACTCTAGCCATCTCTTGGAGAACCCTATTTTTCCTTTCTACAACTCCATTTTTCTGAGGAGTGATTGGGACAGAGAATTCATGTTTTCTCCTAGCTTCATCACATAATTCATTGTACTTGGAGTTTTCAAACTCCTTTCCGTGGTCACTTCAAATCCGAATGATCTAACAACCTTTTTGATTTTGGATTCTCTTACAAATATGATTGAAACTCTCAAATACATCAGACTTCTCTCTTAGGAATGAAACCCATGTCATCCTAGATAAATCATCCACCATCACTAGGATATATCGCTTACCTCCTAGATTTTTAGTTCTGATAGGACCCATAAGATTTATATGAATTAGTTCTAGAGGATGTGAGGTAGCAATGTTTGAAGTCTTCTTGTGTAGGCTTTTAATTTGTTTGCCAATTTGACATGGCCCACACATAGTAGGGGAATACTTTCCTAGTTTGGGCACTCCATTTACCCGCTCATGTCTTGAGATCTTGCTTAAGTCTTTGAAATTCATGTGAGCAAGCATCTTGTGCCACAAGTTGATTTCCTCAATTTTAGCCATATTGCAGACTTTGGAGATGCACTCACCTGAGGTCAAGTCATAACAATTGTCAGTAGTTCTCAACTATTCTAAAACACATTTTCCTTTACTATTAATAACAGAACATTTATTTTCAGTAAAGTGCCCAGCATGGTTATCATTACACAGTCGACTTATGCTAATTAAATTAGCTTTCAGCCCATCAACAAACAAAACATTTTTGATCTTGGGAATACCAGGAGCTTAAATGATAACTTTCCCTTTCACAAAAGATTTTCTTCCATCACCAAAAGTGACAGTTCCATCTCAGCATTAATCAAATTGAGTGAATAGAGAACTGTTACCAGTCATATACCGAGCATTTTAGGTCATCATTTCTCACATAAATGGATTTAACCTTCTGACTGGCCTTTTTAACATTATTCACTTGTTGTGACTTGGTAGAGGCAACATTCTCTCTTTAGGTCATTTTCTTTTTCCATTGAGAGATCTTAGTATTTTGGTTTATCCCGTTACCTTCCTCATGACAAGCATAGGAAGTTGAGCAATTTTCATCACTTCTTCGTTCAAGCTTCTAGACTTTTCAGCTAAGACTTGAATTTGCCTTTGAAGATTCCTTTGATTTTGGTTCCTAGAACCATTTTGGGGACTTCTTCTAAGAGCAGGACAATTAGGACGAATGTGACCCTTTACACCACATTGAAAGCAAGTGGGAGTGAATCTGGGATTAGTCCTCTTTGTAGGAATTTGATTTCTCAGCATTTTTCCCTTGGAGTGAGAGGAGTCACCCATTTTAGACTCATTATCAATGTGATTACTCACATATTCTGCCATAGTTCCAACTGCTTTAAGACCAAGGGGTCTCTCTGCATGTCCTATTCCAGTCTTGTTACTGTTTGAACCATGCCTTCTGACCTATTCATTTAAACATTGATTGTTACCAAACATCTTAACTTAATTGTTTTTCAAGAGACACCACCTTATTGATTAAGTTTATCTTATCTGTGTTAATATTTTAGGTTAATTTCCAGAAAAGTAACCTTATCAACAAAAGACATTTTTTCAGTTTTCAGCTCTGAAATGAGAGTCCTTGTCTCCTCAATTTCTTCCATAAAAGCATCTCTCTCATTTGTTAATTTTCTGACCACATTGGTTAAAGAACCATTTTCTTCCATAAGAGAGCTTTCCTCTTTTTCAAGCTGAGTAGCTCGATCAATCTTCCTTTCTACTTCTAGTGTTCAAGCCTCTTTCTCTTGTTGGAGTGTTTTGAGTCTTTTATTCAGCAAAATCTTAGTCCTTTTTAGTTTTAGACTCTCAGAGTACAACTTCCCATAAGTTGTGTCCATGTTCTCATCAGTTTCAGAGTCACTAAGACTCTTCTCACTATTTTCAATGGACATAGTCTCTTCAATATTCTTCTCTTTCTTCTCTTCATAACTTTGAGAAGAGTTACTACTTTCATCACCCAATAGGAGATGAAGGCCTGAATCTCCCTCTCTCAAAGTAGTCATTGTTTAAGGATTTTTGAACAAGATCACACTTAAGGGTTTAGCCTTGTGAGTGAACCCGCTCTGATACCAATTGAAATATCCCTTTTCAATGATTCCTTTGACCTAGAGGGGGGCTGAATAGGTCTTCCTAACAATATCTACCAATTTTTGATTTATTGATTAACAATCAGAGTTATGATACTAAGCTATACTCAAGCTTTGATTTTAGGTTAACTGTCGCGACCCAAAACCCACCCTAGGAGTTAGAGTGAATCTTGGACGACTCATCATGACTTGCATGACTTGCTTGACCAACATAACCTGCAAAAGACCTGGAGCATATACAATAGAGGATAATAATAGCAGAAACATAAACTATAAAGCACAGCGGAAGACTTAACCAAAAAACCTCTATGTGTATACACATATACCTGATCCAAGTTTATACACAAAGAAAATAAACAAAAGAAGGTGCGGACAGGCCCGCCAAAATACATGAATATATCTCTCTCAACTCACCCACAGCTATCCACTCAGAATCTACCACCACCTAATAATAACCCTCGATCGGAGGTTCCTCCACAGGCTCCTCAACGTACTCCTCCTCCACTCATGGGCCAGGAGCACAGACATCAAATGGAGCAGTAGCTCCCTCAGAACCTGCCGACATAACGTACGGCTGAGCATGGAATACTCAGCGTGTATCAAATGCTAACCAACAGTCATAGCAAAACCATAGTAGTATAGAAAGCAGGAAGCAGTTCACATATATAAAGCAGAAACAATTCATATCATCACAAGAAAGTAAAGCAATTCATAATCATGCTTGCATTCGTAAAAGCCGATAAAATCCTTGAAAACATTGCACACTTGATGTAGCACCCCGGACTTTTTCATCTTTAATGAATGGCACTTTCATAGCTAATTGGCCGTTTTTATAGCCTAATTAATAAATAAGGGAGAAATCAGAAATTCCGAAACGTCAGAAATGTTCGTTTTCGAAAGACGGATCGAACGCAAGTTGAATCGTCGAAATCCGACAAGCGAGTCAAAAGATATGGTCAAAACAGTCCAGACATACAGAAGACCGATCGCTCGGTCCAGTCAGCGATCGATCGGTCCATAACCGATCGATCGGTAGCTATCGCACGGTCAGAAATTTTGTATGGGGAAATTTTCCAGAGAGTGAGTTTTTGACCGGTCGATCGGTCATAAACACCGATCGCTCGGTAGGCAACCGATCGATCGGTCGTAACCACCGATCGCTCGGTCTTCGCGTTTTTGCAGAAATTTCATTAAGGGCGTTTTCGTCTTTTGGGGGTTAAACCCTTTCTCCTTAAGGCTTGCCCGAGCCTTAGGGCATCATTCACTATACTTAGAGAGATTTTGAGAGATAGAGAGAGAAGAGGAGAAAGCTCTAAACCTAGGTTGCTTTTGGAGAAGAAATCAAAGGGGTGAAGACCCTAGATCGTCCCCAAGCACGTTTTCTTCAAGATTTCAACTCAAGCTCGTGTGGAGGTGCATTCTCCAAGCTAGGGCAGCACTCACTCACGTTTTGAAAGAGGTTTCTTCCCCCAACTCAAGTCCCCTTCAAGCAAAGGCTTCCTCCTTCCAAATAGAGCTTCTATTTCAAGGTTTCTTCAAGATCAAACCTTGATCTAAGGTTAGTACACCCTACTAACTTACCCTAGCAATAAATCTAGGTTTTTCCTTATGAAATGTGATTTATGCTATTATGTTTGCCTCCCATATGAAATGTATCATCTCCAATGAACCTAAATAAGATAAGAAAAAGGTATGGATGTGTGTGGGTGTTGATGTGGCGATTGGATGCCGAGGTGTATGTTGGGTGATGTTTGTGATGGAAATGGTGGATGGGTACTTTACCAATAATGAACATACCTTGATTTTTGGATGGAAAGTAGGCACTAAAAAGAAGAAGATGAACCATTAAGGAACCTTGCATGCTATGTGTTTGACAAAATGCCTAAACTAGGAATAAATGACATAAATGAAGAAAATGAAAGTAGACCTTATGCATGTGTTCTTATGAAGGATGAACTATTCAAATGTCACGTAGATTACTCAAATTCCATATGGTTATACTGTGGATTGAATTGCTATACACTACTCTTCATGTCACATTGTATCATGATATTACAAGTGTTACACACACCACACATGCATGCATGAAACCGGGTTTTTTCCAAGATTGTATTTGTATATGAAATGAATCAAGAACATGACAAGGAGGTTGGTAGCCCCAGGAAGGGTGCTAGCCTCTGGCTCACAAGTGAAATGAATCAAGAACATGACAAGGAGGTTGGTAGCCCAAGGAAGGGTGCTAGCCTCTGGCTCACAAGTGAAATGCAAGAGAGAACATGACAAGGAGGTTGGTAGCCCCAGGAAGGGTGCTAGCCTCTGGCTCACAAGTGAAATGAATCAAGAACATGACAAGGAGGTTGGTAGCCCCAGGAAGGGTGCTAGCCTCTGGCTCACAAGTGAAATGAAACAAGAACATGACAAGGAGGTTGGTAGCCCAAGGAAGGGTACTAGCCTCTGGCTCACAAGAGAAATGGAACAAGAACATGACAAGGAGGTTGGTAGCCCAAGGAAGGGTGCTAGCCTCTGGCTCACAAGTACACAAGTCAAGAACAAATCAAGACATGAAATACAAGACAAGACACGATACACATACATGATTTGACCGAGACACGAAAAAGGTTTCCGAGACATGAGTTTTACCGAGGTTTTTGCATTCATATACGCATGTCAAGATATGGCTATGTATCTTATGCTTTCACTATTGCTTTAAATTAATATCTTGTATTGCTCACTGTTGTTATGCGTTCGTTATTGTTATTGTTAGCTAGTAGTTTGTACTCGCTGAGTATTCCATGCTCAGCCGTACTTTTATGTCGGCAGGTACCGTGGATGTCCCCGACCCCGAGCCTTGGGTCGAGGAGGAGTATGTAGAGGAGCGGGAGCCACCTATCCCATGGCAGTCTCAAGAGGATGGGGACTTGGATGTGTGGCCATACCTCGACTACTGTTGAGAGGAGAGTGTTAGAGAGTTCCTTTTTGTATTTTGATAGGTGGGCATGTCCACCTTTACTTTGATTGTATTTAGTATTTGTTAACTTGGAATACTATATGGAGTAATAGAAGAAAAGAAAAAGTTGGCTTATGCTTCTGCACTTATGTTTAGCTTCCGCGCTCTGATTATCATTGTATTATATTATGTTTAGCCTCTTGCATTACAGGATGGTTTGACAGGTACCCGTAGTCACCTCTAAAGTATCCCTTAACTCCTAGGGGGTATTTTGGGGCGTGACAGAAGTGGTATCAGAGCCCTAGGTATTAGAGTCCCTAGGGTCACTTAGATGATTGAACAAGGTATTAGAATCACCTTAGAGAGTTGTATTCCAAGTATAGACTAACAAGTTAGTCTTAGTCAAAATGGGTTGAACTTCAACCGAACATAGAGTCCTACACTAGGAACACGGATTGTATGTTATGCTATTGTGTTATATACCATGTGTACATTATTGGTGTTGTACTTATTAATGTGCTTGATGAATATGTATTGAGTGAATTACGAAAAATTGTACTAAATGCGTATCCAAGTTAGACTCATGCTGTATTGTCGTTCTCAGGAGAAATCATGAGACGCAATACCCGGGGTCGCGGGTACAACACGAGGGGTAATGGAGGTGATGCTCCATCGGGTGATGATCAGCCCGACTTTGCCCAAGCATTTGCATCCATAGCCGAGACTTTGGCTATGTTGGCGGCAAGGCAACCGGCCACCCCGCTTAATGCGGCACTTATACCGGCTCCTCCTAACCGAGCCCAAGCCGGGATAGAAGCTTTCCGGAGGATGAGGCCTCCAACTTTTTGTGGAAGCATTGATCCACTTATTGCCGAGGGTTGGATTCGGCAACTTGAGAAGATATTCTCGGTTTTGGCACCTACGGAAGTAGAGAGGGTCACATGGGCTGCCTTTATGCTTGAAGGCGAGGCCGACCATTGGTGGAAGTCTGCACTTCGGACCCGAGAGTTGACCCGACAAGGCCAAGAATGGACATGGGGAGAATTCTTGGACGTTTTCTACAAGAAATACTTTCCGGTTGGGATGAAAGAAAAGAAAGAAATTGAATTTATTACCTTGGAGCAAGGTAATATGTCTGTAGCGGCTTACGAAGCCAAGTTCTCAGAGCTATCTCGATTTGCTCCACACATGATAGCTACCGAGGCTATGAAGGCCCGGAAATTCGAGAGGGGGTTGAAGGCCTACCTCAAGGATCGTGTCTCAATGTTCCGACATGAGACATATTCAGAAGTTGTGGACAAGGCATTGTTGGCCGAGTCGAATTCCGAAGAGTTCTTTAAGAGAAGAGGAATAGAGAAGGGACAGTCTAGTAGTTCAGGGGAGAAGAGAGCTAGGACTATGTCTTATCAGTTCGCAGGGCCGGCTCAGTCACAGAGGATGTACTCGGCACCACAGGCTCTCCGCCCTTTGGCTCCACCGGCTACCTCGTATGCTCCTCGCCCCGCAGTGACTCAGGCTACGGGTTATACTCCTCCCACTTATTCACATGATGTCTGCACCCTTTGTGGAAGGAGGCATCCAGCAGGGGAATGTCGGAAGGCTACAGGAGGCTGTTTTCATTGTGGCGACCAGGGCCACATGATTCGGGATTGTCCCCGACGTCTATTGCTAGCTCAGTCTTCGGGGAGCAGGCCCCCGATTAGGCAGACATCTCAGCCTAGCTCTTCTCAGGCTTCTAGGGCCTCACAGTCTACCCGGCCTCCTCGCCCAGCCACTCAGGGTCGAGTTTTTGCTCTATCGGAGAGAGACGCACGTGCATCCGACGATGTCGTGCAAGGTACGCGAGAATTTTGAGTTTAAGTTGTATAAAATTTCTGTGGCTTGTAATGCGGTTAGTTATACTAAGGGTTACCTATGTATGATGCTTGTTACTATTTGAAATCTACTGATATTAGTTACTTAATCGCACAGGCGCTTTATTAGTGAACGAATGTCTCGCTCGAGTGTTGATAGACACAGGATCCACTCACTCTTTTGTCTCCCCAAGTTTTGCAAAGGGCTTTTCGACTGAGGCTACTCCGTTGGAGCGGGAGTTGACCATTGCAACTCCACTCGGCAAGTCGGTTGATACGGACAAGATATTCAGGGATAGTGTGGTTCAAGTGGGGGAGAATGAATTGTTAGCCGACCTTATCGTCCTGGGTTTCCAAGATTTAGACTTTGACGTCATTCTTGGTATGGATTGGTTGGCAAACCATCACGGGCATGTTGCGTGTTTTGAAAAGATGGTGAATTTCAAGCCAGAAGGGGGTAAGCCTTTTCACTTCCGAGGATTAAGAGAGAGGGACATTGCTCGCCTCGCAGCCTTGAGTATAGCACACCCAGAAGCACAAAACTCATCGGCTATTCCAGTTGTGAGTGAGTTCTTAGATGTGTTCCCGGAAGAACTTCCCGGATTACCTCCTGATAGAGAGATCGAATTCGCTATAGAGCTTGCTCCGGGTACCGCTCCGATTTCAAGGGCACCATATAGAATGGCCCCTATAGAGCTTGAAGAATTAAAGAAGCAGATTGAGGAGTTACAACAACTTGGTTTCATCCAACCAAGTGTCTCGCCGTGGGGAGCTCCGGTTCTCTTTGTGAAGAAGAAGGACGGGTCTATGAGGATGTGTATAGACTACCGCCAGTTGAACAAGGTAACTATCAAGAATCGTTATCCCTTGCCAAGGATAGACGACTTGTTTGACCAACTGAAGGGAGCGAGATTCTTCTCCAAAATTGATCTTAGATCGGGGTATCACCAATTAAGGATCAAGGCGGAAGATGTTTAGAAGACGGCTTTCAGGACTCGGTATGGGCATTACGAGTTCCTTGTCATGCCTTTTGGGCTGACGAATGCACCGGCGGCATTCATGGATTTGATGAACCGGGTGTTCCGATCTTACTTGGATCGATGCGTGATTGCATTCATTGATGACATTTTGGTGTATTCCCAGACACGGGAAGATCACGCACGAGACCTCCGTCTTGCTCTGGAGATGTTGAGAGAGCATAGGCTATATGCCAAATTGAGTAAGTGCGAGTTCTGGCTAGAGAAAGTCGCATTTCTTGGACACGTGGTGTCGGCCGAGGGTATTTCTGTAGATCCAGCCAAGGTTGAGGCAGTCATGAGTTGGGAGAGGCCCAAGAGCGTTACAGAGATACGTAGTTCCTCGGATTGGCAGGCTACTACCGGAGATTTGTGGAGGGATTCTCCAGTTTGGCTGCACCTCTCACCTACTTGACAAGAAAAAGTGCAAAGTTCAGTTGGAGTGACCGATGTGAAGTAAGTTTCCAAGAGTTGAAGAAACGCCTCACCACAGCCCCTGTCCTTACTGTGCCATCCGGACATGGTGGTTATGAGGTATATAGCGATGCTTCGCATATCGGACTAGGGTGTGTCCTTATGCAGCATAAGAAAGTCATTGCCTACGCATCAAGACAATTGAAGGAGCATGAAAAGAATTACCCCACTCATGACTTAGAACTCGCCGCAGTTGTGTTTGCATTGAAGATTTGGCGACATTATCTTTATGGGGAACAATTTGAGGTATTCACAGATCATAAAAGCCTTAAGTATTTGTTTTCCCAGAAAGAGTTGAACCTGAGGCAAAGAAGATGGGTAGAATTTTTGAAGGACTATGAGTGCTCCATTCAATACCACCCGGGCAAGGCAAATGTAGTAGCCGATGCTCTTAGCCGGAAGCCTACCGGACTTTTGGCGCATATGATGCTGAAGGAGTGGAGATTGCTGGAGGATGCATCCAACCTCGACATCAGTTTTAGTCTCCCTACCTATGGGCCGGTAATGGCTAGCATCACAGTTAGGCCATTTATGTTGAGCATGATCCAAGAGTTGCAGGAATTGGATGCCGAACTACTTTCTTGCCGAGACAAGTCAGTTAAAAGTGGCAGTAAGGACTTTACGGCGAGGGAAGATGGAATCATCACTTTCAAGGGAAGAGTATGTGTCCCAGCCGATGAGAAGCTTAAGCGAGAAATCTTGTACGAGGCTCACCGGTCCAAGTACACCGTTCACCCCGGGGGTACCAAAATGTATAGGGACTTGAAGAAGCATTTTTGGTGGCGGAACATGAAGCGAGAAATAGCGGAGTATGTGTCTAAATGCTTGGTGTGCCAACAAGTCAAAGCCGAACACAGGAGACCGGCTGGACTTTTGCAGTCCCTCCCTATTCCCGAGTGGAAATGGGAACATATCTCTATGGACTTTATCGTGGGGTTGCCGAAGACGGTTAGGAAGACCGATGCTATATGGGTAGTTGTTGATAGACTCACGAAGTCCGCTCATTTCTTACCGTACCGGACTACATTCAACTCCAATCAGTTAGCGGAGCTATACATCAAGGAAATAGTCCGATTACACGGGGTGCCAGTGAGTATTGTGTCGGATAGAGACCCAAGATTCACATCCAGGTTTTGGAAAAGTTTTCAAGGTGCAATGGGCTCCCGGTTAGACTTTAGCACAGCTTTCCACCCACAGACCGACGGGCAAACCGAGAGGGTGAATCAGGTTCTTGAAGATATGCTCCGAGCATGTATGCTAGACTTCGAGGGAAGTTGGGAAGATCACCTACCTTTGGTGGAATTCGCTTACAACAATAGTTATCAAGAAAGCATACAAATGGCGCCTTTCGAGGCTTTGTACGGAAGGAGTTGTAGATCCCCGTTGTATTGGGATGAAGTGGGAGAAAGAAAGGTTTTGGGCCCCGAGTTAATTGAACAAACCGCGGATAGGGTCAAGCTTATCCGGGAGAGGTTAAAGACTGCACAAGATAGACAGAAAAGCTATGCCGACAACCGAAGGAGGGATCTTGAATTCCGAGTCGGTGATTTTGTGTTTGTAAAGATTTCACCGACCAAAGGTGTTATGCGATTCGGGAAGAGAGGCAAGCTTAGCCCGAGATATGTGGTTCCGTTCGAGATCATTACTCGAGTTGGCGAGGTGGCTTACCGTGTTGCTTTGCCCGCTCACATGGCGGCGGTCCACAACGTGTTTCATATCTCCCAGCTTCGGAAGTACATCCCGGATCCTTCTCACGTCATCGAGCTTGATCCGGTTGAGATTCGAGAGGATCTCACTTTGGTTGAGAAGCCGGTTCATATTTTGGATCGAAGAGACCAAGTACTTCGCAACAAGACTATTCCGCTAGTTCTCGTGCAATGGCAACATCACGCTCGAGAAGAGGCTACATGGGAACGTGAGGCCGAAGTCAAGGCGAAGTACCCCGAGTTGTTTCAATGATTTTGGGTATAACTTGTAATTTTGTTTCGAATTGTTATGCTAAGTTGTTAAATTTGTAAAGCGCGCACTGTCCAAATTTCGAGGACGAAATTTTTGTAAGGGGGGGAGAATGTAGCACCCCGGACTTTTTCATCTTTAATGAATGGCACTTTCATAGCTAATTGGACGTTTTTATAGCCTAATTAATAAATAAGGGAGAAATCAGAAATTCCGAAACGTCAAAAATGTTCGTTTTCGAAAGACGGATCGAACGCAAGTTGAATCGTCGAAATCCGACAAGCGAGTCAAAAGATATGGTCAAAACAGTCCAGACATACAGAAGACCGATCGCTCGGTCCAGTCAGCGACCGATCGATCTAGCTATCGCACGGTCAGAAATTTTGTATGGGGAAATTTTCCAGAGAGTGAGTTTTTGACCGGTCGATCGGTCATAAACACCGATCGCTCGGTAGGCAACCGATCGATCGGTCGTAACCACCGATCGCTCGGTCTTCGCGTTTTTGCAGAAATTTCATTAAGGGCGTTTTCGTCTTTTGGGGGTTAAACCCTTTCTCCTTAAGGCTTGCCCGAGCCTTAGGGCATCATTCACTATACTTAGAGAGATTTTGAGAGATAGAGAGAGAAGAGGAGAAAGCTCTAAACCTAGGTTGCTTTTGGAGAAGAAATCAAAGGGGTGAAGACCCTAGATCGTCCCCAAGCACGTTTTCTTCAAGATTTCAACTCAAGCTCGTGTGGAGGTGCATTCTCCAAGCTAGGGCAGCACTCACTCACGTTTTGAAAGAGGGTTTCTTCCCCCAACTCAAGTCCCCTTCAAGCAAAGGCTTCCTCCTTCCAAATAGAGCTTCTATTTCAAGGTTTCTTCAAGATCAAACCTTGATCTAAGGTTAGTACACCCTACTAACTTACCCTAGCAATAAATCTAGGTTTTTCCTTATGAAATGTGATTTATGCTATTATGTTTGCCTCCCATATGAAATGTATCATCTCCAATGAACCTAAATAAGATAAGAAAAAGGTATGGATGTGTGTGGGTGTTGATGTGGCGATTGGATGCCGAGGTGTATGTTGGGTGATGTTTGTGATGGAAATGGTGGATGGGTACTTTACCAATAATGAACATACCTTGATTTTTGGATGGAAAGTAGGCACTAAAAGAAGAAGATGAACCATTAAGGAACCTTGCATGCTATGTGTTTGACAAAATGCCTAAACTAGGAATAAATGACATAAATGAAGAAAATGAAAGTAGACCTTATGCATGTGTTCTTATGAAGGATGAACTATTCAAATGTCACGTAGATTACTCAAATTCCATATGGTTATACTGTGGATTGAATTGCTATACACTACTCTTCATGTCACATTGTCATCATGATATTACAAGTGTTACACACACCACACATGCATGCATGAAACCGGGTTTTTTCCAAGATTGTATTTGTATATGAAATGAATCAAGAACATGACAAGGAGGTTGGTAGCCCCAGGAAGGGTGCTAGCCTCTGGCTCACAAGTGAAATGAATCAAGAACATGACAAGGAGGTTGGTAGCCCAAGGAAGGGTGCTAGCCTCTGGCTCACAAGTGAAATGCAAGAGAGAACATGACAAGGAGGTTGGTAGCCCCAGGAAGGGTGCTAGCCTCTGGCTCACAAGTGAAATGAATCAAGAACATGACAAGGAGGTTGGTAGCCCCAGGAAGGGTGCTAGCCTCTGGCTCACAAGTGAAATGAAACAAGAACATGACAAGGAGGTTGGTAGCCCAAGGAAGGGTACTAGCCTCTGGCTCACAAGAGAAATGGAACAAGAACATGACAAGGAGGTTGGTAGCCCAAGGAAGGGTGCTAGCCTCTGGCTCACAAGTACACAAGTCAAGAACAAATCAAGACATGAAATACAAGACAAGACACGATACACATACATGATTTGACCGAGACACGAAAAAGGTTTCCGAGACATGAGTTTTACCGAGGTTTTTGCATTCATATACGCATGTCAAGATATGGCTATGTATCTTATGCTTTCACTATTGCTTTAAATTAATATCTTGTATTGCTCACTGTTGTTATGCGTTCGTTATTGTTATTGTTAGCTAGTAGTTTGTACTCGCTGAGTATTCCATGCTCAGCCGTACTTTTATGTCGGCAGGTACCGTGGATGTCCCCGACCCCGAGCCTTGGGCCGAGGAGGAGTATGTAGAGGAGAGGGAGCCACCTATCCCATGGCAGTCTCAAGAGGATGGGGACTTGGATGTGTGGCCATACCTCGACTACTGTTGAGAGGAGAGTGTTAGAGAGTTCCTTTTTGTATTTTGATAGGTGGGCATGTCCACCTTTACTTTGATTGTATTTAGTATTTGTTAACTTGGAATACTATATGGAGTAATAGAAGAAAAGAAAAAGTTGGCTTATGCTTCTGCACTTATGTTTAGCTTCCGCGCTCTGATTATCATTGTATTATATTATGTTTAGCCTCTTGCATTACAGGATGGTTTGACAGGTACCCGTAATCACCTCTAAAGTATCCCTTAACTCCTAGGGGGTATTTTGGGGCGTGACACTTGACTTGACTTAAATTGCCCTTTTTGTACTTGAAAACTGGTCTCGTCTGTCTTGTCGTATCATGTCGTGTTATGCGTATCATGCCATGTCATGCTTGCTTGGAAAATAAACTACTTGTGAGGGAAGGGAAACCCTTCTTCATAAATGCATCATGCTTGCCATGCCATGTATCATGCTTGCTGGGAAAATAAACTACTTGTGAGGGAAGGGAGACCCTTCTTCCTAAATGCACTTGCCAGGGAAGGGAAGCCCTTCTTTATGATAATGTATGATTGTCTTATCTTTGTCAAAAGCGAGGTAAAACATATCGTAGGATATGTCCCTCCACTAAATCTCGTTCTTGAAAATACCGGTAAACCATATCATGCATGCCGTGCTCGTGAGATCGTGTACATACATGCATTTGGAATTAAACATGATATTTGGGTAATTCACAATACATATAACATCGATAATTTGAGCAAGTTAATATTCATGCAATTTAGGGAAAACAAGAAGGCACACTATCATAGGCCCTAGCAAGTTCCAATAATTAATTAAACATGCATTTCTCAATTTATAATTCATGTCGTTCAACTTGGCATTTCATCAAACATAGGGTGTGTTCTTTATTTATTAAACCTACATCATGCTTTTCTAGGTGGGTTGATGCTCACATTATACATGTACGTTTATTATGGATACAATGCTCTCCCCATTTCATTTATCACATCATTCCACACGGCATCCAATCGCCAACATCCATCTTCATTCACACCATTTACACATTACAACTCATATTATAGCTATAAATGGGGGAAAACAAAGAATATAAAAGAGAAGAGAAAACTATAACTAAGAGGGTAGCACAAGGTACCGACCTTGTATAGAGAAAGAAACCCCTTGCAAAACGTGCGTGAGTCGCTGCCCTAGCTTGGGAAAAGTACTCCACACGAGCTTGAGCCTTGATCTTGAAGGAAAACAAGCTTGAGGATGATTGTGGGTATTCAACCCTTTGATTCCTCCTCAAAAGAAAACCCTAGGTTTAGAACCCCCTTCTCCTCTTTCTCTATCTCACAAAATACATTACTTAGGGTTTATGAACCCACAAATGCTCGGGCAAAGCCTTTAAGGCATGAGTGAAACGCCCAAAAGAGGAAAACACCCTTAATAAAAATTTTGCAAAAACACGAAGACCGAGCGATCGGTGGTTGTGACCGATCGATCGGTTGCCTACCGAGCGATCGGTGTTCTTGATCGAGCGACCGGTCAAAAACATGCTCTCTGGAAAATTTCCCCATACAAAAAAGTGCACCAGTCGATAGCCTCCGATCGATTAGTTGTGGACCGATCGATCGCTCCATGGACCGAGCGATCGGTGGTCTGTAGGTCCAAACTGTTTTGGCCATATCTTTTGACTCGTTCGTCGGATTTTGACGCTTTAACTTACATTGGGTTCTTACTTTGAAAAGGAACATTTCTGACGTTTCAGAATTTTTAATTTCTTCCTTATTTATTAATTGTACTACATTAAAGGCAAATCGGCTATGAAAGTGCCATGCATTAAGCATGAAAATGTCCAGGGCTCTACATTAATAGGCCTAGTTGTTAGTGAGACCCCCAAAACCCCCCCTCTCGCTTAGCTCTCCAAGCCGGTGCCATAAACAAGCTCTGCTCCCTCGCTCCTAAGCGGGAACCTCTGTCAAAAACTAACTCAAACGAAAGCTCCAAAACTCCCTTCGGTATAAGGGGGAGGTGAAATTGAGCTGGAAGGGTAGCCCTCGCCCTTGAGGCTGAGAAATTTTGTGTTCCGTGAGTGAGGGGGCCTACATGTAGAGCCCCGGACCTTTTCACATTTAATGCATGACACTTTTGTTACCATTTTCCCTTTAAAGAGGTATAATTAATAAATAAGGAAGAAATTGGAAATTCCGAAATGTCAGAAATGTTCCTTTTCGAAGTACGAACCCAACGCAAGTTGAATCGTCAAAATCGGACGAACGAGTCAAAAGATATGGCCAAAACAGTCGGGACCTGCAGGCAATCGATCGCTGGGCATATGCACTTGAGGGCGAGCTCTGGAGAGGCACTAAGGACGTAGCTCGGAAGGCACTAAGGACGTAGCTCTGATAACGTGCTCTAACAAAGTGCTCTGATAACGTATACGTTGTGCATCCGTTGTGCAACAGACAACGAGGCACAGATAACGTACTCTGATAACGTATACGTTGTGCATCCGTTGTGCAACAGACAACGGGTACGTTGTACAGCTCACAACGGGCACGTTGTACATAAGACAACGGACAACGTGTTCGGCATTATTCACAGCACAACGTGTTTGGCACTATTCACAGCACAACGTGTTCGGCACTATTCACAGCACAACGTGTTTGGCACTATTCACGGCACAACGTGTTTGGTACTATTCACAGCACAACGTGTTCGGCACTATTCACAGCACAACGTGTTTGGTACTATTCACAGCACAACGTGTTCGGCACTATTCACAGCACAACGTGTTTGGTACTATTCACAGCACAACGTGTTCGGCACTATTCACAGCACAACGTGTTTGGCACTATTCACAGCTCAACGTGCTCGGTCCTCACGTTTTGCAGAAATTTCAGTAAGGGTATTATGGTCTTTTGGTCAGTTTACTCTTACCTTAAGAGTCTTGCCCGAGCCTTTAGGGCATCATTCGACACTTAGAGAGTTTGAGAGAATAGGAGAAAGGGGAGAAGGCGATTCCAACCTAGGGCTTGTCTTTGGGAGAGAAATCAAAGGGTTTTGAGACCCTAGATCACTTCAAGTCCGGCTTTCTCCAAGATCACGGCTCAAGCACTCGTGAGGAGCATCTCCTCAAGCTAGGGCAGCAACTCACGGTGGTTTTTGGAAGGGGATTTCTTCCTCATTTCTTCAAGGTCGGTACTTCTTACTACCCTCCTAGTTATAGTTCCTCTTTTCCCTTTATTTCTTTTGATTTTATTTCATTTACACATGTGCTATGAGATGGATGGTTGTGAATGGTGAATGCTGAATGGAGATGGAATGGGCGATTGGATGCCGAGGGTTGTGTTGTGATGATTAAAATGGGGAGGGCATTGTATCCATAATAAACACACCTTTATGATGTGAGTAAACTCACCTAGAAAAGCATGATTTAGGTTTAAATGAATAATGAACACACCATGTTTGATGAAATGCCAAGGTGATGAATAAAATGAGTTGTAAATTAGGAAATGCATGCCTAATAAATTATGAATATTGCTAGGGCCTATGATAGTGTGTTTTCTTGCTTTCCCTAAATGATATGAATATTACATTGCTCAATCATTGATGTTATATGTGTTGTGAAATTACCCAAATGTCATATTTAAATTTAAATGCAAGTATGTACACGGTTCCCACGAGCACGGCATGTATGACATGATTTATCGAGGTTTTCCAGAACATGGTTAGAGGTGGGACATATCCTACGATATGTTTTACCTCGCTTTTCACAAGAAAACAAGAACCAACATTCCACGAGGGGTCTCCCCTCACTCACAAGTGCATATCATGAAGAAGGGCCTCCCTTCCCTCGCAAGTACATACATGTCATGAAGAAGGGTCTCCCTTCCCTCGCAAGTGCATTGCATAAAGAAGGGTCTCCCTTCCCTCTCAAGGCATCTCTCAAGCGCATCTCACAAGGATATCTCACAAGTGTATCTCACAAGTTACATGATCACAAGCAAGCACGCATGACATGACACGTACGACACGCTCGACAAGATCAAGTAAGACAAACACGACAAGCTTTCAAGTACAAAAAGATATTTCAAGCCAAGTCAAGTGCACGACGTTTTCAAGAGGTTTTATCGGCTTTCTACGAAATACAAGCATGATTATAAATTACTTTACTTCCTTGTATGATATGAATTGTTTCCGTCTAACATATATGAATTGCTCCTGATTTATGTATTGCCATTTTTATGCTATGACTATTGGTTAGTATTTGGTACCCGCTGAGTATTCCATGCTCAGCCGTACTTCTTATGTCGGCAGGTTTTGAGGGAGTTGCTGCTCCATTTGATGTTTGTGCTCCTGGTCCATGGGTGGAAGAGGAGTACGTCGAGGAACCTTTGGAGGAACCTCCAGTAGAGGGTTACCATTAGGTGGTTGTAGATTCTGAGTGAATAGCTGTGGGTGAGATGAGAGATATACATTCATGTATTTTGACGGGTCTGTCCGCACTTTCTTTTGGTTACTTTTTGTATAAACTTGGATCTGCGTATGCCTGTAAATAGAGGTTTGGTAGACTTCCGCTGTGCTTTAGGGTTATGTTTTCGCTATAATGTCCTCTATGGTATATGCTCTGTGGGTTTTTGCAGGGTTGTTTGTCAAGCAAGTCATGTAAGCCATGATTAGTCGTCCAAAGTTCACTCTAACTCCTAGGGTGGGTTTTGGGTCGCGACAGAAGTGGTATAAGAGCTTAGGCTTTAGGTCTCTAGGGTCACTTAGAATCTTATACCACGGCTTGACAAGAGCATATGTTAGGAAACAAGTTAGGAAGGAAGTGAGTCGGGAACGAGTCTGGTTCCAAGTTTAAGACTAAACTTTAGTCTTAGTCTAAAATGGTTGCTTTAACCAAGTACGGTCCTAGGTACGCCAGAACACTAAAGTATAAGTATAATGTGATGAATACTCTGATGACTTGATGTGATGTGTATTAGTATTATACAACTAGTACAAATTGAATTATTGTGAAATGGCATTGAAATAAAATGTGGTTTCAAGTTAGACTCATGTGGTGTTATTATTCTCAGGACTTTATTCATGAGACGGAACACACAGGGTCGTGGACCACATACCAGAGCTTCCTCTTCTTCACGGGATGAGGATGAGCAGCCGGACCTCTCTCAGGTCTTAGGCTCTATTGCTGAGACACTCGCCATACTGGCGGCTCGGCAGGCTATACCATCATCGGCAGCACCTACTCCACCTCCCGCAGCTCCAGTACATCGTACCGCTGGAGTTGAGGCATTCAGGAGATTGAGGCCTCCACCCTTCTATGGGGGTGTGGACCCTCTTGCTACGGAGGCATGGATCCTCCAGATGGAGAAGATCTTTGCGGTCCTCTCGCCTATAGAGGAGGATAGAGTAGCATGGGCAGTTTTCATGCTAGAAGGTGAAGCCCACCATTGGTGGTTGTTCGCATTGAGGACGCGAGATTTGACCATGCAGGGTCAACCTTGGACTTGGGAGGAGTTCAAAGATACTTTTTACAAGAAGTATTTTCCGATTGGAGCATGGGAAAAGAAAGAGAGAGAATTCATCAACCTTGAGCAAGGTTCGATGTCTATGGCCGCTTATGAGGCCAAGTTCTCGGAGCTATCACGCTTCGTGACACATATGATTGCCACCGAGGCAATGAAGGCAAGGAGGTTTGAGCAAGGACTCAAGGATGTCATCATGGAGAAAGTATCGGTCTTTAGGCACGCCACTTACGCTGAAGTGGTGGATAAAGCCTTGTTGGTTGAGACCAACTCTGAGGCGGTGTCCAAGAAGAGGGAATTGACGAGAGGCCAATCCAGTAGTTCAGCACCTCTAGAGAGGCGGGCTCGTACCGGCCCTTATCAGTATGCGTGGCCAGCACCACCGATGAGGCCATCTTATGCGCCTCCAGCTCCACGGCAGTATGTGCCTCAGGCACCGCGACCTCAGGCTCTTCCGGGCCCACGGCCTGTTGCACCTCAGACGATGAGGTATGCTCCACCTCCGGCCCCTCCGACTTATACCCACAAGGTCTACACTTCATGCGACCGAAGGCACCCGGCAGGAGATTGCCGAAGAGCATCGGGTGGATGTTTTCATTGTGGTCGCCAGGGCCATATGATCAGGGATTGCCCCAGTCGGCATTTACCAGGCCAGTCTTAGGGGATCAGGCCACCAGCACGCCCAGCAGGATCATATCAGGCGTCATCTCAAACTACCTGGTCTACACCTCAGTCTCGCCAGGCGAACTAGGGGCGAGTTTTTGCCTTAACAGAAGGTGATGCACTTGCATCTGACGATGTAGTGCAAGGTACGCAGTTGTAGCTTATTTAATTATCCGTAAATTAAACTGTTAAGTATTAATTGATTGTGTACGTACTTGGCATGTTATATATGTATATATACCTACATGTATACACTGTTGATGCATGGATTAACTCCGCTAGTTAAAATTTCAGGAACCCTACTAGTCAATGAGTATTTGGCTTGAGTTTTGATTGATACCGGGTCTACTCATTCATTTGTCTCGCCGAGTTTTTCAGAAGGCTTTTCTGTAGAGCCAAGTCAGCTAGAACCGGAGTTAGCCATTTCGACTCCTCTCGGCAAAACAGTATTGGCAGATAAAGTGTATAGAAATAGTGTGGTCCAAGTTGGAAGCCACGAGTTGGCGGTTGATCTCATCGTCCTTGGATTCCAAGACTTTGATGTTATATTGGGAATGGATTGGTTAGCAGCACATCATGGGCATGTAGCTTGCTTTGAGAAAATAGTACTCTTCAAGCCAGTAGAAGGAAAACCATTCCACTTTCGCGGGTCGAAAAGTAGATATATTGCTCATTTTGCGGCGTTGAGCTTAGCTAACCCCGAGGCAAAGGACTCATCGACTATTCCGGTTGTGAGTGAGTTCCTGGATGTATTTCCAAAGGAGTTGCCAGGATTGCCTCCAGACAGGGAGATTGAGTTTGTGATCGAGCTTGCACCAGGCACAGCTCCTGTTTTCAGGGCTCCGTATAGAATGGCCCCTATTGAACTCAAAGAGTTAAAGACCCAGTTGGAAGAATTACAAGGTCTTGGTTTCATTCGACCAAGTGTCTTACCGTGGGGTGCCCCGGTGTTGTTTGTTAAGAAGAAAGATGGCTCGTTGCAGATGTGCGTCGATTACAGGCAATTGAACAAAGTCACTATAAAGAATAGGTATCCCTTGCCTAGGATTGATGACTTGTTCGATCAGTTGAAGGGAGCGAGATTTTTCTCGAAAATAGACCTTCGATCGGGTTATCACCAGTTGAAGATTAAGGTGGAAGATGTTCCCAAAACTGCTTTCAGGACTCGGTATGGACACTACGAGTTCTTGGTGATGCCTTTTGGACTCACGAACGCGCCGGCAGCCTTTATGGATTTGATGAACCGGGTGTTCCGGCCACATCTTGATAGGTGCGTGATTGTCTTTGTTGATGACATTTTGGTCTATTCCTAGACACGGGAAGATCACACACGCGACCTATGCCTTGCTTTGGAAATGCTAAGAGAGCACAAGCTATACGCCAAACTTAGCAAGTGTGAGTTTTGGTTGGAAGAGGTGGCATTCCTAGGCCACGTTGTTTCTGCAGAAGGTATCTCGGTAGATCCAAAGAAGATCGAAGCAATTATGAGTTGGGCGAGGCCCAAGAGTGTTACCGAGATACGCAGCTTTCTTGGGTTGGCAGGCTACTACAGGAGATCGTAGAGGGTTTCTCTAGCCTTGCAGCACCGCTCACTTACCTGACAAGGAAGAACGCCAAGTTTGTATGGAGTGATAAGTGCGAGATCAGTTTCACGGAACTGAAGAAGAGGCTTACTACAGCCCCTGTCCTTACTGTGCCATCTGAACCTTATGAGTATGAGGTGTATAGTGATGCCTCACACGTTGGACTTGGGTGTGTACTCATGCAGCACAAGAAAGTCATTACCTATGCATCGAGGCAATTGAAGGAGCATGAGAAGAATTACCCCACGCACGACTTAGAGCTTGCCGCAGTCGTGTTTGCACTCAAGATCTGGCGACATTACTTATACGGGGTGGAATTCTATGTGTATACGGACCACAAGAGCCTCAAGTACCTCTTTTCCCAAAATGAATTGAATCTAAGGCAACGGCGTTGGATGGAATTTTTGAAAGACTATGATTGTACCATTCAATACCACCCGGGTAAAGCAAATGTAGTGGCTGATGCTTTGAGTAGAAGACCTCCGGGGTTATTAGCATGCATGTTAGTGCAGGAATGGAAGCTACTTGAAGACTTGGAGAATCTGGACATTAGTGTGAATGACTCTGTTCGTAGTCCTATCTTGGCAAATGTCACGGTTCGGCCATACATTATAGATTTGATCCAAGAATACCAAGCCACGGATGCTGAATTGTTGGCTTATCGGGACAAGGAAGTTGCTAAGGGTAGTGAGGACTTCTCTCTCACTAGTCGGGGTGCTATCACATTCAAGGGAAGGCTGTGCGTCCCAGCCAATGCAGATCTTCGAAGAGAGATTTTGGATGAAGCACACCGTTCGAAGTACACAGTGCATCCAGGGGATACAAAGATGTACCGGAACCTCAAGAGTCACTTTTGGTGGTGAAATATGAAGAGGGATGTTGCTGAATATGTGGCACGGTGTTTGGTGTGCCAACAGGTAAAAGCAGAGCACATGCGGCCCGCAGGTCTATTACAGTCTCTTCCTATTCCCGAGTGGAAATGGGAGAACATCTCCATGGATTTCATAGTTGGCTTGCCAAAGACGGCAAGGGGCTCAGATGCAATATGGGTAGTAGTGGATCGTTTGACGAAGTCCGCTCACTTCTTACCTTACCGAACTACTTTCAACTCTAGTCAGTTAGCCGCTTTGTACATCAAGGAAGTGGTGAGGTTGCACGGAGTGCCCGTTAGTATTGTGTCAGATCGGGATCCAAGATTCACATCACGATTCCGGAAAAGCTTCCAGGAGGCTATGGGTTCCCGACTTGATTTCAGCACCGCTTTTCATCCACAGACGGATGGACAAACCGAGAGAGTGAACCAAGTCATTGAAGACATGCTTCGGGCTTGTATGTTGGATTTCAGAGGCAGTTGGGAAGAGCACTTGCCTTTGGTTGAATTCGCCTATAATAACAGCTATCAGGCGAGTATCCAAATGACACCATTTGAGGCCTTGTATGGGCGAAGTTGTAGGTCTCCTCTCTATTGGGATGAGGTAGGAGAAAGGAAAGTACTTGGTTCGGAGTTGATTGAGCAAACTGCAGGCACAGTTAAGATCATTCGGGATCGATTCAAAGCCGCTCACGATCGCCAGAAAAGTTATGCGGACACGCGCCGTAGGGACTTGGAATTTCAAGTAGGGGATCAAGTTTTTGTGAAAGTATCTCCTAGCAAAGGGATCATGAGATTTGGAAAGCGAGGCAAGCTCAGTCCTCGGTATGTAGGGCCTTTTGAGATTATCACACGAGTTGGTGAGGTTGCTTACAGGGTAGCTCGCCCACCTCACATGGCCGCAGTTCACAACGTCTTCCATGTGTCTATGCTTCGGAAGTACATTGCGGATCCTTCGCATGTCATAGACTTGGAACTGTTGGAGATTCGAGAGGACTTCACCTTGATTGAAAAGCCGGTTCAGATTTTGGATCGAAGAGATCAGGTGCTTCGCAACAAGACAATCCCTTTGGTTCTTGTGCAATGGCAACACTATGCTCGGGAAGAAGCTACATGGGAGCGTGAAGCCGAAGTCAAAGCAAAGTACCCAGAATTAATTGAATGAGTTTTTGTATAAGTTTGTGTATGACTTGTAATTTTCTTTTTGCTTTGTAATGCAAGTAGCGTCTAAATTTCGAGGACGAAATTTTTGTAAGGGGGGGAGGATGTAGAGCCCCGGAACTTTTCACATTTAATGCATGACACTTTTGTTGCCATTTTGCCTTTAAAGAGGTATAATTAATAAATAAGGAAGAAATTGGAAATTCCGAAAAGTCAGAAATGTTCCTTTTCGAAGTACGAACCCAACGCAAGTTGAATCGTCAAAATCAGACGAACGAGTCAAAAGATATGGCCAAAACAGTCGGGACCTGCAGGCAATCGATCGCTGGGCATATGCACTTGAGGGCGAGCTCTGGAGAGGCACTAAGGACGTAGCTCGGAAGGCACTAAGGACGTAGCTCTGATAACGTATACGTTGTGCATCCGTTGTGCAACAGACAACGAGGCACAGACAACGCATAGACAACGTACTCTGATAACGTATACGTTGTGCATCCGTTGTGCAACAGACAACGGGTACGTTGTACAGCTCACAACGGGCACGTTGTACATAAGACAACGGACAACGTGTTCGGCACTATTCACAGCACAACGTGTTTGGCACTATTCACAGCACAACGTGTTTGGCACTATTCACAGCACAACGTGTTCGGCACTATTCACAGCACAACGTGTTCGGCACTATTCACGGCACAACGTGTTTGGTACTATTCACAGCACAACGTGTTCGGCACTATGCACAGCACAGCACTATTCACAGCACAACGTGTTTGGTACTATTCACAGCACAACGTTTTCGGCACTATTCACAGCACAACGTGTTCGGCACTATTCACAGCACAACGTGTTTGGCACTATTCACAGCTCAACGTGCTCGGTCCTCACGTTTTGCAGAAATTTTAGTAAGGGTATTATGGTCTTTTGGTCGGTTTACTCTTACCTTAAGAGTCTTGCCCGAGCCTTTAGGGCATCATTCGACACTTAGAGAGTTTGAGAGAATAGGAGAAAGGGGAGAAGGCGATTCCAACCTAGGGCTTGTCTTTGGGAGAGAAATCAAAGGGTTTTGAGACCCTAGATCACTTCAAGTCCGGCTTTCTCCAAGATCACGGCTCAAGCACTCGTAAGGAGCATCTCCTCAAGCTAGGGCAGCAACTCACGGTCGTTTTTGGAAGGGGATTTCTTCCTCATTTTTTCAAGGTCGGTACTTCTTACTACCCTCCTAGTTATAGTTCCTCTTTTCCCTTTATTTCTTTTGATTTTCTTTCATTTACACATGTGCTATGAGATGGATGGTTGTGAATGGTGAATGGAGATGGAATGGGCGATTGGATGCCGAGGGTTGTGTTGTGATGATTAAAATGGGGAGGGCATTGTATCCATAATAAACACACCTTTATGATGTGAGTAAACTCACCTAGAAAAGCATGATTTAGGTTTAAATGAATAATGAATAATGAACACACCATGTTTGATGAAATGCCAAGGTGAATAAAATGAGTTGTAAATTAGGAAATGCATGCCTAATAAATTATGAATATTGCTAGGGCCTATGATAGTGTGTTTTCTTGCTTTCCCTAAATGATATGAATATTACATTGCTCAATCATTGATGTTCTATGTGTTGTGAAATTACCCAAATGTCATATTTAAATTTAAATGCAAGTATGTACACGGTTCCCACGAGCACGGCATGCATGACATGATTTATCGAGGTTTTCCAGAATATGGTTAGAGGTGGGACATATCCTACGATATGTTTTACCTCGCTTTTCACAAGAAAACAAGAACCAACATTCCACGAGGGGTCTCTCCTCACTCACAAGTGCATATCATGAAGAAGGGCCTCCCTTCCCTCGCAAGTACATACATGTCATAAAGAAGGGTCTCCCTTCCCTTGCAAGTGCATTGCATAAAGAAGGGTCTCCCTTCCCTCTCAAGGCATCTCTCAAGCGCATCTCACAAGGATATCTCACAAGTGTATCTCACAAGTTACATGATCACAAGCAAGCACGCATGACATGCATGACATGACACGTACGACACGCTCGACAAGATCAAGTAAGACAAACACGACAAGCTTTCAAGTACGGAAAGATATTTCAAGCCAAGTCAAGTGCACGATGTTTTCAAGAGGTTTTATCGGCTTTCTACGAAATACAAGCATGATTATAAATTGCTTTACTTCCTTGTATGATATGAATTGTTTCCGTCTAACATATATGAATTGCTCCTGATTTATGTATTGCCATTTTTATGCTATGACTATTGGTTAGTATTTGGTACCCGCTGAGTATTCCATGCTCAGCCATACTTCTTATGTCGGCAGGTTTTGAGGGAGCTGCTGCTCCATTTGATGTTTGTGCTCCTGGTCCATGGGTGGAAGAGGAGTACGTCGAGGAACCTTTGGAGGAACCTCCAGTAGAGGGTTACCATTAGGTGGTTGTAGATTCTGAGTGAATAGCTGTGGGTGAGATGAGAGATATACATTCATGTATTTTGGCGGGTCTGTTCGCACTTTCTTTTGGTTACTTTTTGTATAAACTTGGATCTGCGTATGCCTATACATAGAGGTTTGGTAGACTTCCGCTGTGCTTTAGGGTTATGTTTTCGCTATAATGTCCTCTATTGTATATGCTCCGTGGGGTTTTGCAGGTTGGTTTGTCAAGCATGTCATGTAAGCCATGATTAGTCGTCCAAAGTTCACTCTAACTCATAGGGTGGGTTTTGGGTCGCGACACTACAAGTATAAAGTAATATAAAAAAAGAGAACAAAAAGAGACTCTAAAAAGAGGCTCAAGCAAGCAATAGAGTAAAGCTGTGAAGGAAGAGCTACTCTACTATAGGAAGCAAAGCAAACAAGTTCGGAAGGTAAGGAAGACAAGTACAAAATCCACTATGAGAATAAGTTATAAGACACAACACCAAATCTTACCCAATTGGACACCAAACATTGTTCCTCGATACAGATTCTTCGTCTTGTAGAACAATCACGAACTCCTCGTTCGGTCTCTGTAGGATCAGCTTCGACTCCTCACCAGCCAACTTTTCTCAAAGTTTCAATCTACGATCCAACGATCGATCTCCATCCTCAACGGCTATGGCAATGCCAACCAACACTCACACAGAGTTCAAACAAAATTTGAAGGAACAAAATACAGCTCCAGTGAGATCTCTAACAACAATGGAGATCAACTGATGCAACTCAAGATAGAACAATTCGATCTTGCATCAACTAGAGCATGAGAGAGGAGTAATAAGGGAATCCACCAAGTGGGGATTTAAGAACCCTAAAATTGTCACGACCCAAAATGTAGAGCCCCGGACCTTTTCACATTTAATGCATGACTTTTTAGTTGCCATTTTTCCTTTAAAGAGGTATAATTAATAAACAAGGGAGAAATCGGAAATTCCGAAACGTCAGAAATGTTCATTTTCGAAAGACGGACCCAACGCAAGTTGAATCGTCAAAATCCGTCGAGCGAGTCAAAAGATATGGCCAAAACAGTCTGGACCTGCAGGCAACCGATCGCTCGGTCCATGGAGCGATCGATCGGTCCAAAACCGATCGCTCGGAGGCTATCGACTGGTCAAGATTTTTGTATGGGAAAATTTTCCAGAGAGTGAAATTTTAACCGATCGCTCGGTTATGAAACCGATCGATCGGTAGGCAACCGATCGATCGGTCATTTACACCGATCGCTCGGTACTCGCGTTTTTGCAGAAAATTTAGTAAGGGTGTTTTCGTCTTTTGGGCGTTTCACTCATACCTTAAAGGCTTTGCCCGATCATTTGAGGGTTCATACACAACCCTTAGAGTCTTTTGAGAGATAGAGAGAAAGGAGAAGGTTTTCCAAAAACCTAGGTTTCCATTGTGGAGAGAAATCAAAGGGGTTTTGAAACCCTAGATCAACCTCAAGCCCGATTTCTTCAAGATTTCGGTTCAAGCATTCGTGGAGCTCGTGTTCCAAGCTAGGGCAGCAACTTACGTGCGTTTTGGAAGGGGATTCCTTCCCTCTTTTGTCAAGGTCGGTACTTCTTACTACCCTCCTAGTTATAGCTTCCCTTTTTCCTTTGTTTTCTCCTTGTTTTCCTTCACCTATATATGTGTTATGAGATTGGTGGTATGAATGGTGAATGGAGATGGATGTTGGCGAATGGATGCCGTGTGGATGATGTGATGAACGAATGGGAAAGGGCATTGTACTAATAATGAACATACAAGTGTGATGTGAGCATAACCCACCTAGAAAAGCATGATCTAGGTTTAAGTGAATAATGAACACACCCCATGTTTGATGAAATGCCAAGGTGAATAAAATAAATGATAAATTAAGGGAAACCATGTTTAATTGCTCTTGAAATTTGTTAGGGTTCATGATAGTGTGTTTCTTACATTTCTTAAAATGTGTAGATTATTACTCACTTAAATTGTTATATGCTATGCCTTGTGAATCAATCCAAATTGCCATATTTAATTCCAAATGCAAGTGTGCACACGATCTCACGAGCACGCATGAAATGACGTGATTTACCGATGTTTTGAGTATGGGACGTAGAGGTGGGGCATATCCTAAGATATGTTTCACTTCGCTTTTGACAAGGGCAAGACAATCATGCATTGCATAGGGAAAGGTCTCCCATCCCCTCGCATGACATGCATAGCATGGCATGACACACATAGCATAGCATGGCATGACACGCATAGCATAGCATCACATGGCACGCATAACTCTACATGGCATGACGCATAGCATAGCATCACATGGCACGCATAACTCTGCATGGCATGACACGCATGGATGCTAGTTGCGACGGGCTATGAACGGTAACTAGGCATTCACATTCCGCATGGATGCTAGTTACGACGGGCTATGAACGGCAACTAGGCATACCCATCTGCATATAGGGTACTAGTTGTGACGGACTATGAACGGCAACTAGGCATGTGAACATGTTTAAATTGTGAACAAGCAAGCATGATACTCGCATGACACGCGTGACATGACATGGCACGCATGATGCAAGCATGACAAGCATGACACGGTTAACAAGTTCCCAATCACGTAAAGGGTATTTCAAGTCAAGTCAAGTACAAGATGTTTTCAAGGGTTTTATCAGTCTTTTGAATGCAAGCATGAATATAAATTGCTTTACTTCCTTGTATGATATAAATTGTTCCTGTTCTATATATGCAATTTTTTCCTACTTTATGTATGCTATCTGTATATTATGACTGTTGGTTAGTATTTAGTACCCGCTGAGTATTCCATGCTCAGCCGTACTTCTTATGTCGGCAGGTTCTGAGGGAGCTGCTGCTCCATTTGATGTTTGTGCTCCTGGTCCATGGGTGGAGGAGGAGTACGTCGAGGAGCCTTTTGAGGAACCTCCAGTAGAGGGTTACCATTAGGTGGTTGTAGATTCTGAGTGGATTAGCTGTGGGTGAGATGAGAGATTATATCCATGTATTTTGGCGGGTCTGTCCGCACTTTCTTCTGGTTACTTTTTGTATAAACTTGGACCATATGTATATACTTAGAGGTTTTTTAGACTTCCGCTGTGTTTTATAGTTATGTTTCCGCTATAATGTCCTCTATTGTATATGCTCTGTGGGTTTTTGCAGGTTGGTTTGTCAAGCAAGTCATGTAAGTCATGATTAAGTCGTCCAAGATTCACCCTAACTCCTAGGGTGGGTTTTGGGTCGCGACACAAAATACCCCCCATGAGTTAAGGATACTTTGACTCGTGACCGCCGTATCATACATCCATATGATACATAAGGCACACATAGAGACTTGTCAGAATACATATACATACACAATGGAAACGATTTACAATGCACAGCGGAAACAAAATATACTAACATAGCGGAAGCCAAAATATAACTGGATACTCCTAACTCTTAGTCCAAGTATGAACCAACAAAATATGCATGTATGAAAATATCCAACAGGGTGGAGTGGACAAGTTCCACTCTCACTTAACAAAATACCATGTATCCTTCTAACTACTGCTGATCAACAGAAATCGAAGTCACGACACCTATCTAATGAACCATCGTCCTGGTAGTGATCCATAGAAGGCTCCGGGTCGAAGTACTCCTCCTCTACCCAAAGTTCCGTGCCACACAAATCAAAAGGAACCCGAGCACCTGCCGATGATAACAAATATCGGCTGAGCGTGGAATACTCAGGGTATACAAACTACTAACAATAAGCAATAAGCATAGAGCATGTGAATCATGGAGAATGAAATCCTTAAATCATGTGAGAGCATGGAAACCATGAAATAGCATGTGAGATGAATTCTGAATCCGAAACCAAAACCAAAAACCATAACCATGTGAGTCAAGCGATAATCATAGTCTTGTGACTTCTTGTGAGTTCATAGAGTTCATGGACTTTCTTAGAGTCATTTATGATCCATAGAGATATAGAGCAATACCATAGAGATAAACCATAGAGCCAATACTATGGAGATCTTACAGCATTTCATTTGTGATCCTTAGAGCTTGTGAGACGATCTTAGAGCTTATCATAGAGTTCTAGTGGGTTTAGTATGATCCTTAAAGCTTGTAAACCGATTTTAGACAAATCATGGAGTTACTTAGAGTCATCATTTAAGTCACTTATTCGAAAACCCTTTTTATAATATTGAGGAAAATCCATGGAAACTATCGGTTCATGCAAGACATACGAGCACACGACCATATGAGAGTAATATTATATTGAAACACCCAAAAAATCTTAGAGGCATTAAATCAAACACTTAGAGTGCATCATAATGATAACTTAAATCCAAGTATAAAACAATCCTTCACAATATAACAAATCAAGATACATATATAGTAGATAATAAGAAGAACAACCCAAGGTAACTCGTAGTATTGCTAGATTGGTAGTAGAGTGTATCTACCTTGGTGAAATCAATGATTTTGATTCCAAAAGCTTGGAACACTTGAAGAACTTGAGTTCATTGTTGAGAAACGCCAAAAGAATGGAAGGATCTTGATCTTCCTTCAAGCTTGAGCAATACCTAGCTCCCTCATTCCTTTCCCTCTTCAAAAGCTCTCAAAATAGGGCACAAAGGGTTTCTGAAACCCTAAGGCATGAACCTAGCCCTTAAATAGGCAAAGGGTAGTGGCTAAAGTCTTAAACACCCTTAATGAAGAAAATCTGCGTATAACCGATCGATCGGTGGTACAGACCGAGCGATCGGTGACTTACTGAGCGATCGGTGTTTTCAACCGGTCAATCGGTTGAAAACACCCTCTCTGGAAATTTTTTCCATACAAAAAAGTTAACCATTCGATAGCTACCGAGCGATCGGTATAAGACCGGTCGATCGGAGGTTATCACCGAGCGATCGGTGGTCCCCTGTTTTCTGCAAAAACCCTGTTTTCACTACTTGAATCTTCTCCAAACCAATTCTAACACCCTCTTACGCTTCAAACCCACTTCTTAAGAATATGTGGACCTATTAAGACATGCACGCGATAAATCCATACACGTATATTTACATAAGGCCCATTAGTGAATAAAACCACACTTGGGCACTATTCACTACTTAGTGAAATGCGGATTCGTGGTTCTACAAAAATCTTCAGAGTAGTCTCTAAATTCTCTCTCTAATTCCTTAGAAAATGCTAAGGGATCATCCAATAAATAGCCAAGGCAATGACACTTGCCAAAACAGAGTTCAGATGATTTTAGAAATAAAAAGTACGAGATCCGTTCAAACGGCCATGAGGGGCATTCGAACGGCCTTGGAATTGGATGAAATCGGTTAAAAATGGGGGGCCAGACAAGCTACTATTTCTGAGTTTATATTGCCCGTTGGAATAGTCAGCTGGCCGTTTGTGGGCATTTGAACGGCCAAGCTAGATGTTCGAACGGCCTGTGCAAATTTCGAATATTTTGCACTGCCACCCCTGATTCAACATCTAATACCTTATAAAGATCATCCAAAGGCTATTAAGATTACACGGGTTTCTAATCACCTAGGGTATATGCTTAAGGCGTTCTAAGTCAATTCCACCTATGGTAACCACTAGATATCTAGGTCACTTACCATCCTAAGAGTGTGAGAGAAGCTTGAAACCGGAATGTACTTCTCTTGAGTCTTTGGAGCTTCATCTTCACCAATCTTTCTCAATCAGAGGAACAATGATACTAGACTTACATTAACATCATTTTGACATCGGAATTAAGCCAATACAAAATATGACCTTACAATTATTTTAACCTTAGCTAAGATTATTAATCGATAATATTGGTTAGCATTAAATCCTAAGGCTAATGCTTATCAATTATAGTTAAAATTTTTTAAAAGTAAATATTTTTTACTTTACACATGATAGTCTATAATAGCATGCTAATTCTAAAATGTGAATGTGTAGAATATATACTATGTTGGAGGAAAACCAAAATAACATAAATGCGTGCAGTTATAGAGCATCTATGGAGAAAGAATCAACTTGATGGTCGGTGAGACGGTGATTTGAGACGGGTTTTATAAAAGGATATATATATATATATATATATATAATTGTTTTTATCATTTACCTACTTTTAGTAGTAATGATCGGTTAGTGACAGTAACGGGGGAGTGAAACTCTTGCAAGACATCTGAGTCTTGGTGGGAGAAAGGCAGTTTGAGAGAAAAGTGGGTGTTGAATGGACTCTTCTTTTCCTCTTAAAAGCCAGATCCTGAAAAAAGGAAAAGAATAGAACCCGAGAAAGGAAAACGACATTTTAAGTAAGTTTTCAATGAATCTTATCAATCCCTCCAACCCCTATTTACTTATCAAATAACAATTCTAAAATCAGAAAATCATTATGACTGACTCATCAAAATTTATGTTCTTTTGTCTTTACTTGACATTTCTTTAGTCCTAATCGGGGAATACTAGCCTCACTCTCCCCTATTGCATCTCTCATTTTCTATGCAAAAAGACAAGGATTTTGTGTCAGGTCCTTGTGGGCCTTGGAATCTTTGATAATTGGAGAACTCTCAATCTTGAGGTTCTAGGTTTCATTCACTCTCTTTTATAAAATAAGTATAGGTTGCAATGAATATAGAAATCTACAAAGAATAGGAAACTCAATAGAGAAAGGAATCCTAACAACTTATTGATGGAAGACTCTTTTAGAATGTCTTTGTATCAGATCAAGAGGAGAGAGTTTGTCCGATAATATGCCCTGGCAAGTTGATGATGGCTGAGGCATTGACTTGGACAATGACACGCGAAAGTGAGGAGCGACAAGACCCTTGGTGAAGATATCGGCAGGGGTTGTTTATCAATGGATATGAACTGTATTTATAGATCACCATGAACAACTCGTTCATGCACAAAATGACAGTCAATCTCAATATGTTTAGTGTGAGCATGAAAGATAGGGTTAGCGGCCATGCAAGTAGCGCTGGTATTATACCCAAATCACATAATAGATATCGCAACTAGATTGTCTCAGCAGTTGTAAATGCTAATACTCAATATTCAGCCGTGACACTAGAGCGAGATACAATTTTTTTTTCTTACTCCACCAAGAGATAAGATTGGGTCCCAAGAAATATACAGAAGCTAGTGGTAGATCGTCGATCATCCGGATAGCCCGCCTAATCTGCATTTGAGTAGGAAGTGAGTGTGAAATCTCTAGAGGGATGGATGGTCAAACCAGAGCCCAATGTGCCTTTGAGATAACGAAGGATTCGTTTAGCAGCATGGAGATGAGTCATAGGACGATGCATGAATTGACATGCTTTATTCACTGCATAAAATAAATTAGGGTGAGTGATTGTAAGATATTGTAATGCTCCTACGAGTTGGTGATAAAGACTTGGATCCTCTAGTAGTCACCCTCATTAGCAAGAAGCTCAAGAGCCTACTTGTTCTGTGAAAGAACTAAACTAGTGGCAGAGCGACTGACCTCCATCCCTCGGAAGTAATGCAAAGGGCCGAGATCTTTCATATAGAAAGAGGAGGCAAGGGTATGATGGAGGACTGAATCAAAGAATCAGAATCGCCAGTCAAGATAATACCATCGACATATAACAATTAGACTAAGGTGCCTTGAGAGCTTCACGAGATTAACAGAGAGGTATTTGCCTTGTTGCAAATGATGCCATGAGAAAGAAATGCATGCTGAATTTCTGAAACGAAACTCAAGGGGCATGTTTGAGGCCATACAAGGCCTTATAGAGGCGGCATACATGGTTAGAAAATTCTTGATCAAGAAACCCAGGGTTTGGGCATAAAGACCTCTTTCTCAAGATCGCCTTGCAAACAGGCATTGCTAACATCGAGTTGCCGAATTGACCGCTGTAGAGAGACCGCAATAGAAAGAACAAGGCGAATAGTTGTGGGTTTGACAACTGGACTGAATGTCTAATCGAAGTCAATGCTATGTTGTTGATAAAATCCCTTGGCAACAAGACGAGCTTTGTATCGTTCTAGAGACCCATTGGCTCATTGCATTACTTTATAGAACCACTTTATAGACCCACTTGCATATGGCAATATTCATTCTTGATTGAGGTGGTACAAGAGACCATGTGCGGTTCCGTAATAAGGCATTAACCTTATCCGCCATGGCAGCACGCCAATGAGAAGATTTGGTGGCTTGTGTATAGCAGTTGGGTTCCTGTTCACGAGAGATCGTGAGTTAAAAATGCTTAACAAATAGAATGCTTGGTAGTGTACCAAGCTTTGCTAGGGAGAGTCTCGTCTTTGCTGCACATATTATATGGATGAAGTGGAGTAGGTGGAACATCCAATGGAGCAATAGGATGGAGTTCAACTACTAAATCAATTGCAGGAGGTGCAACATTTGATAGTGAGCAAAGAGTGGAATAGGTGGCATCAGAGGCGTTTAGCGATGCATCAAAATTGGGACTGAGAGAGGGGGCAGCAACCTTGGCATGTGATGCAGCAGCTGTAGGGATTGGTACAAGAGGTAGAACAACCAAGGAAGGGCTATAGAACACGTTGTTAGTAGCTGGGAGCATTGGATCTGCAATGTCGTGTGGAGTAGGTTGTCTTCAGGAGTAAAAACATGAGGAGGGGTTGGAGCTGGGGCAACCTGAACACCTAGAGAGATGAGAGGCCTTGAGGTAGCAAGAGGTATTGCATGGAAATGTTGGACAACAAAACTGCAAGGAAAAAGAAGTGGTAACCCAAATAGGGAAAAATCACATGGAAATGTGGCAACAAATGGAGTCAAAGAAGAAGAATCCATTGGCAAGCACAAATCATGATAATGAAACACATGCTCTATGAATTTCACATGGTGAGAAATAAAAATCCTTCCAGTGGACAAATGAAGGCATCAATAGCCTTTGTCAGACGGACTATAGCCAATAAACACACAAAGAGTGGATTTGGGGCTCAAATTATCTTGAGGACGAGCTCCGAGAAATGGGTAGCATTCACCACCAAACACCCACAAAAAGGCATAATCAGGCCACCATCAAAAGAGAATTTCAAACGGGGATTTGTGAGCAAGGCGTGGTGTAGGCATCATATTAATCAAGGATGCGGTAGTTGTGAAGGCCTCAAGCCAAAAGGGCTTAGGTAATCCACTTTCGGAAAGTAAAGAATTTTCTGTTTCAACCAAGTGTCTATGCATACATTCGGCAACGCCGTTTTGTTCGAGTGTATATGGACAAGAGATCCAATGTACAATGCCTTGTGATTCAGGGAAGCGAGAGAAATGATGATTAATTAATTCACTACCTCCATCACTTTTGAGGTATTTGATCTAGTGATCAAATAAAGTTTCTACCATAGCCTTGAATGCTATTAGGAAGAGAAAGAGTGCTTTTCTTCTCAATAGGTAGAGCCAAGTAAATCAACTAAAATCATCCAAAAATATAATATAGTATAGAAAGCTAGAGTTTGAGGTCACTGGAGCAGGATCCCAACCATCACAATGAAGTAAATGGAGAGGGGATGGAGAATGATGAGAGACAGAAACAAAGGGAAGATGGTGACTCTTAAAAGTATTGCAAGTAGAACAAGAGAATTTATTAAAAGAAGAAGATGCAACATCTGGATTTCATAAAATTGAATGCATAATAGAACTAGAAGGATGGTCGAGTCTTTGATGCCAATTGTCAAACGATGTATAGGCCACCATGGCTGAAAATCTGGAGGTGGGTGAAAGTATACCACTTTTTAATTTTAGAAAAACAGTTCTTGGGGGGCATACATCGAATCCCAAGATTTGACTAAGATTCTAATTGATTTTATTCAAAGAAGGATAAAACAACAATCACATTTGCGACTTTGAAATTGTTAAGTCAAATCCACGATAGAACAATAGACCGGCAAAACATCATAAGTGTCAAGTCTCCTTCGCAATCCACATGAACCTTCTTCTTTTTCTTTAAAGCTTTCTCTAATGGAAGCTAATGGCCCTTCCAAATTCCAGCTCTATGAACTTTCTTCTTCTCTTGAATCTCAAGATCCTTTCTTGATCTAACAAGATTGGTTCTGCTTTTACTCAAGAGAAAAATCAAACCAAGAGAGAAGAGATGGGGTGACCGTACACTCCTAGAGGGAGAGAGAGGGGCGTGAGATTTGAGGAAGGAGAGAGAGTGGCAAAAACGTGGAGATCAATTGTATTCTCCATAATGGGCGTCCACCCTTTATATAGGCTTTTGCTTGGGTTGCTTGCAACCCAAGACTCCATATTCTAATCCAATTAGAATTCCTCAATTTGTTTCCTTTCTTGATTTCACCTAATTAATTAGGATTAATCTTTAAAAGAAACTAACCTTATCCATCTAACCTTATCTTTATCCAATAAGGAATCTTGATTAGTAACAAGCTAATAGAATTCCATTTAATTAGGGAATCATTAATTAGTAACTAACTAACTAACTTTATCCAATAAGGAGTTTAGTTATTAGAAACTAATTAAAAACAAAGGCATCTCCTTGAAGTGTGCGTCCTACCCTAGGTGGGCCCTACTCGACATGCCCCTTGGGGTTTCCTAAACCCCTTAGGTCACTTTTGATTATTTTATCAAAATCCCCAATGGGTCCTACCCATTAGGTTTATCACATCCAATGTGATTCCACCTTTTAGAGCTTCACTATACCATATAGTGATTACTTAAAGAAATTAATTAATTTAATTAATAATTAAATTAAAAGCTTTAAGAAGTTCCTAGTGTGTAGGATCTAAAAGGATCTCCTATTTCCGGTTCTGGGACCAAGTGCTTAACCTTTTGGTTAAAGCATTGTTACTAGGAAACACCTTTCCTATCAGTCCATTAGGATTATAGAATTTTATCTATATCCCTGAACTTCCACCAATCACAATAATTTCCATTAACACAATGTGATTAACCTCCAGAAAATAGAGAATTACTTGCAGGAATTTATATCTCAAGATTTGTTTACAGATGCATCCCTCCATTTCCAATATTGTTATAAGCTTACGGGACAATATCTAATACTGTCTTTAATCCCTGGCTTATATTGAGAACTCATTCTCTTTGATACTTTTAGTCAAACTTGGACTTTCAAAAAATTTTTAGAAATTCTTCAAAAAAACTAATAATAATAATTACATTTTTTTTATACAGAGAATAAATTTCTCGATAAAATCATTTCATCGATAAATACCAGCACTGGGTTTTTCAAGTCCGATTTTGACAAGTATCAACTCAATATTAATTACTCTGTAAGAGTAGTGGAATCCTTGTTGAGCATACACACACTTCTTCTAATATAGTGTACATAACCCAATGAGCCTGTATTTAGTCCAGTGTGTTGGACATTGACGATTGGTTACATCAAAGCTATATAGGCAAATACTAGACAAGATGTCAACCTCTCAGGTTAAGGACAATCTGTCAAATGGACTACCCTGAATATAAAGACAGTATATTTCTAAGGGTATCCACTGAGCAATCTAGTTGCAATATAAGTACTTCTTACTTATATCCACATCTTAGTCAAGAGACCCTTCTCTCAGTGATTGAGATTCATCACTCCATCATATGGAACTAACAATGTGTAAGTTAGTAGGAAGATATTGTCTCATCCAATGAGATATTTTTAATGTGTTACCCAATGTAGAAGACAATGTGTGAATGTAAAATATGCTTTTATTGAATAAGTAGACTAATACAATTCTAGAATGGCTTTCGTAGGCATATATGTCTAACAATCTCCCACTTGCACTCAAAACCAATCTCCTATGTATCTAATACCCATCGACTCTAGATGTTTCTCAAACACCTTCCAAGGAAGTGCTTTAGTAAATGGGTCTACCATGTTGTCTGCTGCGCACTTTGGATAACTCGATGTTTCCTCTCTTAACAATCTCATTGTCTCGATTTAGATGAAATCTCCTTCATTGTGCTTAGTCCTCTGATTTGCTCTAAGCTTGAGCAATAGCACTACTATAATCATCATAAAGTATGATAGGAGATTCTGTCACGCCCCAAAATACCCCCTAGGAGTTAGGATACCTTGGCGACGTGACCTATCCTTAGTCAACCGGCGAGAGCATAACAAGGCATGCAAAAATAGAGAGACTAAAAGTTCCTTTAACATAAATGTAATTCCAAGTGTCCACATCATCAATAGCTGGATAGAATACAATAATCACAAGAGTACAAATGCTTGAGTCACCCACTCAAGCTCACACGAAAAGTCCCCAAGGAAATCCCAAAATACATGTCTCTCTCTCTCTCGCTCATCCCAACCGTTGGCCATACGCCACGTCTCCTAATATCTAGGTAACCATCCGAAGAATCTCCTGCTCACCCCGAGCTGCCTCGATCCAAGGGGCAAGAGTTCCTATGCTGCATAATGTACCTGCCGACATAAAAGTACGGCTGAGCATGGAATACTAAGCGAGTACAAGCTACTAACTAACAATAGTAATAACAATAGCATAACATGTAATACATGATACAGTTCACCCAAGAGATACAAATTCAGAGCGCGGAAGCTAAAACAACATAACCACGTAAGTGAATCATGAACATCAACTCATGCATTGTAAATTCGTATCCAAAAGTCATGACTTGTTCTCGTATCGTGGAAATCACACCTGCCTTGTTTTGTTCTGGTTTAGCTAGTACCCGAACTATGAACTGGACGGACGTACTAGGTTCTTGCCCGGTTCTTGTCTCGTGAGTGAGTATTATGCGTATGTTCGTGAGTTTTCTTGTTTGCCTGGGAACAGATGACAATGCCCGTACCTGGTCTTAGTACATCATCACCCTTCCATATTTCTTGATTATCGCTTGGAGACAGATACTAGTACCCGTACCTGGTCTTAGTATACTAGTATCCTCTCATACTTGTTGGAAACAGATGTTAATGCCCGTACCTGGTCTTAGTACATTAACATCCTTTCATGCTTGTCTTGGAAACATACACTAGTGCCCGTACCTGGTCTTAGTACACTAGCATACTTTCATGCGTGTTGGGGAACAGATGTTAGTGCCCGTACCTGGTCTTAGTACACTAACACCCTTCCATGTTTCTTGATCCTTGCTCGTCGTGTTTTCTTGTGAGCCAGGTATGACATATCCTAGGGATATGCCCTACCCTTGATATTCATGTTCGTTTAACTTGTGAGCCAGAGGCTAGCACCCGCACATCCCTGGGCTACCAACCTCCTTGACATATGCTTGTTTCTCGTTTTATTTCTCATGCACTAATACTCGTGAAATAAACCCAGTTCATGCAAGCATGCGTGCGTGTGTGTAGAAATTGTGGTAGGCATGAGGACATACTTGAGTATGATGGTCACATGAGCATAGCATTTCAATTCTTAATATGAGCATCTGGAAATGTAAATGACATGTAGCACATTTGATCAAGATAGGCATTTTAGAAAGAATAACTCAATGCATGCTTTTATAATTCAAGTTCACTCATTCAAATCATCATTTAAACATTTTCTCAAACACTTGGTAAGCATCACTATGATAGCCTTTTTATTTAAGTTGCTTAGTGCATGTTTTTCATCCATCACAAAGGTATGTTCATTATGTTGAAAATGCCCTTCCACCATTATCCATCCCATTACATACATCACCCCACACGGCACCCATTCGCCACAATCCACCATCCATTCACACATTCCCACACCTTTATCCATTTATCTTATTTATTATAGGGATTTCATCACAACTCAATAAAAAGGGACATACAACATATAAAATCATCATATTTGAGGAAGAAAAATCAAGGTTATCACTAATGAAGTTAGTAGAGTGTACTAACCTTGAAATCAAGGCTTGACCTTGAAGAAACCTTGAAATCGAACCTCAAATGGTAGGGAAGAACCCTTACTTGAAGAAGGCTTGATTTGGGGAAGAAACCCCTTTCAAAATGCCGTAGGATCGCTGCCCTAGCTTGGAATGGGAATGCCACACGAGTTTGAGGTTGGATTTGATGAATCCACGCCCTTTTTGGGATGATCTTGGGTGTTTAAACCCTTGATTCACTCTCAAGATGAAACCCTAGGTTAGAACCCCTTTCTCCTCTCCCACTCTCTCTCAAATATCTGCCCTAAGGGTTTATGAAACCCTTAGGCTCGTGCAAGGCTTATAAAGCAAGGGTGAAATGCCCAAATGACGAAAAAGCCCTTATTGAAATTTCTGCAAAAACGCGAAGACCGAGCGATCGGTGTTAATGACCGATCGATCGGTTGCCTACCGAGCGATCGGTGTTATTGACCGATCGACCGGTCAAAAACTCACTCTCTGGAAAATTTTCCAATACAAATTTTCTGACCGTGCGATAGCTACCGATCGATCGGTTATGGACCGATCGATCGCTGACTGGACCGAGCGATCGGTGCTCTGTATGTCTGGACTGTTTTGACCATATCTTTTGACTCGCTCGTCGGATTTCGACGATTCAACTTGCGTTGGATCCGTCTTTCGAAAACAAACATTTCTGACGGTTCAGAATTTCCGATTTCTCCCTTATTTATTAATTACACTATGAAAATGGCCAATTAGCTACGAGAGTGCCATTCATTAAAGATGAAAAAGTCCGGGGTGCTACATTCTCCCCCCCTTACAAAAATTTCGTCCTCGAAATTTGGATGATGCCTAATCAGGCGGGGGCACCTCTCTCACTACAACTTGAACTCTGTCACCTAGTTATACTAAGGACACACGAATCTTCCCTCAATTGACACAAGACCAGACACTTGCTTGTTGGCACGGCACTTAGACTTTTCAAGTCACTACTCACCCACGAAAAATGAGGAAAGTTCCTTAACATAACATAATATGGTTATACATGTACGCAACATAGTTAAACACAACAGTAAGTCATCCTTGACAACCAAAATTTCTATCTCTCGGCATTCATGCAACATCATTAGGTGCCTGAGCACCTTGTCTTGAGATAGCAAAAACTTGACCCTCATTAGTTTGACGTGGAGGCTGTATGGGCTGTTGGGGCCTCGAAGCTTGGAGTGATTCCGGTTGCGTAGGCAGTCGATTTGGGAGTCTAGTCCCCTGGGTTTGAGAGCGTGACCGTCGGCTTGGACAAGCTCTAATCCGGTGTCCCGTGTCACCGCAATGGTAACATGCTCCCGTAAGAGCTCGACAATCCCCAGCTAAGTGTTTCCTCTTACAGTAATTGCAAAACCCGAACGTAGATGTAGAAGATGCTGGTAGAACCTGTCGAGTAACTTGCATAGTAGTAGGGCGAGGGGCCTGGGGTGTAAGAGAATGGCTCTGCACCTGTGTATGTCCAGAGAACTGGTATGGAGTCGTTCTGGCCCTCCTCTCCAACTCTGTCGAGCCACTGGACTGGCCTCTCAACATTTCTCTCCTCTTGTAGAATTCCTCCATATTCGTTTCTGCCAACTGGGCCTTATCCACAACTTCGGCGTAGGTCTCATGCCTGAACATAGAGACCCTGTCCTTGATGTAGGCCCGCAATCCCCTTTCAAATTTCCTGGCCTTCATTGCCTCTGTGGCTATCAGATATGGGGCGAACCTTGACAATTCGGAGAACTTGGCTTCGTACTCTGCCACTGTCATGTTCCCCTGCTCCAAGGTAATGAACTCTAGTTCTTTCCTTTCTTTAACTCCTACCGGGAAGTATTTCTTGTAGAAAACCTCTAGGAACTCTTCCCAAGTCCATTCTTGACCCGTTCGAGCCAAGTCTCTCGTTCTGATGGCGGACCTCCACCAGTGATCGGCCTCACCCTCCATCATAAAGGCGGCCCATGCAACTTTCTCTGCCTCCGTAGGTATCAAGACGGAGAACAACTTCTCCAACTGCCTGACCCATGCTTCTGCAACCAATGGGTCTGTGCCACCATAAAATGCCGGGGGCCTCATCCTCCGAAATGCCTCTATCCCCGTGGCATGATGTGTAGGAGTAGGCACAAGTGCCGCAGTAGGAGTAGGGGTAGAGGACTGCCTAGCGGCAAGCATCGCTAGTGTCTCTGCTATAGATCCCAAGACCTGGGTGAGGTCAGGCTGCTCATCCCCCAATGGAGGAGGAGACGCTCCACCTCTCCTAGTGTGGTATCCATGACCCCGATTGCCACGTCTCATGGTTTACTCCTGGGGACGATAGCAAGACATGAGTCTAACTCGGATACTATCATCATTCAAACATAGCATTTCCATAATAGCAGGTATTTATCGAAGCATAGAACATACATCAAGATATGCACACCATAGTATAATGGTACACTCTGAGGTTGCTAGCGAAGCTAAGTTTCACGCTTGGTTAAGGTATTAACCGATTTCATACCTAAGACATTACCCAGCTTAAGATTAGGACTAATGATTTGTTCACTTGTTTGAGTTAATTTAAGTAAAATCCTCTTAATCTGGTGACTTGCATGATGCTTCTAAAATCTAAATGATGTTCATGAGATGTGCATACGGTGTCTATGATATGCATGTGATGTTCATGCCATGTATGCAATACGTGCCATGTATGAATATGTATGATGCATATGTCATGCATGATGCTTATGCCGTGCATAATGCTTATGTGATGTAGGACGTGCATGTTATTGATGATGCTCATGAGATAAATGGAGTGCATGCTATGTATGAAATGTATGATTATCCTTGAAGTTATAATGTATTTCTTATTTGGACTGAGCACCGAGTCTAGGACGTGCTGCAATAATGCGCATCTGTACTTAGAAGCGTGCATCAAGCATCCCTGAGTCGGTTAAAATATATTGATGTCTATATATGCTCCTACTAGTTGAGGGGTTACATGAACTTACATGGATTCATCATCATATCGTGATGTACGGGTTATGTTTATTTGTTGTGTAAGACACATTAAGTACAGTTTAACCAATCAATTTACATTAGATACGCATACTAGTATATATATCAAAACCCACGTCCCTGTTGTCGCAATGACTCTAAATACACTAGACTTGTAAGACCTAGCACCATCCTATAGCCTCTCTTGGGAAACAATTCCCTATAGAAACCTAATAACACAGCATATGACGAGGGATCCTCCATCCCCTTGTTAACTAACACATAGGCTAGCCTCTAGCCTGAATGTCACATCACTCATGGATCTAATTGGGAAACTCATTCATCAAGCATTGGTTTTCACTTAGCATATAACATATAATATGCACACCATATATATATATATATATATATATATCACATAATACCACATAACAATTCAACACATAATCGTATAAGTATATAAAATTTTTGGTTTTCTAGCGTAAATGGACAGTACCTTCAGTTGAAATCACCCTGTTCTGGACAAGGACTAAGGGATTAGTCCACACTTGGAATACGACTCTCTAAGGTGATTCTAATACCTTGTTCAATCATCTAAGTGACCCTAGGGACTCTAATGCCTAGGCTCTGATACCACTTCTGTCACGCCCCAAAATACCCCCTAGGAGTTAGGATACCTTGGCGACGTGACCTATCCTTAGTCAACCGGCGAGAGCATAACAAGACATGCAAAATAGAGAGACTAAAAGTTCCTTTAACATAAATGTAATTCCAAGTGTCCACATCATCAATAGCTGGATAGAATACAATAATCACAAGAGTACAAATGCTTGAGTCACCCACTCAAGCTCACACGAAAAGTCCCCAAGGAAATCCCAAAATACATGTCTCTCTCTCTCCTCGCTCATCACAACCGTGGCCATACGCCACGTCTTCCTAATATCTAGGTAACCATCCGAAGAATCTCCTGCTCACCCCGAGCTGCCTCGATCCAAGGGCAAGAGTTCTATGCTGCATAATGTACCTGCCGAAATAAAGTACGGCTGAGCATGGAATACTAAGCGAGTACAAGCTACTAACTAACCATAGTAATAACAATAGCATAACATTATACATGATACAGTTCACCCAAGAGATACAAATTCAGAGCGCGGAAGCTAAAACAACATAACCACGTAAGTGAATCATGACATCAACTCATGCATTGTAAATTCGTATCCAAAAGTCATGACTTGTTCTCGTATCGTGGAAATCACACCTGCCTTGTTTTGTTCTGTTTAGCTAGTACCCGAAATATGAACTGGACGGACGTTAAGGTTCTTGCCGGGTCTTGTCTCGTGAGGTGAGTATATGCGCTATGTTCGGGAGTTTATTGTTTGCCGGGAACAGCAGACACTGCCCGTACCGGGTTAGTAACTTCATCAACCCCTTCATATTGTTGATTATCGCTTGGGAAGATACTAGTACCGGTACCTGTCTTAGTATACTAGTATCCTCTCATACTGTTGGAAAAACAGATGTATGCCCGTATGGTCTAGTACATTAACATCCTTTCATGCTTGTCTGGAAAAACAATAGTGACCCGTACCTGGTTAGACACAGACATAATTTTCATGCCGGGGGGGAAGGTGTTAGTGACAGTACCTGGTTCTTCGTACAATAAACACCGCGGTCCAGTTTCTTGAATCTTGTCGTTGTTCTTATGTGAGCCAGGTAGACATATAACTGGATATGCCATGACCGTTGAATAGTCATGTTCGTTTAACATGTGAGCGACAGAGGGTAGGACCACGCAAGATCCGCTGGGCTACCAGAACCTCTTGGAACATATGCTTGTTGAGAGTTGTGAATTTTCATGGACTAAATACTCGTGAAAATAAACCCGAGGGGTCATACACGCATGGTGCGTTGGGTAGAAATGTTGTAGGTACGCTGAGGACGCTATACTTGAAGTATGATGTCAAACAAAGTGGCATTCGCATTTCAATTCTTAAATAATGAAGCATGTGGCCGGAAAATGGTAAAAGACCTGTAGCAACATTTGATCAAGAGGAGGGCATTTTAGAAAGGAAAACTCATGGAGGCTTTTATACTCAGGTCACTCATCAAATATCATTTAACACATTTTCCAACAACTTAGGTAAGCATCAGAACGGAAGTAGCCTTTTTATTAAGTATGCTCCTAGGCCTGTTTTTCATCCGATCAAAAAGTATGTTCATTATGTTGAAAATGCCATTCACACCATATATCCATCCCAGTCCAGATACAATCAGGCCCGCACACGGAGCATTCACCAATCCAGACATGCATTCAAATTCACCACACCTTTATCCATTTATCTATTTATTATAGGGATTTCTACAATCAATAAAAAAGGGAAACAACATATAAAATCATCATACTTTGAGGAAGACAAATCAAGGTTATCACTAATGAAGTTAGCGAGAAGTGTACTAACCTTGAAATCAAGCGCTGCTTGAAGTAAACCTTGAAATCGAACCTCAATGGTAGGGAAGAACCTGACCTGGAAGAAGGCTTGAGAGTGGGAGAAAACCCCTTCAAAATGAGTGGATCGCTGCTAGCTTCGAGAAGGGAATGCCACAGAGTTGAGGGGGATTGATGAAATACACGCCTGTTTGGACATGTCTGAGAGCTATAACCCGTGATTCAATCCTCAGAGGAAACCTAGGTTGAAACCCCTTTCCTCTCCCACTCTCTCCAAATATGCCCTCAAGGGTTTATGAATCCTTAGCTCGTGCAAGGCGTATCAAGCAAGGGTGAAATGCAAATGCACAGAAAAGACATTATGAAATTTCGGCAAAAAAGCGAAAGACCGAGCGATCGGGAAAAAAGGACGCCGATCGGTTTACTTGCCTACCGACGCAGATCGGTGTTATTGAAGACCCGATAGAACGGTAAAAAAAACTCACTCTTGGAACATTTTCCAATTACAAATTTCTGACCTGCGCCTCTCACCTGGAGTACCCGATCGAAGCGGGCTTATGGAGCCGTATCCCCCTGACTTTCGATATTGTATGAGTACAGGACTCGAGCTGAGCCTGGAGAGCGATCGGTGCTCTGTATGTGGACTAGTTTTGAACCACAGATCTCTTGTGACTCGCTCGTCGGATTTCGAACGATTCACTTGCGTTGGATCCGTCTTTGCGAAACGAACTTTTATGACGTTTCAGATTTACGATTTCCCTTATTTATTAATTACACTATGAAAGGCCAATTAGAATACGAGATGCCATCATAAAGAGGAAAACGTCCGGGTGCTACATCTCCCCCCTACAAAAATTCGTCCGCGAAATTTGGATGTGACGCTAATCAGGCGGGGAACCCTCTCTCACTACCAACTTTGAATCTGTCCACTAGTATACTGAAGGACACACGATATTCCCTCAATTGACACAAGACAGACACGTGCTTGCTTGTGGCACGGCACGTAGACTTTCAAGTCACTACTTACCCACGGACAAAAATGAGGAAAGTTCCTTAACATAACATAATATGGTTATACATGTACGCAACATAGTTAACCCCAACAGTTAGTCATCCGTGACAACCAAAAAATTATCTATCTTCGGCATTCATGCAAAATCATAGGGCCTGCGCACTTGTCTTGAGATAGCAAAAACTGACCTATTAGTTGACTGGCGGCTGTAGGGGCTGCTTGGGGACTCGAGCTGGAGTGATTCGGTTGCGTAGGCAGTGATTTGGGAGTCTAGTCCCCTGGGTTTGAGAGCGTGGACAGTCGGCTTGGGACAACTCTAATCCGTGTCCCAAGTGTCACGCAATGGTAACATGCTCCCGTAAGAGCTCGACAATCTTCCGAGTTAAGTGGTTCTCTACGTAATTGCAAAACCCGAAGTAGCTGTAAGAAGAGGTGGGAGAACTGTCGAGTAACTTTGCATAGTAAGATGGGGAGGGGCCTGGGGTGTAGAGAATGGCTTGAATGTGTATGTACAGAGATGGTATGGAGTCGTTTGGCTCTCTCACTATGGAGACCGGACTGGCCTCTCAACATTTCTCCTATGTGTAGGAATTCCTCATTTCGTTTCTGCAAACGGCCTTACCCACAATCTCGCGCGGTAGGTTAATGCCTGACATAGAGGGACCATTACTTGATGTAGGCGCAAT